>CM031234.1:984850829-985340829 GCA_018340775.1 Taxus wallichiana var. yunnanensis | reverse complement strand
TTTTTCCCTTGATCTTTCACTGAAGTCGAATATCACAATATAGGAGGAGTTGTATGTGAAGCGATTTTACTACATAACGTATTTCAAGGACTAGGCATATAATATAAGCAACATATAATATTTTATATTAAAAATGAAGGTTTTATCAAGATTGTTTGTAACACGTTGTTTCATAAACAAATTACGAATGTTAAGGTATAGTTTCATTTCATATGAAATATGTTCTATAACACATTCATCTCCACTATTTTGAGACAAAATAAAAACATGTAGATTTATTTACCAAGTTTTTGCATGAGATACATCTGAGAAATTCATATAGTTTGTCTCATATTCTCAAGATACCATGATTAATTGAGGTGGGGAATGTTATGAATATATTAATTCATCATTTCTTATTTTAATTTAAATTTGATGGGTTAACTTTACTTGTTTATTTAGTGGTAGTCTTATTTTATCAAATATCTCCTATTTTTTATTGCACTCCCTTATCTCAGGATTACTACACATAATTTTGTTTGTTAAATAAAATCTTATAATAATTTACATTATTTGAATACAATTATATTTTGTTTCATGTTAATAAATATATGGCTATAAATATGTCATAATTTTATGAAATGTGGGCCTAAATAATTAAAATTTTCAAATTTGGATCAATACCTATGAATAGAAGGTGAAACCTTTTACTTGTCTCTTTTATAATAGATATTTTAAGATTTTTAGCTTTTGATAAATATTTTTATTAAACTAGAGTACATGGCTAGATTATGAGGAGATGATTATACTAGATGGGGTGAAATCTAAGGACATTACACCAAGGAGGATCCACTTATAAGTATTGTATTTAAATTGAGAATGGGTAGTTAGGTTAAAAAATAAAAATGAGGTCCCAATAAAAATGTGTAGCAAGAATTTCGGAAGAGCTATCAAACTGTATATGTTCACACATTATAGGTGGGTTTGGGAATGTTTTACAATAGGAGTTCCTTAAAATAGTTTTTTCAATTTTAAATGTTAAAAATGGAATTTATCCTTATAATACATTCCATTGGCCATGTCGGACAAAAAAATCATAGAAGGGTTGATGCCATTTTTTCCTTAACATGGTCAATTTCATTTGGAAAGATGGAAATTTTCATTGATTATACTATTTTTATGCTAATGTTCAATGCAATTAGAGATACATACATAAATAAGTAAAAATGGAGGAGTTGCATGGTTAATGATATTATAAAATGATGTTTTAAATTGATTGTTAATGTGTTTTTATTTTATTATATTTTTCTCTAATTGAGACCGATGGGTGACTAATTTTTGTAGGTTTTGTAGATTTAGAGATGGGTTGAGACATGGTAGACCATGGATTTTTTTTTTACAATTTTTTTAGGGAATACTTATCACAAGATAGATAACAAGTAATGAGCCTTTGGATTCAGGGGTATTATGTAGATGTGTAAAATTCACTTGAGTATGGAATTGAAATATATGTTTATACATTTTTCAGAGAACATGTTGGAAAATTTTATGCAAAGGGATCAAGGGGCATAATTTAGATTGTGTTTACCCTTGAGGATGTACATTCCATATTGGGTCCAGAAATGAGAGGAGTATGCATGTTTTGTAGTGTGCATGAGAAAAAACAAGAGTAGAGAGATTTTGTAAAGTCAGACACTAATTTATTTGGTATCATTTTTCATATATTACAATTATATTTACTCTAGTTTTCATATCATCGATTATATATATCCAAAGGGTCATAATGGGCACGGTTATAACAAATATTTTGTATCAAAATTGGATGTAGGATTACCCATTTTTCCATAATAATATGTTGAGTTGTAGGAGAGTAGGGGATTATGTACAATAAGGATATAAGTATATGGGTTTATTTCTAACTTTATTAATAAGAAATTGAGTGAAGTATTAGTTAACTATATGGAAAATTATTCTACTTTTAATCTCGATATATGAGATGTTTTATATGTATTGTCTTATAGACCCTCCTTTATAAATAGTAGAATACACACTAAAATTTATTCAATTGGAAATGAGGCCTACTATCATAGCTCATATGGGCTACCCAAGATTGTAGATAGTGAGATGAAAAGAGGTAGTTTTGAGATTGTATATTGATATAATGAATCAATGACTATTTTAGCCAACTATAGTGGTTGTGTAGGTGATTACAAAGATAATTGTTCATTATCTATAGTTTAAAGAGTGTCACTCAAAAGATAGGGTACTAGATTAATCTGTGATGTCTCAACCTATAGTAGCATTACATCTACCATCCTAATATCCCATGCATGTGAATGGTCCTAAATATATTGGTATATGGGACTATAGCTTGTCATCCCAATATTGATACCATAATGGCAACAAAAATATCTAAAGGATGGGTATATTGATATCATATGATATTTGAGATAGGTTTATGTACAACCACCTATATATATTATTGAGGATATCCTTGAGCATGATGATATAACATAAGAATATTCCTTTGCCATAAAAATTATATAGAAGTAGAGATATCAATAGTAGAATTAAAACTAGATATTAAGGAGGCCAAAAATGTATATATATCAACTACAAGTGTTCCAAAAATGTTATCTTGGCCCAACACCAAGAGAGTAGCATGATATGTGAAAAATGGTCACATTTGGTGGTGAAATGGGGAGATAAATGGTAAAAAAAAAATTATACCAAAGATCATGCTAATGAGGAGGAATTCATGCTAAGAGAGAGGTAAAATGGAGTGTTCATCAAGGTAATTAATATATCTAAGTATAAATAAGTGTTAAGGTTATTATGTTTTCTTTCTTAGAGTATATACACATGATAAATAAGTATATGATAATGTTTTGGATTGTCATAATTTCTAATATTGTTCACATGTGTGATTTTTGTAGAGAATCTAGGGATTTATTAGCATTCTATTATTGAGGACACGTATCATTAAATCTTATATGGTGTTTTAGATCAAACATATAGAGAGAATTGATATTAGATTTGGTGGTGCTCTTGATTGGGATCATATAGGATCATTAGAGAAAAAACACATGAGATACTATTAAATCACTACCATATAATTACATGTCTAAGGAGAATGGTAATGATGTAGATTTATAGACACTATAATTTGGTAACTTATCTTATGGTAATGAAAAGTTTTGTTATGTTCACTTGCTAAGATAAATGATCATACTTTAAGTCCAATCAAAAATTATATATATATATATATATATATATATATATATCATCCCTACTAGAATTTATCATCCCTACTCTACTATATTATTCATTTAGGAAATGTTAATAAACCAAAGCATTTGTTTATCTCTAAGAATCATTCTAGAAATTTTTATTTTGGATAATTGTTTTCCTATCCATAATGGTATGAATTGGGTCCATAGTGGACTATGATCCTAGACAACCTATTATATTGTATGTGTCATTGCATATTCCCCGGGTTAGAATTAACATGAAATTTCACCTATGAAAGACTATGTATAAAAGTGAATATCACTTCATAACTCAATTAAGACTCTCATTAACTACTATTACAAATATGAACACAAAATCACTCAAGGATCTCCTAAATATTTCTAAATTAGATGCAAATCATTAAGATCATATACTACATTAAGTATATAAAGTACTCAACCAGATGAAATAGTCTAGATTCCTCAATTTCTAAGTATTTAATGAACCTAGAGACATATATTGGAAAGAGCAATTCACTTCAAGAATTGTAAAAGGTTTCAAGTGAAAAATATGTTTAGTCTAGTGTCTAAATTGATTTCACACATAGGGGTTGGATTAGATTACATTCATACTTGAAAAAAACACTAGGAAAACTACATGAGGACTTCTCCCATTTAAGGGAATGTAGTAAAAACTTTGATTGGTTTGATAATGGTTTACATCCATGAGTATTCCAACCTCTCACCTATACTAATTTATCCTTTTGTTATGTAATCCCTTAATGAAGGCTATTGCATGTATCTAGGGTTTCCACTTATTATAGGTCATTATAGTTGTATCAACCTTAATTTAAACTAATAAGGTCTAGAGTTGATAATATAGAAAGTAGTTTATTAACACATTTAGACATGCATTTGAGACCAGATAGAAATAATGTGTAGTATAACAATCACAATAATATTGAGCTATATACAATTGGAAGTGTAATCGGGGTAAAAATAGTTACTTGGTTGGTTCAAAATACTACAAGGACGTGTCCATGAGTGAACTAGAACATGGATAAAATCAATAAAATGTGTAAATTAAATTTTGTTTTCTTAAGTCTCCTTAGGAAGGACTGTACCAAATTATCAAGACAAAATAGAAAAAACATACCATGTTTTAGGGTTTTACCCGTATAGAAAATTAAAATATACAACTTGCAATCTCATTGTGAGTCACTATTTTTTTTCTCTTTGATATCATCAATTTTTCATGTAACCCTAAATTTCACACTTGAAATTGTAAAAATGCTAGATATCCTATAACATACTCAATAAATTATTACATCTAAAAATGAAAGATGTAAATTTTTTATTCAAATTAGCCTTAGTGCTCACCCTATTTGTGAGTCACCCAAAGACCGCACTACATTCCAGGACTAAATGTAGTTCTCCTAGTGATTTATGAAAAGGAGCATGTAATTATCTATTTACCTAGGTTGGCCCTTGTTACTCAACACTAATAGTGTGATACACTAGCTTCATCCCAATAGAAACCATTGTGTGTAGATGAAAAATTCATATGTATGCCCTCACATGATATGTATGAAGTATGCAGATGTATTTTATTGATTCTTTAGCTCAATAGATGGTAGATAGATAGGTGTTTTCTATGTAATAAATGCTTACATGAGAATTGTATATACATGATCTCATCATCATGAATTTTAAACCTTAGTGATAGAAAATTCCAACCCCAAACATAAGAAAGGACATATAAAAGAGTAATGAAGAGACCCATAAGATAAAAATTAGTGAAAGATAGAGGGCCCATGACTATACAACTAAGGGCAAGACTATGTATGGTCTTAACCTAGTTGTACGGTTTTGGAATGACACAACATGAGAAATAAATATGAAAGGAAATGGCTAGAGATATGTGTGACTCAATAAAGATAATCACATCAAACAATGAAAGATAGAAGAAGAGGAGGTTATGCCACTAAGATCTAATTTCAAGGTTCATAACTCATGTATATAAAAATATAATAAAAACATGATGTTATAATGATTTTCTATAGATTTTGGTGTATACATGTCCCCCCTTATGCTAGTGAAAGAAATTAAATAGTTTAAAGGAGAAGAAGGTCATACCGAGAGATTGTTGAAGAAATAATAATTTTAAGTATGTTAAGAGTAAGTAGCCATGTGTGGTGAATAATTTGATTAAGCTGTATGACCCACACAAATATAGGGGATAAGCATTTTATAAGTGTCAAAATGATATATTGTAGTTGCGAAATAGAAGTGTTTAGAGACATGGATATTCGTACTTAGCATATTGGTAGAATTGGGGGTCATAAAATCCCCAAAATGTTATTTTATTTGTTTAATATTAAGGTGAAAATTAGGTGTCTTGACACCAAGGGAAGAATGTATTAGAGCTTTCTAGTCCTCCACCATAAATATTCCCAAAAAGGGAATACACCACTATAAACAGATCTATGTCTTAGATATCTAGAAAACCTATATAACGTAAAAGGAAAATAAAGTCTCATTTCCCCCATCATGCTATTATATGATTGTACTATTCGTAAATGTAATATGGATGATTTGGTAAATTTAAATAATTTATTTTCCTCTAGCATTTATATTAACATAGAGACATTTTGTAGTGCCCTTTAATTTCATTCCTTTGATTGAAGATTGAATCTATGATACATCCATGTTTGAGACATTTATGTGGATAATATAATATTACTTAGGTTAAACTACTATGATTTTTTGTATATTATCTCTTGTAAACCATTCCTTGGTAAGATGATATATGAGGTTTGCGAATCCAACTCACTACCTTGTTGTATTGTGTTTTTGCAATGGAAAATGTCACTTGAAAACAACACAACCATACCATAGTGTCATAAATTTCTATTGTATACCTTTGCAGACACCCCTAGATCATCATATTCCTTGTATTATTCCTATCATGTCCTTTCATTGGTTCATATGTGTGTATCACCCTTCCACATAGGTGATTTATGGAAAGAAATATTATACAAGCACTTCGTGGTAGTATTTCTCAAGGTAGATTCTTAAGAAAACTTAAGAAGGGCTATCATCAACCTTTCTAAGACAAGTACACACCCCCTGGAGCTATGTTGAAGGCCCAAATCCATCAATGAGGTGTATTAAATATCCATGATCATTATTCAACTTATTTAGGAATGTTATGGAGAGATTCGTTGGTGTAGGAGCCAATTCATTAAAATCTGGTTTTTTAGGCCGAAGGAGTTTGCACTTGTGAAAGAGCTAAAAATTATTTGGGAACCAAAAAAATATCAATGGAAATACATATCAATCCTCTTCATGGTGGTAATCTCATATTATTCTCAAGCCATGTGTATTTTTCTAGGAAACTCATTCTTTGCATGCATATAGCTAGTGATCTAGAGAAAATAAATGAGGTTTTTGAGAAAGTTGAAAGAAAAAAAAAAGGAATTGTACCCATCCCATCCTTCTAAAAAGGTAATTTTTAGACAAATTCATATAAAGAAGTGTGAAAACATTCATCCAAGAGCTCAAGTTATGTTCGTTTCATTTTTCGCCCAAGGTACAATGTTTAGTAGTTAGTGAAATTTTTGAAGGACACGTGGCAACATGAGGATGAGGATTAATTTTTTTCATTATTTCCCTTTTCAAGGGGACACAAGGGATAAAAATGTGCCCCCTCCCCATTATGATTCATGGGACCCCGGTGACTCCATATAGCTCCTTTGACCTATTTGACTAGCCCCTCACCTACTCTCACATGTGTGACAAGTGTCACCCTAGGGATTAGAAACATTTTAATTCTCTGTTATACCTTTACAAGGGGAAATTGGGAAAACAAAAATTCACCCCCTCCTTGCTTCCCCTAGGTTCTCCAGGCAATTGCAGAGATGACTCTCAAGTGCTTATTCACAAAGCACCCTCCTCCACTTCTCTCTGCCCAACGCATGAATGAAAAATGGTATAGTGGGGATAAGGAAAATTTTTGTGCCCCAATTTTCCCTTTAAAAATGGGACAAGGGGGAAAAAAATTTCCACACTCCCTCAAGGTTTCTAATAGTTATATAAACAACTCTTCACCTTTTTCACTCACTCCCCACATTCTTCCATTTGCACCTTAATCGTGGTGAAATGTTTCTAGGTTCCTCCTCCATTTTTTCTCTCTTGATTTCACTCCCTCATCCTTACATGATCTCATCTCCATATTTTTTACAAGAAAATATAAAAATCCATGCTCCGGACTCATTGTTTCTCTAGAATGAAGGCATGCACATAAAAACTAAAAATCACATATCTTGAAAACTAGGGCACGATTTGATCTAAATTTTTTTGCATTCTTATAAATTTTTAGAGGCCATAAAAATCTAGGTGATGGATTTCACATGCACTAGGAGAAATGTTTGTAGGGAAAAAACCTCATTTTCCTAGCACAAAAATTTAAAATTTTAATATCTTTCGTTTAAGTGATTGAGTTGAGATGAAACTTCAAAGGTGTAACAAAAAAACCCATATTAGAAAAATAGATTTCTCCAAATACGAGGTCCAAAATCCAATTTATAAAAATAGTAATCCTCCTACAAAAACACTTACTATTTTTAGTAAGTCTTCACAGAGAGATTTTGACAAAGGTAGTGTGCACATGGAGTATCCGAAGACAAACAGAGCGATAAAAAGTTTTGAGCAGATAAAGTATGATGCTTAGTAGAAGGCACATAGAAGGTTCATGCGTGAGAACAGGGTGCGTTCAAAGGCGTGGAAGGATAGAGAATGACACATGCACAAAGGAAAAGGATTAATTTGGGACTTAGCCATTTTTAGGAGTACGAGCTATTTTTAGAGATAGCGTGAAGAGCACACAAACCGAATAAATACTTATACAACATACATAGGCTATTTTTGAAAGATCATCTACTAAGCACTTTACATGGGTTCAAGTTAATAATAGAATTAATACCGCCCGCTAACTGAAGAGATCTATTATTAGCACACTTGCATGTGTGTCTATTACTCTAAAGGTGCATGGTTATTTTCAGCATACGACCTATTTTGGGAAGTATACAAGTGGTGAAGGGAAATTCCCCACCCCTATAAATATGTAGTGATCTGTGTAGTATATGAGAACTAGATATGAATTATTGTGAAGTTATGTCACGTCGGATCTCGATATGCACATGAGCTTATGGTATTACTTATCAGTAAGAGGCTTCTATGTATTTTTTTTTTTTTAATATAATGGAGTGTATTGACTGATTCAAGGTGTTAAACATGATTATAACTAGATCTTACATGGAATAATTCATTATGGCTATTACTTAAATATATTACTCTTTAGATCTAGATCTGGAATATGCTATGTAGAACATTATACTAATTATGGATCTTAATACATTAAATCTTCATATTGCTAAAATCCTACATAAGCAATCCTAAAAAGGGGCATGGTACCTTTGTGCACTTTGGGTGAGCATTCAGTATAGGTTGAGTGATGTGCCAAAGCATACCCGGTTATTACTAGTAAATTATAGGTTGCATCAGAAATAAAAAGGGTGGAAATTTTCCATTTTCTAAAAATAGTAAATCCCATCTTCAAGTATAGGGAAGTGTCTTGAAGCCACAAAATTCAAATTCACAAGTTTAAAACTAGTTTCAGATCTTTCCTCTAAGTATTTAGATGTGGGGACAATGATGTTGCTCACATACACCTTGAAAATATCAAAAATGAATTCTTGATAGATTGAGAGGGTTAATGGAAGAAAACATTCTCACAAGTAGGTTAATTCCTAATTTTTTTCATCCATGTCCTTAAGATGACAAGGTTGTCATGGATTTATTGTCTAAGTGATTTTTCTAGTTCCCCATTCACATATTTAATCGTAAGATTGAAAGAATTGTTATGTTTCATGGTTTGAAATATTTGTTTCATATTATGGAATGAGCATCCTTCATTGTTTCAATAATGCACTCATCAGTGCTCACCACGTGTACGGGAAGGTGCATCATTCTAGGAGAAATATTTATCAACGAAACATAGCAATGTCATAAAGGGATCATCACGATCATTTCCCATAGGTCATTTGGAATCCACATCAAGAAATATCAACAGTATTTTTAAACACTCATTTAATGGTCTAATTTGTTTGTGTATCATGTACAAGGAAGAGATTGTGATCATCACCGATAGGGACAATGTGTTCAAAATGTAATTCATCAAAGATTTTCAATCAATATATCAGTGTGGCCATATAGAAAAATTCATAAGGGGTTGGTTTCCATCTGTAATTTCTTCGGGGTGGACCTCCCTGAACAATTCCCACAGTCATCAAGGGCACCTTTCAACAATATTTCTAAACACTTAGTTTGAGGTGTGTGCGCATCATTCAAATGAGGTTTCTCTTGGTTTATAAAGTTTAAAGATCCAAAGTTCATTTCATTGGAACATTTCATCGATCAATTAGGTGGCAAAGTAGAATCAACAAAAGCAACTTCTTCATTGGCTTAGTTCTCTCTCTCTCTCTCTCTCTCTCTCTCTTCTTTCTCTCTCTTCTCTTCCGCTACTTTTTTTCTCTCCTTCATGTTATATTTCCTCATTTTTGGTTGCACTTTTTTATTATGTATTATTTATTTTTAAAAGTGACTTTATGTTTATAATGTAATAAGTCACCCTTAATTCATAAAAGGGGACTTAATTCTCTCCTAAGAATATGAAAATTCACAAGTTGTGTGAGACATATGAAAGGTCATGTGGGGGTAGGTGAATAAATTGTAAATAAATCATCATTCTAAAGGGTTTTCAATTTTTGTGTTCATGAGATATTATCACTTATGAAGAAAGAAAAAGAGATAACATTTCTTCTTTTTCTCATCTCTATGTTCTTTTTATTCTCACCATGTAATTTTTTTCAAAAGCATCAATGAAGAAGGAAGGAGTTTTCTACCTTTTTTGATAAGGAGGTTATTGAAAATTTGTGTTCTTGATCTCAAATTATCTTGTTTCTAATTGAAAAAAATATTCTAAATCTATGTGTGTTGCAATGTTCTGGTTATTGGTTGTAGGAATATGATTTTCTACCTACACTATTAATCACACTCTTTTTTTCCCACTCCCTTTCCTACCTCTCAATCAGATTCCTCCCTTGCAAGTAATTGCAAGATTTTCTATAGGTTCAGTGGAGTGTTCATGTTGGATCCCTGGCCATAAGGCCACCACATATTTTTATTTCACATGTGCATAATAATATGGAGTTGCACCATTCGATTAGAGGGACTTAGATTCCCAAAGTATTGGCAGATATCCATCAATTTGTCCACCTGAAAGAATTTCTCACCAATTTTTTTTGCATCCACAATGGGGAAGACTTAGAGGTATCTGCATCCAAAATACGATAAAAATAAATACAAAAGAATCAAATATCTAAAAAGTTAAAATATTGGAAGTTGAAGAGTCACAAGAGTCATATGTCTAAAATCCATGGCTATTCCTGGTAACCCTCATGTCCAAAGGCCTAAATTGTTATTCCACATTTAAGAAGATATTGTATCTGACTTGAGGGAAGTTGTCTAGAAAAATAGAGAAAAAAATTCTCATTACTACTAGAGCATTAGACATTGAAGAACAAGAAACAACGACAAAAATTCAAGCACCACAAAAAAGAGCCTAAATCTTCAAGCTAGTGGATAGAAGATATTTCAGGTCACAAAGGAAATGAGGAAATAATAACCCAATATTTGAAGAACTTCAGCAAAGGAAACAACTAATCAAGAAATCAAGACCTTTCCTTCATCCACAAAATTCTCTCATTGGTGGTCCAAGCGGTGTCAACCCATTAGATGTATAATTTCCATATCTGAGTGAATATTTTGAAAAATTTATAGATGTGAAGACTAAAGAAGAAGCTTGAGCAAGATCAAGCCGAGGCAAGAGATGAAGCCAAAGTAAGGGCTGAAATTGAAGAAATAGAAAGAGCTCAAGCAAGAGTAGAGAGAAGAGCCACATCCAAGGAAGAAGCAAGGGAAAGAATCAAATCGAGAGCCCAAGATGTAACGACATACAAAGAGAGACCTAAACCAATAGTGCCATGGGGGAGTAACACTGTCCCACTTACACTCCCACAACCTCTCCATGATTTTCCATAAGAATCAAGAAAAATATTTCCAAATTTTAGGGGAGATGGTTCATAGCTCTTTGATGAACATATATCAGCCTTCATCACTACATGTGGTGTTCTTGGTGTTGAATATGAATATGTATCTGTCAGATTTTTATGGAGTCTTTATCATATAAATCATCCGAATGGTTATACCTTATATCTTTAAGATCAATCACTTGTTGGGATGATATAAGAACTTGCTTCAAGATAAATTCAAGTCTACAAAGGAATTCCAAGATCTCTTATTTTGAATGGTACATATGAAGAAAAAATCAAATGAATACATGAGGTATTTCATAACAAGATACAATAGAGTGCTTAAGAGGGTGCATCTTGAATTCATGACCTCAAAAAACAATTCAAAAATGATCTTCATAAATGCTCAACTACCTAAAGTTGGGTTTATTCTTAGGAGGTCTCAACCTAGAACTTTGAAAGAAGCCCAGGGACTATGCCATTGAGATGGAGGATTATCTAATCTTATCTAAAAAGCTGAAAAATCCCAATGGAAAAAAAGGGTCAAAGTTCTAGTTCTACTCCCACGTATACATTGATCCAAAAATGGCCAATGATATGATTGATCTTAAAAATCATATCTCCCAGATTACCATGAAAATGTGCCAAAGAAGACCAATCTCTTGAATAGGTTGGGAATAACTCTACCTCCTCGTAAGGATTTCCCTTAAGGCACCATCGGTCAACATAACATACAAAACTAAATAAACATAGGACAAAGTAGAGGTGGAAGAGACATAAGAGGAAGAGAAAATGATGATGGAAATGTTCTTGAAATTGAGGAGGTCGATGTTAATGCCCAAAATGGTCTCATTGAATATCATTCAACAAGTGAAGAGTGATGATGAAGAAGCACTAAGTTTCTCATGTGTTTTTTTCGCTCGTTCCTAGTCTAAAAAGGGAACTCCTTCCCCGATAACTATGAAAAAGAAAAGGGAGGAGGATCCTCATGTTAAAGTTCCACAAAACAAAATCATTAGTAGGGGGTCTCCACTTCCACCATCAATGGATTCAACCAAGGACAAACAAAACCTCGAGCGTAAGAAAGAATCCTACGTCTTAAGTCCTTGGGTGCCTCCCCTAGCTCAAAATCTACTTCTATAGACAATCCTTCGACAAATTCTAGCCCTGGAAAAGCAACCGAGGTTTAAGAAAATTCTACCACTCCCTCTCCTTCTAAACCCGCTACCTCATCCACCAAATATACTCAAGCTCCCAAGGTAGCACCATCCCCACAATGAAAACCTTTTCATCCCTAGAACATCAAGTTGACCCACTATATCTCCATTCGATTATGTCTAACATGAAAGCAATACGAAGGTCCAGATCATGGAGATCGAATATTTACAAACACACCTAGCTCAGTTCAAGAGGTTGGTCGATGTTGTCCAGGGTGGTAGCCTAAAGCCTAATACTATAAATCCTAATCCTAATGGTCTACTACCCACACCACATAAACTTCCCTAACAGAACATGTTAGCACTTAGTACATCTAAAAACAATAAGGTATAACCCTTCCACCTATCCCTTTTAGTCAAAGACTACTAACTAAACAATTATATTATAGATTATGGATCCTCCGATAATGACATGCCCATCTAAGTATCCAATTCCTTAGGACTTAATTTGACTTGTGAAATGGATCTTAGTATTCTATGGAGTTCAAAGAAGTTCCATTGATGGGTAGAAACAAATATGCACACATGACCTTGGAATACTTTTCGAGATAATAAGGTTTTCTTACAATCTTGGTGGAAGACATCCCAACATCTTTTGGCATGAAGTTAAGTGGAAGTATTTGGTATATATCTATGGGTGAAATTTGAATGGATTATTCCTCCATGACCATTCTAGTAAAGGGAGATATGGAAAAGTTATTTCCTCTGCATAAATTTAAGTATAAAGTTCAAAATTTAGATGACAACCCCAAAGGAAACATTTTGTTCCAAGATAGCGAGATGGGGAATTATTTCCTCACATTTGAAAGGGATGAAATATTCCTTTTCTCACTGAATAAAAAGAAGATCAGCTATGGACCATGGAATTTGATGGAATTCACTCAAGATTAGGGTCCGAGAGGTGTGTTTTCCTTGAATTTTCCCTTAGGTGAATTCTTCCCATTTGCATATAAGCTACAATTTGAAAATACTAATAACACTATAGAATATGAGGCTCTCCTCCTTGGAATGGATGTCATTGAGTCCATGGGTATAAAAAAGCTCAAGTGTCTCGGAGATGTTGAAGTGATAATCAAGTAAGAGACCAATACCAATTCAAAAACCAAGACCTAAGAACTATAGAAATAGAGTATGGGAGTGCATTGAATCCTTCGCTTATTTCTCCATCTAATCCATTCCTCGAGAACATAATGAAAAGGCCTATTTTATTTCTATCTCAGCCTTGTTGGTGACTCCACATCCATATTTTGATAAATATAAGGTGATTGTTGATATGGTATTTAGACCAAGCGTACCAGACAATGTGAAGCATTGGCAAATATTTAATGATGACAATCAATTCCTCTCTTTTTTAGAGAAAAATGATAACTTCATAAGCCTCTTCTATGGGGGAAGTGAAAATCTACATGGAAGTCGAGTAGTGAAAAGAAGATAAGGAAGGGATATAAGGATTTTATTTGGAGGGGAGTTATCAAACTAAAATAAGATTCCTAAATTCCTAGTGTCATTGGAAGAATTATTTTACAAGCACGATCGATTCATTAAGGATAAAGGAATCATTAGGGTGCAATGATTGATTTTGAGAAAGAGAACATTTTCTCTATAGAGAAACCTAGAATGGTGAATATCAGCAAGTGTTTTCTCTCCTGAGAGAAAAATAATATTCATCTCATTATTAAAGAAATATTCTAATGTCTTGGCCTATTCCTATGATGAGCTTAAATATTTCCAACCAAAATAAATGCATCACTATATTCCTCTAAATCTAGAATCCAAACCTTTCAGAAAAAATAAAAGGCCCTATAATCTAAAGATAACATATACCATCAAGGAGGAGGTACTGAAGATGCTCAACGCAAGAATCATCTTCCCTATCCACCATTCCATGTGGGTAGAAAACATCATTCCGGTGAGAAAAATGGATAAATAAGGATTTGTGTGGACTTTTTCAATCTGAATCAAGCCTCCCTAAAAGAAAATCTTTACTCCCGATCATGGATCATATCTTACAAGCGGTCATAGGGTTTAAAATTATCTCGTCTCTTGATGGATTCTTGAGGGAAAATCAAATTGAAGTGGCATAGGAGGATAAAACTAAGAAATATTTTATGAAACCTTGGGGAAATTTTACATACAACAATGAATGTCTTTCGGTCTAATCAATGCGAGAAAATTTTAAAATGGTGGTGAATATATCAGATCAAATACTTTAAACATTGCATTGTGATATATATAAGACCTCATAGTATTCTCAAAGAGGCGAAGGAACATATTCATCATTTGGAATAAGTACTATAAGATGTAGAAAGCATGGCATATCCCTGTAAATCCCAAGAAGTGTATCTTGAGGGTCACTAAAGGAAAAATCCTTGGGCACATAGTGAATAAGAAAGGGGTGAATATTGATCCAAAAAGAATAAAGGAAATCCAGAGATTTCATTACCATTGAGAAAAAATGGAGTACATTCCTTCTTTGGAAAGTTCAATTTCCTCTAGCACTTTGTCCCAAACTTTTCTCAATTGACCAAAGCACATAACCATCATAATGAAGCCACAAGATAATTTCAATGGAAAAATAAGGAAAGATGGTGTACGAGGTGATAAAATAAGAAATAGAAAATGATCCTACTTTGGTGAAACCATATTTTGATAAATAATTCATCTTATATTGTTATGTTTTAGAACACATGATATCGGCCATATTTGTATAGAAGAATGAGAAAGTTCTAAAATCCCCTATATTCTTCATGATCTTACCATTTGAAGAGTCACGAATTGAAGTATAACCACTTGGAAAATCAGACGTATTCATTCTTCAAGGAAGTGAATAAGTTTAGGTTCTACATCCTCAACTCACACACCATAGTGATGGTACCATGGTCGCTATCAAGTCCATTCTCACTTAGCAAGATCCAAGATCAAAAAGAGGCAAATGGGTGGAAAAAATCCAAGAGTATGATTTGAGGTCAAGAATTTTAATATAGTTAGGGGAATGGATTGTGTATACTTCTTATAGAGGATGATGCATTTGTGGTCAAAATTTATACGGGAGAATGTCTGTGTTGTGAATGTGTCAGCAAGGAATTTACTCAAGTCCTTTTTGTGAGCACAAAAATGAATGGTATGCTGATGCGACATTGTTTAATTATTTACCCTCCTCACCTTGACCATAAATAAAGAATAACTCTCAAGTTAAGGGTGGAAAAATTTATCATATGGAACCATGCACTTTACAATAACATATTCGATGGTTATTTTCTTAAGTGTGTGGAAAAATGACAGATGAGAAGTTCTTGAAAGCATACCATAACAAAAATTGCGGAGGACACTTCTTGGAGATGGTCACATCTCATAATATCCTCCATGGTAGCTACTATTGGCCAAATTTATTTACAGATGCCCAAGATTGGGTCTCTAAATGAGAGGCATGTCAAAAAAATTTAGAAGACTATAGCTTGTTGCGCTTCCTCTCGGGATAGTGGTGGTTGAAGAACCATTCCAATAGTGGTGTATTGATTTCATTAGAGTCCCAAATCCTCACTCAAGCGCATGTTAGACATATGTACTCATGGCGATAGATTATTTCACAAAATGGGTAGAGGTCATCACAAAAAACAAGCCAATACCAAAATAGTGTGCAACTTCATCAAATAGAACATCATTTTTTATTTCTATATACCCCAAAATCTCATGGTAGATAACACCACATATTTATATTCTAGGGATCTAACTCAGTTTTCTATGGATATGGAATCTCTCACATGCATCAAACTATTACCCGTAAGGAAATGGTAAGGTGGAATCTAGAAAAAAACATCGTGACCATAGTGCACAAGCTTGTAGATGAGAATCAAATGAATTGGCATAAAAATATTTATGATGCGTTGTGGGAAAATAGAATAACCCCAAATAAAGCAATTGGTATGTATCCATTCTATTTTATCTATAGTATAGAGGTAGAAATTCCAGTCATGGTGGAGATGTCAACACTCAAGTCACTCTAGGATGTGGATGATGGGAAGTATTGCGATGCTATTGATAAAAGGATTGTGTTCCTCAAAAATATTGAAGAAGATAGATTCAAGGTGGTTTACCAAATTAAATGTCATCAGTTGAAGGTTAAGATATTATTTGATAAGAAGGAAAAGGCTTGATAATTCAAAGTTGGAGATCTCATTCTACTCTAGGACAAGTGAAGAGAGTTGAAGGGTAGTCACATGAATTTCAACTCATTATGGCTTTGGCCATTCTAGATTCATGAAACTTGTGGAGAAAATTATTTCTATCTATAATATCTATATGGAACACCGTTGGAGTTTACCTAGAGTGGGAAATATCTAAAATTGTACAAGAAATGAAAGTAGGTTGTATCACATGTGATTTAGGTATTTGTTTCTGTTTTCCTTGTTGTGTGTGTTTTGTCCTTTTTGTGTGTTGTGTGTTTCTTTCTAGTGTGTGTGTACCCCTTCTAGTTATCTATTATAAATGACTCTGTGAAGCCAAATGGATAAGGCACTACTATGATTTATAAGTTGAGATTCTAGGATTTCCCATGTCATGTCCTCACTGTTCTCATTTCATAACATGCTTGTAAGCTAGATCCAATTTTTTTCATGTGTTTTTACAAGGGAAAAATTTACTTGAAAATAGGACAACCATACCCTAGTGTCAAAAAAATTATTATTGTATACCTTTCTAGACACCCCCTAAGTCATCATATTCCTTATATCAGTGCTATCATATACTTACAATAGTTCATATATGTGTGTCACCCTTCCCCATAGGTGATTTAGGGAAATAAAAATATACAAGCACTTCTGAGGCAGTATCTCTCAAGGTGGATTCTAAGGAAAACTTAGGAGGGACTATCATCAACCTTTCTAAGACAATTACACACCCCCAGAGATGTGTTGAAGGACCAAATACATCAATGAGGTGTATCAAGAGTTTATATATATATATATATATATATTTTAATTAAGGAATATTCTAGAGAGATTCAATGGTTTAGGATCCAGTTCATCAAAAGTGGGGTTTTGAGGCCGAAGGAGCTTGCACTATGAAAGAGAACATAAGATTTGGGAGATGATTTTGGGAGCGTCGGAAAAATTTAGGATCCAAAAAATATATCAAATGAAATAATTTTCAATCATATAAATGGTGGTAATCTCATATTCTTCTCAAGCCCCATGAATTTTTCTATACGCAACTCATTCTTTGCATGCACAACTAGTGATCCCGAGAAAAAGGAGGTTTTTAAGAGGGTTTTAAGCAGAATAAATGCATTAGACACATCCCATACTTCTCAAAATTTCATTTGAATCCAAATTCATATAAATAAGTGAGAAAAAAATCATCTAGGAGATCAAGTTATGTTCTTTTCAAGTTGTCACCCAAGGTACGATATTCAATAGTTAGTGAAAATTTTTAAGGAAACGTGGCAGCTTGAGGTTGAGGCACACTTTTGTGTCCCCATGTCTCTTTCCAAGGAGACAAGGGAGAAAATAAATTCACCTCTCCCCCTTAGGCTTCATGGTCACTCCATGTGACTCCGGTGACTCCATATAGCTCCTTTGACAAATTTAATTGGCCCCCTCATTTACTCCCGCATGTGTGACAAAATTCACCCAAGGGCCGAGGCACATTTTTGTGCCCCCATTTTCCCTTTCCAAGGGGACAAGGGGGATAAAAAAATTCCCCTCCTTTCTTCCCCCAAGTTCTTCAGTGACCACAAGATGGCTTTGAGGTGCTTGTTTCCAGTCCCCCTCCTCCACTTCTCTCCACCAATGCATGAATGACAAATGAAACACTAGGGCTAAGGCACATTTTTGTGACCCCATTGTACCTTTACAAAGGGGAAAATGGGAATAATTTTTTTTCCTCCCTCCCTCAAGGTTTCCAACATCTATTTAAACAACACTTCACCATTTTTCACTCACTCCCCGCATTCTTCCATTTGCACCCGAAACTCGGGGAAATTTTTCTAGGTTCCTCATCCATTTTTCTCTCTTGTTTTCACTCCATCATAATTCCATGATCTTAGCACAATATTTTCCATAATAAAAGCTCAAAATCTATGATCCATGCTCCATGCCCGGTTTTTCTCCGAATGAAGGCATGCACATGAAAACTAAAAAATCACATATCTAAAAAACCAAGGTACAACTTGATCTAATTTTTTTGCATTCTTCTACATTTTTCAGAGGCCATAAAAAAACATGCGATGGATTTCACATGCACTAGGATAAATATTTACATTAAAAAAACCTGAGTTTCCCAACACTAAACTTTAATATCTTTCATTCCAAAGATCAGATGAGCCAAATATTTAGAGGTCTAACAAAAATAAAAATCCCATATCAGAAAAATTGATTTCACCAAAATCTATAGTGTAGATAGCCAGTTTCTAAAAATAGTAAGCCCCTACATTGGCACTTACTTTTTTTAGTAAGTCTTCATAGAGAAAAGTTTTAGAAAAGGTAGTGTACAGAGGGAGTATATCCGTAGAAGGACAAATGGAGTGATTGAAATCAAAAAGGGAAGAAAATTTCCATTTTCTAAAATTAGTAAATCCCCTTCTTAGGTATAGGGAAGTGTCTCGAAAGCCATGAAATTAAAATTCACAAGTATCAAACAAGATTTATCTCTTTCCTCTGAATATTTAGATATGGAGGACAACAATGTCGCTCACATTGACCTTGAAAATATTGAAAAATGAATGCTTAATGGATCAAGAGGGTCATTGGAAGACAAAGTTCTCACAAGAAGGTTGATTACTAATTTATTTCATTGATGTCCTCAAGATGACAGGGTTTTCATGGTTTCATTTTCTAAGTGATTGTTTTAGTTCCCCATTAACATGCATAATAAAAATATAAATATAATAGTGGTATTTAATGGTTTGAAATGGTTTTTTCATATTAGGGAATGGAAATACTTCATTGTTTCAATAATTCACTCATTAGTGCTCATCATGTGTGTGGGAAGGTACATCATTTTAGGAACAATATTTGTCGAGAACATAATAGTGTCACAAAGGGATCATCAGGAGAATTTCCCACAGGTCATCTACAATCCTCATTTGGAAATATCGTAGTGTTTTTAAACACTCATTCAATGGTCCAAGTTGTCTATGCATCATGTATAAGGAAGAGATTGTGATCATCACTTATATGGAAAAAGTGTTAAAAATCACTTCATCGAGAGATTTCCAATCAGTATATCAGTGTGGCCATGTAGTAGAATTCATCATGGTTTGGTTTCCATCTACAACTTCGTGGCGAACCTTTGTGAACAATGCCCAAGGTCATTAAGGGAACATTTCAATAGTGTTTCTAAACACTCAGCTTGAGGTGTTTGTGCATCATTCAAAGGAGGTTTCTCATGGTGTAAAAAGTTCAAATATCTATAGTCCATTGTATTATAACATTTTATCGAATCAATCAGTAGCAAGGAAGAATCCACATAAGAATCTTATTCATCGTCTTAGTTATCTCTCTCTTCTCTTCCCCCTTTTCTCTCTCCTCCATGTTTGATTTATTCATTGGCGGTGTACTTTTTTGTTATGTATTATTTATTTAAAAAAGTAAATTTATGTTTATAATGTAATAATTCACCCTTAATTCATAAAAGGGGACTTAATTCTATCCTAAGAATATGAAAAGTCACAAGTTGTGTGAGACATATGAAAGGTCATGTGGGGGTAGGCGAAGAGTCTCCTCTAGTTCTATAAATTGTAATGGCACCCTCATTCCAAAGGGTTGTCAATTTTGTGTGCTCATGAGAGATTATCACTTGTGAAGAAAGCAAAAGAGATAACATTTATTCTTTTTCTCATCTCTATGTTCTTCTTTTTCTCACCATGTACAATTTTTCCAAAGCATCAATGAAGAAGGAAGGAGTTTGTTTCCTTTTTTGATAAGGATGTTATTGAAACTTTGTGTTCTTGATCTCAACTTGTCTTGTTGCCAATTGCAAAATTGTTTTTCTTCTAAATTTATGTGTGTTGAAATATTTTGGTTAATGGTTGTAGGAATATGATTTTCTACCTGCAACGTTAATCCCCCTCTCTTTTCCCACTCCCTTTCCTACCTCTCAAGAAAATTCCTCCCTTGCAAGTAATTGCAAGCATTTTCCACAAGTTTAGTGGAGTGTTCATGTTGGATCCCGACCATAAGGCAACCTTAGATTTTAATTTCACACACACATTATAATATGGAGTTGCACCATTCAAGTAGAGGGACTTAGATTCCTAGAGCATTGGTGGATACCCATCAATTTTTCCACCTGAAAATTTTTATCGCCACATGCGCTTACCCTCACCACCTAGTTTTGATTTAGTGTGGTGAGTATTATTGATCTAAGGTTACACGAATTATATTTTGGATAATGTTTATATTATATAATTATTTAAATATATGTATATTAAATTGTCATCTCTATTTGGAATATGCTTACCTGACTTGACAAGTTGTGTGTGAGGCACACAATGCCAATATTGTTTCCATTATTTCTTGTTTCATTATTGCTGTGATGAATGTTATTGAGATGATATTTGAATGGGTTATATTTTGTATGTTATGAATATATATATTTTTGGCCATTATCTCCATATGGATATTAATTGATTATATAAATTGGATGTTTTAGCTCAAAAATTGATTTGATCAATTGGATGTATATAGAATCATTTCATTTGGTTTATCATATCGAAGGTATGATGACATGTGAATCGAGTGTGCAGGATACAAGTTCACCACAAAATAACGTGAGACTCAAATATGCACCTTTAATTTGCACAAGCAATGATCGGACAAAACCTCACCCTTGTTTAATTTTCGTTGGCCTTGTGTTGATGTTGTCATTATTATGGATGCCCTTAGTGGTTCTCTCTTGACCCTCATTTTATTAATTTTTTTAACCATTTTTTGAAGTGATTTTAAGTTCCTAATGGTTTTTACTTGTGTTAGGGGTGGTTTATTATTGTTAAACTTGTTCTTTGAGGTGTGGGGCCACTTAAACATGACTTAGGGGGGCCCCACCACTTCTCCATGTCTGTGTCACTTTTCTCAAACCCTAATTTGGGTTAAAAGTGGAATTTATAAGTGTTGTTTTTTGTGTTGGGGTATCATTTTCACCAAAATGGACCCCTTAGACCCTACCTATGGGTAGGGGGTATTTTCCAAGGCTCGAATGGTCTTTTCCCTCCTATTTGAGCCCCTCTTTTCTACATAATTTTTAATGTGTTTGTTATTTGAGCCACCTTGGTAGTGGAGAAAATTTAGTTTTTTTTTAATTTGGATTTTTGGGGATATTCCTTCATTATGTATTTTGTCTTTTGTATGATAGGGACTTACGGATTCTCGTTTCGAGAATTAGGAATGTGACACTTTTACCCTCTCATTGGTGAGAATCCTTGGGGATTTCTCTTCATATACCTCCACTTTGAAGCTTGGAGGGACTTCTTGGATTATTGAAACTCATGGGGAGCTTGAGCTTGTAATTTGGAATTTTGAATCTCATTTCTTATGAGGTAAGCCTCACAATTTTTGTTGGTATAAGCATGGAATAAATGTTATTTTATTGATTTTGTTTCACAATGTTAAATGGATATGTAGAAAGGTGTTTATTGTTGTGTGTGTTTTTTTTTCCCCATATTTGTCCTTTTGTTGGATGGATAAAGATATACGGTTATTGGGGGATAAATTAGTCCTTTTGGCTAGTGGTTGTTTGACAGAGTGCTAATACTCATTTGGTTAAATGGAAATACGAATGTCATGTATCTTTCATATATTCTCTATTCTTGTTCGAAGTGTTGATATTTCTCAAACATCCGGTAATGTCTTGAAATTTTGGTGGTTTGGTATTTTTTTGGTGTTATGTTTTTCCACCACTTACCTTGTGCATTTTGGATGCATGCTCCCTCTCTTTCCCATGGGCTTAGAGGGAGGCTATCATGCCCTCCTTTTGAGTAATTTTCATGTAATGATGCCTATATGTTGGGTGGCAACCGATCCCTTTTCTCTTGCGTCCTTTAAATTTTTCACAAATGGATTTGGAGCTTTGTATGAATCTTCTTGCTTAGAGAAGAAAGTATTTTTTCCATCAAAATTTTGACATGTTGTTCCCTATTTAGGAGGATTTTCCTCATGCATTTTAAATATTTTAGTTCTTGTAGATTATATGGAAGTAAGATGTTGTGATCATGTATATAAAAGATCACTTGATTTCTCTTCTCTTGATATATAATGTTGGGATAAAATTAAGACCTTATTTTAAGCTTTCTTATAAGCCTTGTGTTGGAATAAAGGAAGTTAAGAGTAATCATATAACTACAAGAATTTATTTTCTTACCATATATTTCTATGGATCATAAATGGGATTATATCTCCTTGGATATTGTGGTTTTATCATAGTTACTAATGACTTGTCTTGGATTATGCTCTTTATGTTGTAATGTTTACCATACATTCTTGGTGATATTTTACGTATATTGTTACAAGGGGGAATCTTGGGGTCAAGTGTGAATAATTTTGCAAGAAGTATTTTTGGCTATTTCTTGTTTTAATTTATGGAAAGGAATACAACTTTACAATATTTTTAGATATAAATGAATGTTTTGTGTGAGAAATAGAAAACACAAAAAGGGGGTTCTTATTGGATTTATAATTCTCCATATTTGTTTAAATATTTTACCACCAAGGATTAAGTAGTTGAGAAATATAATTGTAAATCAGTTAGTGAGTACAGATCAAAAATACGTCAATTCATTTTTTTGTAAGTATGATTTTATATTACTAGAATTGGGTTATAGATGTGATAATTGTATATATTATTATTAATTGAATTGTAGGACTTTACAAGTGTAAAGAGGGATGTGTTATAAAAAAAAAAAAAAAAGTACCCTAGGATTATCTAATGACATATCCCTACTTTGTTCTAATATGTGACCATCTCCAAGTGTGGGACTTGCATCTTGAGATGGACCTCCAAAGAAGGTCAAATTCCTCTACCTATTCCTACTTTGCTAAAACTACTCCTAATGAAGGAAATAAAGCTAACTAATCCTAAACTATCTATTCCAAGGGACCAAAGATAGAGAGAGGGTTAGAAAGATACATGAAAAGGAAATCCTATAGTAAAATAGGTGATAGCACCATAAAAAGGGGGTGGAAATATCCTACTAAGGTAGAAAGGGGAAGGAAACAGAGCAGGAGAGGCCAAACAGATTTTACATAGACCCAAGATATTCATTCACCATTTGATATCCATGAAACACAATCAAATAAACCTACAAATGAGCTAGAACATGCATAGAATATAACCACTATAATGGAGAGGTGAGGGAAATGCATTAAAACATGAGATGAGGTTGAAAGAGCACCACAAAGCACATATTTTATTGCTTCAGATTATGCACATCCCATTACATTTGATGCATAGATGAATTCGAACACTTGTTAGGCCCAAGAGAAAGGTTTTCTGCTCATTGGAGTTAAAATAATAATAGAGTTTCCTCATATCCCATAATATCCCCTCCTTCTCAAATGAGAAGTTTACAATATATAGAAGAAGATGGAGGGGAGAGAGAGAGAGACAGAGAGAGAGAGAGAGAGAGAGAGAGAGAGAGAGAGAGAGATGCGTAGAATCATTAAATCCCCCTTCACCCATGAATAACTATCATTAAGGTGCTAAAAAGAGGCATGGGTATCCCCGTAAAAATTATTTTCCAATGTTGTTTAGTGTACTAGAGAAAAAATGCCCATACTTGTATCCATTAATGTGTTTTGGCTCACATAGGACGTGCTCTTCGATCTTGATATTTTTCTCACATTTTTCACCAACTATTCCACCTACTTCTCTTATTTTATGGTTTCATGGTGAAGTCCTTGGAAATACAATTCCAATGAGCACAATTTTTTTGGATTTGGTTCCCTCGGGAGTGATTTATGGACATTAGGGTTTCCAAGACTTATCTATTTGACTCAGTTTATGATCCCCTCTTGCTTCACAACTAGTAAGAATTCAAACCCCGCATTACTATTTCTACCTTTGCTTTACATGCATTCAACTCCGACTCTACTTATCTTGGGGTTTCAAGCTCACATTAATCCCGGATCAATTGACCTCAAACCCCGCACCATTCCTTCGCATTTTCCACTTGCGGGATTTTGATATTTCTTCAATTGAGGTTTTTCAACCCCAAGTACTTCTCATTCATGGCCCATCATATTTCTACACTAATCTCCATCACCCTTACATTTTGGGTTTATGGGATTGTTTGACTCACACTTTTTCTTGGCCTTTGTTTTGAATTAATGTTAAGTGACATCCCAAATTACTCTCCTTTATCTCTTTTTCATAGTGAGTTTTTGTAATGACTTGACTCGTGGGAACAAGCCCCACTTATTTGTTGCTAGATCGATCTCAAACCCTATTATTACCACTTTTGTGCTTTGTTACGTGGGTTTGGTGGGCACCTTTTCTTTACTCGGGTTTGTGGGGTTCCATTACTTAGAAGGGTTTGCAAAGTGTCATTACTTTGCGGTCGGCGGATCACATTCCCGCAACACTACCTTCCTTTTTTTAGCATGATTTTGATATTACTTTACTCGTGGAATCAAGTAATATTTACTTTGAAGTAGTGGCGAATCATAACTTTGCACTACTTCTCTTCCCCCTTCTCCTTGTATTTTCAAAACTCCTTTTCTCGTGTTTTGACTTGAGCATTACTTCATAGTAATGCCAAGTCACATCCCCACAATACTTCACTTTGGCCTTTGCCACGAGTTTTGGAAAGTTCTTAACTCACTCCTTAAGGGAGATTTATTTATTTACTTTTAGAAATAAAGAAACTTCATTTTTTCATATTACTCCTTACTTCCTTACCTTTGTTGTGGGTTTTGGATTTTCTTTAGTTGATTTACTTTTGAGAAGTAAATCAGCTATGTAAACTTCACTCGCCAACTTCCCAATTTTAACTATTTTTGTAAATTTGGCTAAGTATTGAATTCTGAATCTAGGGAGAAGATGTGAAGTTCCTTAAAATGATTCCAAGTGCCCAAAATCAACTGCAAGTTCCCAAAACATAGAAATTGCCTTTTTTTTTTACAAATTCTCCATTAAAGCTGCATCAACTCCCAAGTTCAATTTATTCCCAATTGCCCATTTTTGATAGGAAAAATGGATAACAGGATGAAAATACTAGTAGATATTTAAAAATAACTTTTAATACATCTAAATCACTCTATCTCTATATTCATTTCACACTTTTAAATGATATATATGTGTCATACAATCTTCCTACTCCTTATTCTGAATCGTCCCTTTTAAATTAAATTTGTTGAGTTACATTTTAGTATTTAATTATGTATGTTTATTTATATTGGGGTTTATAATTAGGCATACTAATTTAAATTCATACATTATGACATCCCTAGTTATTTTGAAACTTATAGGGGCCTTTAAATATAATAACATGTTTAATAGATTCTTGGCTTTTATGGTTATATGAATACAAAAATCAAGTACACACACACACACACACACACACACACACACTTGTTTTCTTGTTATTTTTAAAAAATAAAAATATAACAATATATAATAGAGTATATACACCCATTTTCTCATTATTAAAAAGAAAAATATATAAATATATAACATAGGTGTATATATATACACACACACTTCTATTCCCATTTAAAAGATTAAATAAAATAAAATAAAATTTATAACCTGAATGGAAGAGGTTGTGGATTGGCGCGACCCACACCCCAAACCCTGGTTACCTTTGTGCAAAGCACGGACCCCCTCCTCCAAACCCTTGTGCTATATCTTGGTTCGGTGGTTGTATGGCACAACTCTTATGTAAATAACCCTCTTTCCCCACCTTATTCCAAAAAAAAAAATTCACAGTCCTTGGGCGTGTGAATGACCACCTATATAGAAAGGTGCATGAATAAATTCTTGCCCTACAAATATTTTCAATCCAATGGAGGTCGTGGTTTCTCTCACAGAAATAAAATAAAATATAAATATAACAAATTATCCGTGCATATGTGGTCGGCCTATTTTGGGTATTTGGATCAAAATTTACTTAAATTTATAGATAATTATATGGATTTATGTGCCCAAAATAGATTTACACTCCTTCAAAATCCCAACCAGGTATTCTATGAAAAATATGGAAGACATAAATAATTAAATAAAATTATTGTGCCTTTGTGGAAGAGTATTCCATAATCTACAAGGAAAGAAAACAAATAAATAAATATTCATTGCCTCGGTGAGAGTCCTTTGTGAACTTGCAATCAACAAAAAGGAGGAATAACTGAGATGATGTGGGTAAGGGGAAGAGATAATGGAATCTCTTAAATAAATTTTATGTCTTAAGAGAGGACCTAAGATCTATGGTGGATGATATTTTCATCCTAGGGTCCATAAACAAAACAAAATAAAAAAATAAATAAGTAAAATGTATTTTCTTCTTTGATTTATTTATTTAGTGGCCTCTTGGTGACCTCTTATTTTTAATTATTTCTATCCTTCTTATCCTTTTAATGAAAAAATATATAGTATGGGATTTGAGATGTATTTCAATATTACATTAATAAAGAAAGTTTATTTGGAACTAGGTATTTTTTAAAGTGTATGTTTGCATGTTGAGTTCTACATGTTGTCATTGATGTAAATACTCATTAATGAAAAAGCGTATGATGGAGAAGTATCTCGAGCATGATAGGTAGTTTGATGGCATGGAGTATCAAGTGGTTTCATAATGGAATGAGGTGACTCATTGAAATTGGCTTGGTCTAGCAAGCCTAGTCAAGTGACCTAGCTTGCCTAGATGATGGTGTATGATGGTTTTAGTTTCTTGATGGCTTGAGGAGTATGGTAGTGGCATGAATATAATTTTAGGAGTGTTTTGGAAACTCACATGAGTTTCATGGTGCAGGTACAGGTTGAAGACCCAATTATAGGTGCTCATCTAGACCAGGTCTAGGTGCTTGGAGGCATGAGGATGAGTTGTAGAGCCATGAGAGATCATGGATGCATGTAGGTAAGTGATAAATGATGTATTAAGGTTTTTTTTGCCTTTTGGATAGGTTTCATGATGATTTATAGTGTTGGTTCAATTGACCCTAGCCTAAACCATGTAAAACCCCAAGGGTTATTCATGTAAATGAGATGGGTTGAGAATACATAGACCTATTTGATCTATGATGATTATTTGATATGGTTTATAGGGGTTTCTTGTAGGTTTGAATTTTTTTTTGAGTCATTCTCAAGAATATTTTCAAGTTATGATGTTTTATGTGAAACATGGTCTAAGAAAGAGTGTTTTCTAGCTCGAATTACACCTTCATATGCTCACCATGAATTGTGTGATTTTCATCAGAAATTTTGGATTTCAAGGATGATTTTCCATTTATATAAGATAATTTCACAAAAATAATGGAGTGGCTTCATTGTCGTGTTTTATGAACAAATGTTAAGAAGGAAACCAACTTTGTGTGTGCTTGAAAACCTAGCTCAAAAGCGGTAGGAGAGATATTGATCATAAGTTTCCATAATTAATTTTTTTCTAGTATGATGATTTTATGTTGTATATTAATCCTTAATATTTCCATGAAAGGTATGATATAGCATGTGGTGATGAGTGGACCCCACCTAAAAATGTAAGTTTTTGAAGAAGTTCAGTTTGAGGAAAGGTTGTCCAAAAGAGTTACAAAATAAATTGACATTGTTTTTAGTATTGGAGTTTTAATTTATGTACATGATGGTTTCAGATCATGTTTTTCTTATAAATGGAAAAGTGTACCCTATTTATGAATACTAGTCATAAGGCGCTTTGGGGCGGTTCTAGAGAAATTTCATAGATGGACTTGGTTGAAGGCCTTCCACTTAGATTTGGAGTGAAATTTAAGATGTAATGAAAATTGTATTCAAAGGGATTTACAATTCTATAATTTTTGTGTCTCCATGATAAGTTTTTACAAGTCAACCAGATCAATTTTTAGAGAAGAAGGTTTGTTGTGTCTTAGGACATGATTGTTTTTGGTGAAATATTGAGGTAGAAGAGGCATGAGTTGGATTATTTGATACTTGAAATCATTTTGAGATTAAATGGGGATGAATTTTTTTCCTAGTGAATGCAATAAAATTATCAATAAATTCAAGATGATGCATTGCACATGAATTGCTACACCTATGGAGAACAAATTGTAATTATCTTGTTCAGATCCATCTCCTAAAGTAAATTCCACTCTCTATCGACAGTTGATTGGGAGTCTCATTTACCTGACCTACACTAGACCATATATCAACTTTGTAGTAAGCTATCTATCTAGGTTCATGCAAGAACCCAAATTTTGTCATTGGAAAGAAGAAAGGTGTATCTTGAGATATCTCAAAGGATCAATGGATCTTGGTCTAGAATATAATAAGAATGACAACTTCTTCTTGTTAGGATATTCATATTCAAATCATGTAGGAAATATTGATGATAGAAAATCCACTTCAGGGTTTGTGTTCTTTATGGGATCTAGACCAATATCATGGGGAAGTAAGAAACAACACTTTGTTTCTCGTTCTTCCACATAAGTTGAGTATCGTTCTGTAGGAGAATTTTTCTATGAAGTAATTTGTCTACATCGCATACTCGAAGGACTTAGAATACCACAAGACAACCCGAACACCATGTATGTTGATGATGAATGTGTTCTCAAACTTGTTCGCAATCCATTTTTCATGAAAGAACAAAACACATTGAGGTATAGGTACATTTCATATGTGATCATGTCTTGAAGCATAATATACAACTTAAGTTCTATCCAATAGCTGAACAATGAATAGATATCTTCATGAAGCCCATTGCACATGAAAAGTTCAAATTTTTCAGAGATTTCCTCTCCTCATCTGTTGAGGCAATGAAAAATTAAGGGGGGGAATGTTAGGGTAAATATATTATTACCTTAGTTAATTATGCATTGCATAGTTAGATTATTTAATTATTAAATGTTATATGGTTATATTTATTTATAACCTTTTGTATTGTTTATTTGTTGCATTATTGTTGCAACTGTATGTTTGTATTTAATTCAGTTATGCTTCCCATTACCTTTTTGGAAGCTTATGTGAATTAGTTTGTTGTTGCACCTATGCAACATATTTCCATGTATGTATTCAGCTGTACAATTCCTATAAGAATTGCAGCACTCCATTGTAATTGATTGATTGATTTCACATTAATAAAATTATACAGGATTCCATCCATGTTTGTGAAATTACAATAAGTTCCCTATAATTCTTAAGATATATATAGGGATCCAAATTTCACAAATAATTAGAATGAGGGCGTGAAAAAAATCCTAGGAAACTAAGATTGATTTTTTTACGCCAAATAGGATTTCCATAAATAGTATTTTGAATCAATGTTATCACATAATCTTTTCTCTCTATAGTCAAGGTATGTACTTTATGTTGTAAATCACCTACCACATGCATAATAGAGAGGAACTATGTAGGAGGTACAACATAAATATTTAGATTCTCATCCAAAGTTTTTACCATATCATTTATGATAACCATACATAAACTATTTTTTTAAAAGGAATATGTGGTGATGTGTTAGTTGAAACCACATTAGGTAAAAGTTTAAGTTATATGGGATTTGTCTCGCATTGAGGATCTAAAGGAGTCTAATTGTTATTTACAAGAAAATCAAACAAATTGGGAGATGAAAATATAATATTTGAATCACATGAAGCTATAAGAGAATCAATATGTTCATTTTTTCTAAGAGAAATAGAAATAATTTCATCATTATGCATGTCATCATCTACAAGTGGTGGAGTAAGAATAGAATCATTGTATTTCCTTTCAAGGGGAGAAGTAAAACTACATGGTGTATCAATCATATTTAATGAAATATGAATAGAATAAATTGTATCATTATTGCATTCAATATTATTACTAACAACATTAATAGTGAAAATAATATCATTTATTTCATATTTAATAGGAATAATAGAAAAACAAGTAGAATTGTGTACAAGAGGAATAAAAATGCCATTTTCAATGTCATTGCCTTTGCATTCAAGAAGAAGGGTAGAGACACAAGTAGAATAATGTCTAATAGGGATGGAAGTGTTGAAATCAATTTTATTAGTAATACACTTGAAAGAAGTGGTAGAGGTACAATTTTCTTCAATCATATCATGTGCAAGGATAGAAGAATCATCGGTTGTGTCATCACTAGGACATTTACTACGAATGGATTCTAAATCATTATCATAAACATAAAGTTCACCATCAATCAATATATAAATGGAAGGAATAACATCCTCACATAAGATAGAAACACTTTCATCATCACTAGAATTTATAGCCTTTATGGAATTATGTTGGGCATCCACTAGTGGAGGGAAGGGGTTTTTTTCACTATCATTATCCCAATCATACACATCACCTTAACATATATGATCTTTCTTACCATGGGTAGGGAGAGTTAGATATATAAATGGAAAGATGTAGTTTATAATATTATCTATTATGGGAATTTTTAATTAAGGAACTCTCATGATGGCTCTGCTTTTACCCTAACCCTAAGAGCTGCCTTGCGATGATATTCTTGGCTTGATGGAATGTAAATGGTGGAAAATACCCTAGTTTTGAAGGTAGTGACCCTGTAATCACAAAAAATCACTCTTGGCCTGAAGGAGTTTGGGGGCACAACAATCGCCCACACACGGGTCCTCCACAAAGTGAAAGAAAGGGTTTCTCATGATCTTCTATCCGGATTTCCTTTGATGAATATTTTACACTTCCTCTTGACGTTTCCTAGCTGGTCATAGAGAATACAGAGCTCCTCTAGATCCTTTTCTATACCCTAACTGGTAATACTCTATGTCTCCAACTTCCTTGGCTTACTCGTGGGATAGATTTGAAGTGCATTATTGCCCACAAACTGGGCTACATGATGGGTTCCAATAACATCCTTTCTCAAGAAAATAGATTTTGGATGACTCCCCTCTCATCACCTACAGGATAACTAGGGATTCCATGGTTTCTTTGAATGGAATTATTTTGGGTGGAGCCAAAGAGCGGGGCTCAACACCTTTCAAAGAGGTACTTTTTAAAAATACCAATGCCTCAAAGATTCATGCTTCTCCTCCTCCCCGCTTATATCGTTGATAAATTTGTTGAATCTTCTACTCGAGACAAATATCATGAAGAATAGTTGAATTTGTTACAAGACCTAAAATCCAAGACCCTGATCTCAAATTTAATAGTGCTTGATCATCGTTCAACACTTGATTCATTGGATTCATACCTTGTGGACTGAAAATTGCAGATACTTCCTTTGTGTCAGGGTTTCTTCTTAGTCTACTTCAACGAACTGGATGACTATCAAGAGGTTATTGAAGAGGATCTCAGTGTTCGGGGATCAACGGGTATTTTCACTACACCTTGGTTTCCAAAATTTGATCCAAATACCTTCTCCATCATATGGGTTATAGTTCGATAAGACTACCTAATATTCCCCTTGATTCTCTTTTTTAATTGGAAGAAATTGGTAACCTCCTAGGGTGGTTCATCAAAGAAGACAACAAAAGGTTACGGAGTGGACTACATACTTTTGTTAGGATTTGTGTTAAATTTTACCTCAACAAGGGATCATTGGATACGATGACCCTCAAGATGGGAGATATAAGCTATATTCAAATTATCAACTACAAAAATATAGCTTTCGGATATCGAATTGTAAAACTCTAGGTCATCTCTAAGTTGCATGTTGATCCCTTAAAATAACCAAGTACCTAAGGCACGAGAGGGTTGTGGTGCATGGAGGTAACTTTTGGGAGTGTATGAAGGCTCGCACCCATGTAGGATGGGTTCGGGACTTAATATTTTTTGGACTATATATAAAGTCATATTAAAGGAACACATAAAGAGGTAACCAGATTCAATTATAGATAAAGTTAAGGTATGAAGACTTGCAACTCAAGGAAATCATATTATTTGGTATCATTGCAGTTATCCCGAGAGGATTGAGAGCTATAAAAGTGGAGTTAGTTATGGCTAGCTGACATCTCCATGTTGAGGATACTTAAGGAATGACATGATGACATTTGGCATGTTCTTAGGTAATGATGAAATGGTTATAGGAGATTCCTTTCAGTTCCTTTTTATATATTCTTTTACATGGGAAGAAGGGTGTGTGTTGCAAAGAATAAAAGAGGGTGTATGTGTGTATGGAGAGTGGAAAATAAGGGAAGCATAGGTGTAATCTCTGTAATGAATATATTATAGAGAATATATGAGGACCCTGTTATTGTATTAGCTCCATTCATGGTTTCTTTAATGCATTTGGCTACTGTAATATTAGTGAATTCATACATTGGGAATGTTCTAAATGTCTGAGTCATGGATCTTGATCTGTATGTTTTCTTTTATGCTTATGGATCCAAACCCTTATGTTCTTGATGATGCTCATGGTCTAGATATGATTCCCCTTGTTATTGTGATGTTCTCATCTATATTATGGTGCATTTGTGCTTAGATCTAGTTTCCTTATTTCTATCTTAGAATGCATGTAGTTATATCTAGGCATTGTCCCTCTAATGTTGATAAGAATTATTTCAAAGATCATATAGAGGGGATCGGTGGATCGCGCATGCCTCGAGTGAGCACACAATTAGGCTCGGTGCCTCTTTTGAAGTTGTTGTAGGAATGGTGCATGATGAAAAAATGCTTGACCTTGGATAGTGTTGAGACTTGGCTTAAAAGCATGGAGGATGAGTTTTCTCAGTGATTTAATACTAGACCTAATTTTCATGCACGTAAATGGGTATTAGAGCATCTATATCATGAGATCTATGAGAAATTATTTTTTTGTTTTCTAGTAGAGTTGTATGAATGGCTATAAGCATATGCATCAAGGAAGAGATGGTATTATAAACCTCATGTTTGGACCCAAGAAGAGTATCAGAGGATTCATGATGTTGATCTGACCTAGACTCGTGTTGTTGATCACTATTGGAGAGGTGTGTTAACTAGTTATACCTTGGAATATGTAGTTTCTATGTATTCTTTCTTGGATATTATTGAGTTTGAGTTCTTGTGGGAGCCAAGAGGATCATTCTTACATGTTATTTCATTAGCCATTAAGATCCTAATCATCACTCTGAGTATGGAGGCATTTCCTATGGCTGGCTAACTTCCCACTAGGTGCATGACGTGGAAGTTGGTGTGGTGAGAGATGTTGGATCCTATGGAGGAAGAAGATAGAGAAGAGAGGCGGCTCAAGTATAATGAAGCATGAGAAAGGGAGTTGGCAAGATAATTTGAATTTACTAGAGTGATGTATTTATGGAGGCAGACATTGTGGGAAGGATTTGAGGTTCACACAGAGAACGTGGAACATGAGTAGTATAATCTACCCTTTCTTGCCAAGTGTGGGATAGAAAACCCCTTAGCTTCTGGTGAGAGCTTGTCATATAGAAAAAGAGGAGATCCATAGGCTTGCATCTCGGGCCACTCGGTGATCAAATCCTGGCATTTAGTTTTTGAGTATTTGAGAAAAGTATTTCTTATTCAATTGGTGTTGGTGAATAAGTAGCATCAGGTAGATACCATTTTACATTACACCAATCTATGGTCATGTATAAATTTCTTGTGTTATGATTCATCCTATCTAGTACATCATTTAGGCAAGGTGTGGGTACAAAAGGTTTGGGTATCGTGTCTTGAATTGGTTCTATATCATATATTTTTGGCGTGCGGTTTAGTACGATATTGGGTATGCGAGAGTGCATCTACGTCATACCCTTACCTATGAAGGGAGCAGGGATCTGGTGGATCCAGAGGAATAGGATCTAGTGGATCCGGTGGTGAGGCAACACCGGAGGAATCAAAGTCCTAGATCTAATAGACAAAGACCGTAATAACATGAGAATGTGTTTTACAAGATGTCTCTATATTTTCCTAATTACAAGGGCATTGAAGATGTCACGAAACATGTACACAAGTGTGAATTACTATAGCACACTAAGGGAATCACTGCCTTGGATTGGAAAGAAAGTTAGTTTGAAACTATGTTATAAGGCCACATGCATAGTTGGTATCAAAAGTATGACCCACATTAGACGGTGGTGGATTATGTTGTGTTGCGTGATGAATTCTTTAAGGAATTCCACATTCTTGAGTTTAAGAAAAATAGCATCAACGCATTGAAGGATATTCAACAAGGGATGGCAGAGAATGTGCGGGAGTATGATGCATGCTTTAAAACTCTGCTATCAAAATTGTCTTATAATATCCATCCCTCTCACCATGCTCAATGGTTCATTGGAGGACTGATCACACCATTCAGGTGAGAAATTTTCCATAAGAATTTCATGGATCCACATGAGGACTTAGAGGCTAATTTGCACATTAAGGCCATTAGAAGCATTGACACTAGAGTAAGCCCATTTTTAGAAGCACAAATTTTGACCATGGTTAAGTAGCTTGAGAAATTATCTAAGAACCCGGCTCATGAGACTCATAATGGACTATGGTGCACAGATTGTGAGGTACAAGGACACACAAAAGATAGTTTCCCATGAAATATGGTGCACATTGTGTCATTGGATTATAAGAGCTATCACGAGATATCGTGATCCAAGAAGATGCTTGTTGTTGCGGCATGCGGTCCACAAGAATGTTTCCTCTTAGTGTAATATTTTCTCATCTATGACACATGATACAAAGGAATGTCGATTGATAGACCAAATCCATGATGTCATTTATATTGGTGTGTTCCAGAAAATCATTGGGAATAATTATAAGAATGAAGTTCATCATTTTGAAGGGTGTGAATATGGAGGCGGTCAAGGAAGAGGCTTTCATAGAGGATTCAGAGGTTATGGTATTCAAGGAGGTAATAGTGAATTTCCTTGTGGAACCTATTATAATTTTGGATATATTGAACACTATAAGCATGAGTGTCTGAATTTGTTACAATTATCAAGGTGTAGGAAGAAGCATAATTATTAGGAGTGCCCTAAGTTATATGAGCACATGATCTAGAACAAGAAGAAGGACAAGGGTGCGGGAATGGTTATTGTGAAGTGGGCTGATCTATTATGGATGCCTATGGTGACATATGACTCTAAGATGGAACCTTCCTTAGTAACCATGTGGGAAAAATCCACATGCACCATGGAAGAACCAAAGCAAAGGTCTCTCATTACAAGAGAAGTGCATATGATGTTGCGCTAGGAGAATATTATCCCTATGTTATGAGAGTAGCTAAGAGAAAAAGTACCACATGCTAGAGGTGATCATGAGAAGAATGTATTGCATGATAATATACCCCCTCATAGTATTAACTATGACAAGGAAATAAAATTGAATGCAGTTGTGGATGGATGGATTTTGAGCAACATTCTTATTGACACAGGTGTTGAGGTTAATTTTATCACTTTAGATGCATGGAATCAGATGGGAAGACCCCCATTATAGCCATATTCAAATGTGTTATATATGGAAAATAGGAAAAATGCTATTCTCATTAGAGTATTAAAGGATGCATCCATAACCATCCAAGGGGAAACATTTACTGGAGACTTTGAAGTCTTAGCACTTGCCGAGGTAGATAACTTTCCAACCCTACTTGGATGCCCTAGTGTTATAAGAATAATGTTGACTTGCGCTTTAACAAAGAATAAGTAAGTTTTAAGAACAAGGAGGAGCATGTCATTATTCCACTTTGATGGATGGGAAGTCTACACCCTATATAGAGAATTTGGGAGAAGAGTACCAGGGATAGAATCTATGTACACACAATTAGAGACCCAAAGGTTATTCATCCATCAAGAGAAGGAGTTTTTCAATGGGAAGATAATCAATCTATGAGTGATAAAAATATCATAATATGTGATAATTAGGCACATGACACATATGATTTGATTAAAGAAAGATGAAGGGATTTTTCATTTGAGTTACTAGAGATCACACAGTTAGGTGCCCGAGAGGATGGTAGTTACAAAGTTATACTTGGCGAAGGTAACCTTGACATATTTCTACATGTGATGGAGAAACAAGGACTGGGTCATACATAAAGGAGGAATCTGCTAAATTATAACTTACGTGGGATGGAAATGTGTTGGTGGGAAAGCCATCGTGGCAACCTTCTAAAGTGGTGCGAAGTGAGAATCACACAATGTTATTAGGTTTCGAGGTGCAATGCACCCTTTTCAATTCATGACTATCATGGGAAGGAGTCTTCCTCATTCCACATCCAAGAGTGTGAGAGAACCTAGATGATGGGTGTGGAATCCTTTCCTCCTTCACTATGGGTACATAAGTTCTATTCCACCTACAAGGTTATGCGTGTGCATGGTATATTCATTCAAAGATGTTTTATCAGATGAGAAAGTGGTAGAACTGATGGATATTATTCAAACTTTTGGGTATCAAAGTTCAAAACCATCGATGAATGAGGCATTGTAGGTAGTCAAGTTCCTTACTATGGGAGATAGTGCCATGGTGAGGATTGAATTCTCAATTTATTGGGAGAAATTGAGTTTGGGGCATGCTTCGTAGAAGAAGAACCAGAAGAGGAAACGAAGGAGGTGTAACTTAAGCGTGCCTTCCTAGAGAAAGAAAAAGGAAAACTAGTCTATTTTATAGATAATGAGGAGGTGGAAAACTTAGATGTTAACTATACAGAAGGTATGCGTAAAGTATTAGATAAAGCGAGATGAGAAAGCACGTGTATACAATGAGCTCTTGAAAAAAAAAATTAACATCAATATAGAGACATATCTGAAGGAAGCTATCATTGGAGATTACTAGAAGGAACAAGAAGTGTTGAAAAACATTGATCTACTGTGTGAATTCCAATATTTTTTCCCACTCGGGAACCAAAAATTAAAAGGAGTACATCCCTCATTGGGAGAAATGAGGATTAAGTTAAAAGAGGGTGTACACCTAGTTTGGAAGAGACCATATGACAGAAAATCAACACATGACCTTCTTCACACCCGACCTCTCGAAATCGTGCTGAGATAGCCAATGTAGAATGATTATGAATGTGATTATGGTGATAGGGATCAAGAGAATTAGGAAATATTATATCTTCAACATGTAATGTCGGGATTTGTGAGTCTAAAGCAAGAATTCTCTCCTAAATTTAAGTGGTGTGATGGTTCGGTCTAAGATAATAGTCATTCGTAAACTCCAATCAATATCAAGCTCGAAAAATATTTGGCTCTTTGGTTGTTGAACACATGGAAAATAAAATGTGGGTGCCGCATATAGATTTCTAGATAAGGTCATGGAAATAAGAATGAGAGGTGCAATGGAGCCACAGGTGTTTATGGGAAATTTTTTGGTCTAGTCCAGAAAGTCTTAGCTTTGATTATTTGTTATGTTCAATAAGGAATGTTGTGTGATAATTTCGGTGGAAGTGGTGAATATCCGAATACTAATGTGTGCAAACTAGTGTCAATGTCCAACCGATCGGTGCAGACCCGTTGGGTTGTGGGACTGAGGATCACAACCAAAGACTTGTGGAGGTTATGGAACTTGGACGGTTATGTGTGTAATCAAGCCCTATTTCTAAGAGTAGTCTAATAGTCGTAGGCTTGATTAGCAATGATGTTTAGTGTATTGAGTTGTTCTATTTTCTCAGTAAAAGTTACAGGTGTGCGTAAGACTATTAAACATAAGTTGGTATCAATATCAATTATCAATTCTGGCACGTTTGGTTGTGGGACCAAGGGATCACAACTATATGTCTTTTCCTATTGTGGACCATTGATGGTCATGCAAAATGGGATACAATGATTTCTGATAAGTGACCTAATTACTTGAAAGAAATCTAATCTATGTTTTTGGGGTTTTCACAATATTTTGGATCAAAGCAATAAAAGAAAACTAATCTATTAAAGGATTTTTTTAATTTTTTAATTTTTAAGCAATGCGTTATAATCTAATAAATAAACCAAAGACAAGTAATCAACCGAATGTAGTTGTTCACTTGTGAAAATATATGAATCTAATCTAAAGAAAATAACCTAATCTGATCGAAACCCTCCAAACCCTACCTCAGAGATGAAGAACAAATCATTACCCTGAAAAGGGCTATAGTTCCTCACAACTTCCTTGGTAATGTTAAAGAGGAAAATTTACTAATGATTTGATTGAAACAAATGATTTTCTACTCTATTTGATATGAATGATTTTCTACTCTATTTTTTATGAATGATTTTCTACTCTATTTGATATGATTGATTTTCTACTCTATTTTATATGAATGATTTTATACTCTATTTGATATAAATGATTTAACAAACAAGGAAAACAAACACACAATTCCAACTTGGAAAAGCAAGAGCTTTTGAAAATCTAGTTGTGTTTATATCTATCCCCTTAGTATGTTCCTTTCTTTTTCTAAGTGTTCATGTGAGTCAAAGGGATTGGGAATGTGAGAACAACAAGTAGTAGGATGGCACTTGAGAAATGGCAACTTGATGGCGATCTGGATGTAATGTAGGTATAAGAGAGATAACACAAGAGATCAGAGCTTGGCTATGCAATTTCTAGCAAGATCATAGCAGTAATACAATGCAAGATACACAAAATTATCGGCCCTTTTTCTTGAATACAAGCATGTAATATATAAGAATTGGGGATGGGATGTACCTTCATGCACAAGGCAAGAAGAGGTGGTTCTAACTAACTAAAGCACATGCAAAAATAGAAGAGAGAAGGAGAACTAATAAATCAAAGCTAATTTTTGATAATTTGGCTCACGGATGCATGCAAAAATTGAAATTAATCCGAACTGTCGCATGTTAAAACACGTGTGAAGAACCTGGAAAAAGGGAGCAAGAACACCGCCCTATATAGGGTAGTAGTTTCAGAATGCCACCCCGGGGTGACGGTTTTAGAACCACCGCCTAGGCAAGGCGGAGGTCTTGCACTCAAGGCCAAAACAAGAGCAAAAAGATCGGAAGCTGAAAGAAAATATGGAAAATCTAAGGATGTCTAGGCTACAAATATATAATATGAATGGAAATTAGAGCCCAAACACCTTCTTGAAAGGACCTGAATCATCATTGGGGACTTTTTAATCATTTCCCGATAATTTAGCATATGTAATTTTGGGTGCATACATATTGCCCCCTCAAAGAAACATCTTAGCCATGAAAAGGCATAAAATGTAGATTCCAGAGTATGGCATTCTGAAATGGGGAGTTAGAGGCTACACCTCGACACACCCGTGTGTCAAAATCTCACTACCTAAACTCCCACTACCCGCAAGAGGAAAAGAAGACTCAAGTGCAGATAGATAAAATATCAAAAAATAAACACTAGATCAAAATGACAAGAGGACTTACCATATGTGTGGGGATATAGAAATATACCTATGTTAAGGTTCCATCCTTGTGAACACATACACTCAAAAGGATATTATATATATATATATATATATATATATATATATATATATATATATATATATATCGAAACAACTCATTTTTCAATTCATTTGTGCTATTCGATTTGGTGAATTTGGAGCTCTGGACCCATGGTGACCATTTTCGACGAGAGTATAGCCGATACGACCGTGACAAGATTGTGATCATGCCTCCATAAGTGGGAGATCAACTAGTGTGGTCTAAGGTTGGTTATTTTCACTTTTTTCTTTTAATACCTAAAATGTAAAAAACTTTGAAAAGTTCACCTAGGAGGGATCATTTTCAATTTTTTTGTCTTAGATGAGTCTCTAGGGGGCGCCCATAAGGCATGCTTTTATTTGGTCAAAAGTGTTCTTTTTTTGTCCTTTTGAGCATTTTTAGGGTAAAAGATGCATTTGGAAAATTGGTCTAGGACCGCCGCCCAAAGCAGGGTGGCAATCTTGGAACCGCCACCATGCACTGGGTGGTTGTTCTGAATAGAATGACCAAAACATGTTTTTAACTTGAATTTTTTTAGTTTTTAATGTTCTGTAATGTTTTGGTGAGCTTTTTATTTAGTATATGTTACTAAATTTCTCTTTCCCCATGTTTTGGTGAATGCGAAGGAGGAGTACATCAGATAGAGTCAAGAGAGGGAGTGTGACTGGCTCCCTGGTATCTTGGATCAGCTGACTCATAATGATATGGATCTTCTCCGGAGGGTCTGGTATTCGGAGGATTACACAGGTTCCCCATATTAATCCCGCCAATCATATTCTGTGTGACTTATTTTCCTATTGGGATGTAGACCGGAACACCTTCCGGTGTCCAGTATTCGGGGTAAGAGGACCATTAGCTTGGAGGATGTGTACCGCATTCTTGGGAGGAGGCTGAATTTAGAGACTATGGATTCCAGGGAAAAGAAGACACAAGGGCTACATACATGGGAGATGCCATTGTCTCATCTAGTTTGAAGAAGGGAATGAGGGTTTGGTCCATTTCCACCACTCCCATTCCTATCCTATGCAGAGCCATCATGGGCATCTTGTCCTCGTGACTGAGTAAGGACAAGGGTGGTGACACAATTTTATATTTTGGGATCCTATCATTGCGCAGATTGAGGGGCACAACTGTAAATATGCCTAGGGCGTAGATATCTTGGGGATTACCTACCATGATTTATACAGGGTATTCAAATTACAGGGGGTAGTCATTGAGCCACCCCACTCTTGTTATGAGTTGGGTCTATGAGAATTTCATCCCCTATGGCAGGGGAGTACTAGTGTCAAATCTAGGGGCTGTTTAGGTAGCTAGATGGATAGGCATGTTAGTACTTAGGACGTCACATCAACCAAAGGTTTCCGACTATGGAAGACATGACTACCACCCTACCTATACATGGCAGGGATATGGGGACTAGAGGTAACTACGATGATAGCTTGCTCTTCGACAGTTAGCTAGTTAACGAGTAGGAGAGACTTGAGGTCCACCCATTTGATCAGGTCCCCCAATAGTTTGGCCTTCCCTACATTGATATGATTCCTCTAGATACACCAAAGTATTTGACCATTCAAGAGGCTCAAAGGGGCCATAGAGGGGATCTTGGTTGGATAGTGGTCATTCTAGGTGTTCTCATTATGATTAGATGGGTGGTACACACTCGACGAGAAGCTGGTGCCCCTTGAGTGCCTCTACTTTCAGATTTTTGCATCTCCTTCTTACAATGGGGAGAAAGATGAGCCCATTGATCTAGCCTTTGACTCTTGGGAGGATTCGGGGGATGATACGGGGAGGATTCAGTTGGAGATGACATAGAGGATGAGGGGGTTGGTATTGGGACCGGGTGAGGTAGCCCGAGCGAAGGAGGAGGAGAGTGACCTTGAGTGGCATGATACTCGAGAAGATGCTGAGAGTAGCTTACGAGGAGTCCAAGGTCTTGAGAGTGAGACCTTAGTCTCAGAGTCAACACTTCCTCAAGGTGGAGAGGGGGATGATAATTCTGTCATGGGAAAGTGATTCATTTCCAAGTTTGGGGAAGCCCCACAACCACCAAAAGTAGCCTTGGCAGCAATAGCTATTGATCCTACCTAGATGCCTAGAGATCTAAGTAAGTTTAATACTTTTCTCTCAACTTTGTTAGTTAGGAATGTTGGCTTGTATCTCTTTCTTTTTTTTTTTTCTAACTTATCATTTCTTTTTCTTTTCTTGTAGTGATGGCACAGGAGTGGTGAGAGCTCATCTTTTGGGTGTGCATGGACACTCTACTAATCCCCTCAAGGAAGACCCAAGCTGAGTTGATTGTCAACTTAGGCCAGCCATTAGCCACCTAAGACACACTCGATGTGTTTTCCCGATGTGGGGATATCGAGAGATAGTGAATTCCCTCCATACCTAGGTGATCGAATATGAGACTATCAAGAACTTGATGAGACAAATTCATTCTTGTAGTGAGGCCACGGGTAGCGGATGCCACCATGAGTACTCACCTCATTCCGTTCACTCCCAACATCTTTGTAGTCGTAGTATGATCCTTAGACGTGGTTAGGCACACCATCCAAGGATCCCACGGGGGTGATAGGCCATGGGATCATTTTTATTACTTTGATGACATTTTTTCGAGCATTTATATGATTTTTTTTGTATATTTCAGGCTCATTGTGAGCATTTTGACCATGCCTAGCACATGGTGACATTGTATACAAACTTGATTCACCATGATATATACAGACTCTTATTTTTGGTTTGGTATTCCATTGTATCTGAGTTGACTTTCTTTTGGTTCTTTTCGCATGTGTACTCTAGATGTTTAGAATTTCTACTTTTCTATGCTTTTCAGAATGCATGCAGTGGATGTGAAATGATAACAAAATGATTTATTTTTGTATTTCATAATGTTGATATATGATAATGCGAACACAATGTGATGTTTGAATTTTAGTTTCTTTAAGCAATATTTGATACTTCATATTGTCTTGGAAAAACATGGTGATAAAATGATATGATAAGTAAATGCACTTTCCCCACCCCCAACTCCATGCAACTAGTAAGATATGAGGGCTCAACACCGAGAATCGAAGGGGCACAAGTTATGAATTTTTTTTTTTGAATGGTAGTGATGAGGGAAAGACAAGGGTTTGACAGGACCAAATTGGGACACTACAACCTCATCCTACTCAAGCTACTTCATAGTTTAGAATGTGAATTTCTTTGCAGTTTATCTAGACTTGGATCCGTAGATGGCCACTTGGTTGACAAAATCTAGATTTGGGGTTTTAAACTCTTTTGGAATCTTGGACATCTAACTCACTTTGTTTTTGACTAATGAATTCACAACATTTGAGTGAATTATTTGTAACTTTCAATTTTTTTAGCGAGACCCCCTACTCCTTGCCCCATGCTACCGGGAGGAAGCATGGGCTCATCACCATAGATAAGGAATAGGCGAGTAAGGTCATTCCACTCCTTTCACAACCCTACATCACTAGTAAGAGATGCAGGCTCAACACCGAAGGTAGGTAGGGCAAAGAAATGTGTAAAATAAAAATTTTCTGTGGATTTGGATTTGAATTACTCATATAGGAAAAATGTTTAGTATGTTCTTATTTCCAAAGAGATTGTTATGGGATAGATGTGACACCATGAAGCTTCTAGAAAAGACTATAGGCAAAAACACCTAATCTAGAAAGAGACTATAAGCGTACAAGTATGCAGGCCTTGGTATGATCGCGATCAAAACTTTGTTTTATCTTGCTTGAACCGATGAAATGATTCATAAATAATTGATGATACTTGTGAAGATTTGAAGATATATGATTTGAATGTTTTACCAATGTTTTTCATAATTTTTTAGGATTTGTTATAAGAATAAATCCCTTGATCACAAATTTTACAAAATGAACTCATGCGGATGAAAATGCAATGCGATGTAGTAATGTACATATGAAAATGCTAGTGGATCATGCGTAGTACCTCTTTAGGTGAAGAGAGTTCACGAGATTCACTAAAATCCTCACTTTCTAGTGTACACAGTGAAATACCCCATTTTTGTAGTCCTCTACTACTTGATATGGACCCAACCACCTAGGCCTAAATTTCCTTCCCTCGCAATTTTTTTGTTTATTCGGCTATCGAGTCTTAATACCAAATCTCTTTCATAGATATCATGTTCCTAAACCTTTTTATTATATTTTATAGGCATCTAGTCAGCTTAAAACATTATGTTTTTGTTCAGCATTAAGTTTATCCTCATCGAGACTCTCTACTTAGGACAGTCATGCTTCTCGATAACCCTCCTCTCCCGTGATCCCGTGTAGTAAAATACGAAGACTAGGTATTTCAACTTTGAGTGGTAAAACCACCTCAGCACCAAACATTAAAGAAAATGGGTTTCTCTAGTTGTTGTTTTAACTAATGTTCGATAGGCCCACAAGGCCGAAAAAAGGTTTAATTGCCAATATCATTTATTCTCTTTAACAATTTTGAGAAGGATGGCCTTTAACATTGTATTTGTAGCCTCAGCTTGTCCATTAGCCTGAGGATAGTAGAGAGAAGCCATGTGATGACTTATTTTTAACTTTGTGCACAACTCACTCACCTCGTCATTTTTTAAAGACATGTCATTATCTGAAATAATGACTTGTGGAACCCCGTACCTACAAATGATTTGGTTTAAGATGAACATAGTGATTACAGAGCTAGGCACGGTGGTAAGAGGAATTGCTTCTACCCACTTGGTAAAGTACTATGTGGCTATGATTATGAAGTTATGGCCATCTGTTGATGAGGGAGAGAACTTCCCTATCAAATCTAGGCCCCACATGGAAAAGGGCCATGGGGTTGCAATTGGTTACAACGCTTGTGCCGGTATATGAATATAGTGGGAGAACTCTTGGAATTTGTAACATTTGCACAAAAACTCTATAGCATCATGTTCTAAAGTGGGCCAAAAATATCCCATCCAATGTATCTTCTCGAAAGCAAAGTGGTGTGGCCGCCAAAGTGACCTCCACATACTCTGCTATGTGACTCATAAAGTATATTTTCAGATTCTTCAACGATCAACACATCTTAACAACATTCTTCCAAAGGCTTTTTGGTAGAAAACTTATTCCAAAATAATGTACTTAGTGGCAATGATGTGTAACCACCTTCTTTGTTGTGACGTTGTCCCTTCTGGATATGTATGGTCCATGATGAAATTGACAATATCGGTATACCAAGGACATACAGAGATAAGGGGCCTGGTCTTGATAAAGTACATGCACTCATAAGGAAAGTCTAAATCTACTAGGTCACCTCCATCCAATGGATTGTCACCAAATTATCAGTAATGATTTTTCCCTTGATGAACTTATGATTTACAAATGTTAGTTCAAACTCACCCATTAGGGTTATGAAACACCCGACCTTTTTAGACAAGGATCATTGCATGAGAAATGTCCGTAAGTGATCTAACTAAACAATAACCCTCATTTCTTGATTCAACATATAATGCCTCAAGCACTTTGTTATAAAGACTATGGCAAGGTATTACGTTTCTACTTATATGTAACGTGTCTCATAATCAATCAACATTCGAATAATGAGATAAACTACATGTTCTCATTTGTCATCATCCTCTTGCACCAACATGCAGGCTAGCAAAACATTTGTAGCTCGTGAATACAAGATCAAAGGGTGATCTGATCTAGGAAACATTAACATGTGAGGGGATAACAAGAATCTTTTAACTACCTTGAAGGCCTCGTTGCATTCTTTCTCGTCCAATTAACTCTATAATCCCTTTTCAAAAAATTGTTGATTGGATGAATAGAAAATTTCAAGTCGTGGATGAACTGTGGATTGCAGCAAGTTTCTCGAAGAAAATATCTAATACCAGACTTGTCTAATGGTGGAACCATTTTTAGCACATCCTGATTTTAGCTAGGTCAACATCAATCCCTCGTGAAGATCAACATGTGACCTTCTTCACACCCTACCTCTCGAGGTCATGCCAAGATAGACGGTATAAAATGATTGTGAATGTGAGTGTGGTGACGGTGATAAAGCTAATCGGGAAATATTATATCTTTAACATGAAATGTTAGGATCTGTGATTCTAAGGCAAAGAATTCTCTCTTAACTTGAAGTGGTGTGATGGTTTGGTTTGAGATAATGGTTGTTCGTAAACTTTAATCAATATCGAGCTCAACTGAGATTCTGTTCATTGGTTGTTAAACATGTGGAAAATGACCTAGGAGTGCCTCGTATAGATTTCTAGAAAAGGTCATGGAAGTAAGAATGAGAAGCGTGATGGAGCCACGGTGTTTATGGGTGATTTTTGGTCTATTCCAAAATTCTTAGCCTGATCGGCTACTATGTTCAATAAGGAAAGTTATGCGATAATATCTGGTGGAAGTGGTGAAGATATGAATACTAATGTGCGCAAACTAGTGTCAATGTCCCACTGATCGCGACCCGTTGGGTTGTGGAACTTGAGGATCACAACCAAAGACTCGTGGAGGTTGTGGCCCTTGGATGGTCATGCATGTAATCAAGCCCTATTTCCAGGAGTAGTCCAATAGTCGTAGGATTGATTAGCAACGATGTTTAATGTATTGAGTTGTTCTATTTTCTCAACAAAATTTGTAGGTGTGCATAAGATTGTTAAACATAAGCTGGTATCAATATCAATTATCAATTATGGCCCATTGGGTTATGGGACCAAGGGATCACAACTGTATGTCTTTTCCTATTGTGGACCATTGATGGTCATGTAGAATGGGATACAATGATTTCTTATAAGTGACCTAATTACTGAAAGAAATCTAATCTATGTTTTTGGGGTTTTCATAATATTTTGGATCAAAGTAATGAAAGAAAACTAATCTATCAAAGGAAATATTTTTGTTATTTTCTAATCTTTAAGCAATGCGTTCTAATCTAATAAATAAACCAAAGACAAGTAATCATCCGGATGTAGTTGTTTACTTGTGAAAATATATGAATCTAATCTAAAGCAAATAACCTAATCTGATCAAAACCCTCCAAACCCTACCTCAGAGATGAAGAAAAAATCATGACCCTGAAAAAGGGATATAGTTCCTCACAACTTCCCTGGTAATGTTAAAGAGGAAAATTTACTAATGATTTGATTGAAATGAATGATTTTCTACTCTATTTGATATGAATGATTTTCTACTCTATTTGATATGAATGATTTTCTACTCTATTTGATATGAATGATTTTCTACTCTATTTGATATGAATGATTTAACAAACAAGGCAAACAAACACACAATTCCAACCTGGACAAGCAAGAGCTTTGGCAAATCTAGTTATGTTTGTATCTGTCCCCTCAGTATGTTCCTTTCTTTCTCTGAGTGTTCATGTGAGTCCAAGGGATTGGGAATGTGAGAACAGTAGGAGGATAGTGCTTGAGAAATGGCAGCTTGATGGAAGTTTGGATGCGATACAGGGTAAAGAGAGATAGCACAAGATATCGATCTTGGCTATGTAATTTCTAGCAAGATTGTAGTAGCAATACAATGCAAGATACACAAAATTCTCAAGCCCTTTTTCTTGAATACAAGCATAAAATATATAAGAATTGGGGCTTGGATGTACCTTCATGCACAAGGCAAGAAGAGATAGTTCCAACTAACTAAAGCACATGCAAAAATAGAAGAGGGAAGGAGAACCAAGAAACCAAAGCTAATTATAGACAATTCGGGTCACGGATGCTTGAAAAAAGTGAAATTAAGTGAACTGTCACATGTTAAAACACACGTGAAGAATATGGAAAAAGTGGGCAGGACCGCCACCCTATTTTGGGCGGTGGTTTCATGACACTGCCTTGTTTTGGGTGGCGCTTTTAGAATCACCACCCGGGCGGGGTAGGGGTCCTAGAACCGAAGGCCAAAACAAGTACGTAAAGAGCGGGAAGTTGGAAAAAAGTGTGGAAAAGCTAAGAAAGGATGTCTAGGCTACAAATATATACTACGAAGGGAAATTGGAGCTCGAACCTTCTTGAAAGGACCTAAATAATCATTGGGGAATTTTGTAACCATTTTCTCGACAATGTAGCACATGTAATTTTGGGTGCATACAGATACCTTATAGGATGAATATAAATCTACATGTCAATGTTAAGGAAGAGATTGATAAGATGATAGAATAGTGTATCATTGAGGTAATTAAAGAATCTAAGTGGGTGATCCCATTGGTAATTAGTATTAAAAAGGATGGAAGGATAAGGATTTGTGTTGACTATAGGGAATTGAATGTTGTGTGTGTCATAGATCCTTATCCAACCCCATTTACTAAGGAGATATTGGAATGAGAAGATCCTTGACGGAGTATTAGGCCGTGAGATATATTCTTTTACAGATGGATTTTCAGGTTATCACCAAGTGATAATTACGAAGGAAGACCATGAGAAGACCACTTTCATGATGGAGTGGGGAAGTTTTTCCTATACTATTATGCCTTTTGGATTGAATAACATGCCTACTATGTTTTCATGCATTGTAGTACAGGCCTTTCAAGACTTCATCCATAATTTTCTGCAAGTTTACCTAGATGATTGGATGGTGTATGGGTTAGTATGAGACCATTTTGACATTCTCGAGGTTGATGTTTGAGAGATGTAGGTAGTTGAGTATCTCTCTTAACATTAAGAAGTGTTTCTTTACTACCCCATTTGGTGCTTTACTTGCTCACATCATATGCAAGGAAGGCTTATTGGTAGACCCAAAATTGGTTTTTATCTTGGGTTTAGATGAACCTACCGACCCAAGTGGTGTGCATGGATTCTTAGGGCACACAAGATATTATAGAAAATTTATCAAAGGTTATGCCAATATTGTCATACCATTTGAGGAGTTATTGAAACATAAAGGTAAATTACATTAGGACAAGGTGCAACAAATAGTTTTCAACACACTTTGAAAGACAGACTTACCACAACGCCCATCCTACATTTTCCCTCTTGGGATAATTCCTTTCATGTGCATGTAGATGCATCAGGAATGGCGATTGGAGTAGTATTAGCACAACCTGGAGAGGGGATTGTTGACCATCCCTTGTTTTTTTCTAGTAGGAAGTTAACTCTAGCATAACATAATTCTATGAACACAGAGCGCGAGGAATTTTCAATGATCTATGTGTTACACAAATTTAGGCAGTATTTGCTAGCAATGCCTTTCATTTTCTATACCACATGGCATTAAAGTACTTGGTGAACAATCCCATTTTGTAAGGTCACATTAGCTAATGGGTCTTATTGTTTTAGGAGTTTGAGTTTACAATTGTGGTGAAACCAAGGAAGAGAAATTTGGGACCTAACCATTTATCATGGATTGACTCGGAGAGGACATGCAGAGCATTAAGGACACAATGTCAGATGCATAGTTGTTTAGATTGCAGTGTGTGCCCTTTGACTTGGAGGATATTGTTATTTTCTTGTGAATGGGTGTGGTGCCAAAAGGAATGAAGGCCTTGGAGAAAAATTAGTTGGCTATATGCGCCACACCCTATATGTTGATTGGAAGAGACCCAGTCTGACAAACTAGGTTGTGATGAGGTTTTACACCGGTGTGTGTTGGAACATGAGTGTACTGCAATCATGGAAGAATCTCATGGTGGCATTGTAGGAGGTCACTATGTAGGAAATGCTACCATGCACAAGATCCTATTGGTAAGCCTTTGGTGGGAAATAGTTTACAAGGATTGTATTGAATATTGCAAGGCTTGTGATCATTTCTAGCACCTTGGTAAACCAGGATGAAGAGATGAAATGCCATTAAGACCTATTGCTAGTGTAGAGAAGTTTGTAAAATGGGAAATTGAATTTGTGAGCCCTATTTCCCTAGCTGCGTGTAGGACATGTTTGCGCTATATTATTACTTACATAGATTATCTTACTATGTGGGAAGAGGGGGTTCCTAAAAAGGATTACACGGTAGTTATAACAGCTAGGTTCTTATGGGAGAATATAATCAACAGATATGGATGTCCATTGAGCTTAATGAGTGATAGGGGTATGCATTTCTTAAATGAGACTATTCAAATCTTGTTGGCATAGTTTATGGTGGTGCATCACAAAACTACGCCCTATCACCCTCAGGCTAATGGAATTATTGAGGCATTTAACAATATATTAAGCCACACGTTAAAAATATTTGTGATGTCGAAAGAAGAGACTGGGATGATAAAGTCTCTGTAGTGCTATGGGAATATAGAACAATGTACAAATAGTTGTCCAAGGCCACACCCTTTCAATTGGTGTTTGGTGTGGAGGCAATTCTACCTGTAGAATTCATGTTACTATCTCTACATATTACATGTGTGGGAGGATTAGGTGACAAACAAACATTAGAAGAGTGCATTGATAAACTCATGGAGTTGGATTAGAGGCATTTCATTGTTAGATGGAGTCAGAAGATGGAGAAAACATGATAGAAGGCATGGCATGATTGTCACATTAAAAACAATAAGTTTGAGGTTGGGAAGATGGTTCTACTTTATGATTCTAAGTTTCTACACCACCTAGGGAAGCTTAAGGTACATTGGTTGGGACCATATACTATCACTTATATACTTTATTCAAGTGCTTTCCAGTTACAAGTGCTAAATGGCACAAGGTTACTCGGTTTCTTTAACGGGAGTAGGTTGAAGCCCTCCTATAAATAAGTCTTCGGTGTATTTGTAAATAAGGAAGTATTGCTAGTTAGTGAGAATTTCCCTTAACACATTTTCATTTTACTTGTCCTTTATTTTTTGTGTTTTGTGTGCATTGGCACACCGGTAGCTAAATGCATTTGAAGTGATTTCATGCGCAGAGGACCGCATATACTTTTAGTGTGGGGTGGATTAGCATCTAAATTTGAAAAACATTGGCGCATTTCTAAGGAAGATGGACTATTGGAAGACTCATTTTGGATGACTAGAAAAAGGAAGAAGACTGATTTTTGTGGATGAGGTGTTAAAATGTGTTCCTATCCAGTGAAAAAGGTGTTTAAATTTTTGTCGTAATAAAGGTGTCTTGGAAAAAAACTCGAGTTGAGTATAGACCACACCGAAGAGAAGTAACGATCACATAGTATAACATGAGGTAGGCTGAGGTATAGGGAAATACTTGGTAGAAATTACTGAGGTTATGTAATTTAGCATGATGAGGCATGCGAAAGAATTCTGTGGTAGTAAAGTAGTGTTGGCGTGCAAAGGTTATGATTGCATTGCGCAAAGGAGAGTCATGGAATTTGACTTGAGTGATAAAATTTATTTATTAAAAATTGACTTTAAAACTATGTAGGTCATGGACATTGAGGTTATGAAAATGTATAAATATAGGGTAAAGGTATTCATATTGACTAATTTTCCTTAGAAAATTTTTTTGCTCCTGAACTTGAAGTGTGACAAGGGTTTTGAGAAGAAAGTAAGGTACGTGTCACAAACCAAAGGAGTTATCTGATTTATGGCATAATATTTTGGTTTAGTAAGAGGAGAAGAAGGCAATAGATAAGTAAGGAGTTGCATGAAGGAGAAGCAATTGAAGTCATCAAGTTTAGGTGAACATGAAAAAATAAGAAGCACTTGGGATACGGGAAGAGAAAAAATATGACACCAAAGAAGAGTAAAAATAAGAGACCAGTAGTGGAAAAGGAAGAACTTGTGGAAGTTTATTTAGAAATGTAGTACCCCCAGGGGTTATTATGGTAGAGAATTGGAGCTCAAAGTTATACATGTGCAAAATTAGCGAGTTCAACCACAAACCACTAAACACAATAAAGTGATGTGGAAGGGTATGTATAAGGAGATCCTAGGGTTAGAAGAACAAGGAAACTCTAGGGTAGATGATTTAGTGATGAAGAAGTTATAGAAGACTAGGGTTTTGCATCTTTGGGAGATGCCATTTTTTTCTAAACCCGAACCACTTTTTAGAGGGTTTATGTTGTGAGTACATGAAGAATTATTCTACTTTGCGGGGAGGAGGATGAGACTCACAGAAATTTAATCCATAGGGTAACGGGCCTACAAAACATTGGTGAGGACATGGCCCTTGATTTGGGTGCCACTACAAAAGTGGAAGAGTTAGAAAAACAATTAAACTATGAGAAGGGGGAAGGGCTCAAGTTATTGTGGATCTTACATAACCAACATTGAGTTTTGCCTCCCGACTCATTAGTTACAAATTAGGAGAATCAAAGAGATGGAAAGACATCAACAAAAGATTTTGTTATGTTTCCTACATAGTTTCTACGAGAGCACACTAAAAATTTACACAATTTATTGCGGATAGTATCATTGAGGAGGCACAAGTGCAAAATGAATTAGGAGTGAAAATAACTTGGGGTCCATACTGTTATTAATTGTATTATGGGAAATCGGTGTCCCAGATGGACCAGAAGGGAACATGTGGGTTTACCCACCGGCACACTCATCTCCTGTTGTATAGTTTAAGCAATTCACTTATGATGGGTCCATCTCAAACACCTACAATGTGTGGATGAACAAGTGGTATGAGAGGTTGTGGAAATATTTTGAAAATGAATGGTGCATCCCACACAAGCTACCACAGATTGTTGGGGACTAGGTGCGATTACTATTACGTAACACTTCATGCGGTATGGCTCATGATGGCCAAAGGATAATTGGAGCCATGGTGTAAAATTTTGTTTACATTCACCGCTAAATACATGAAGTGCACCATAAACCAGTTGAAGGATGTGAATAGTTAACCTTTGACATGGATAAGGTGGATGCATATGTGCACACCCTATGCATGACCTACAAATATAACTCAAGGCCAGCATATGTGGAGGCCTTGGAGCCTGACTTTCTAGATCTGCACCCGTAGGTCAATGTTACCATCAAGGGCTACATCCACCAGGTATTTGTATAACTACGCCCCAAGATGTAGGGAGGAGTTGAGGTGGAGGTTAGAGACACCACCTTCCCAAGGCCACGTGAAGCATCAATCCCACCAATAAAAGTGGTCCAGGTAGAAGAAGTAGTAGTAGAAGAAGAAGAAGAGGGTGAAGGGAAGTTGGAAACTTCCTAGAAGAGAAGATACTATACACACCAAGGCAGCAATGTGGGTGCAAGAACATCACAACTGAGTAGCACCGAGGAATCGCAAGGAGAGAATGAGGAAGGTGAGTTACCTGGAGGAGAGGAGCTGAAATAGAATAGATAAAAGGTACATGATCTTTCCAATTCGGTAACAAAAAAACAGGCTTGGAATAAGATACCATAACCTTTGGGGAGGAACTCAAGGCTGAGATCGAAACATAAGAGAATAAAATGTTTGAGGTAGACACCGAGGTGATGGTTGATGCATGCACCAAGGAGAAGGCTCACTCTATGGAGGAAACGAGAGTATAACGCAAGGGTCTCCTCATACACATCCCACCAAATAGAAGGAATACAATAAGGGAGACTCCTTTATCATAATAGATGATAAAGGATTCACTCCAAGATTAAAGAAGCAATGAACAAAGTGCAAGGATGCAAGGAAGAAGTGGACACCTATGTCCCCACATATGGACTTCGTGGATGATCCTGCAAAGGTGTTACACGTAATATTTCAAGGTACCCTCCCATGGAGAAGCTAAATGTATGGGATCTTGTGCATCAAAGTGGGGGTGTGACAAGAACAAAGAAGATGATAAGATGGAACTTTCATTTCCATGCAGAGGAGCCTAAGTTTGAGGTTAATGATCACGTGATCAAGACCATTCATCTAAATAAGAAGGAGATACATACAAGGTGGTGGATCCAAGCCACCTCACCAATGAACAAACATACAACACGATGTAAAATATATCTTCGGATGTGGTAAGACGCAGCTTGGATGTAGGGGAAACCATTCAAACCTTGGTTGTGGATAAGAGAGGGAAGGAAAAGGAAATAAAGAGATTGCACACCAGGGTTAAAGGGGAGTAGGTGTGAACCACGGAGGAATACGATCGAGCAGTGCCCACGTTAAGAGTAGTTTGGGGTAGTTCTTGGTGCTTGTAAGCCAAGCCATGACACAAAATGGTGATGAAATGGAGTATCTAGATGAACTTGTGGGGATGTTTTTATCCAACATCAAGGATGGCACGGGGCCTACCACTGAAGAACTCACCAAGGAAAAAAAAACAACAATATCACTGTAGAGGCCCAGATCACTGAGTTGGAGGACTTGCTCACCCAACTCAAGGAAGAAAATATACTAGCAAATAGGGGTTTTGACAAACTTCGGAAGTGTGAGCCCATCATTGATGCATGAGTAATAGATGAGGAGGCCACCCTCAAGGCCTTGTAGGAGAAGGTCCTAACTAATAAGTATAAGCATGCACAGTTGATTGTTAACACCACAATGTAGAAGGATAAAATAAATACCAAGTGTGAGAAGTTAGAGTTCTGGATTGGAGAACTTTGGGATTCCATCACTGAATGTATGGATGAGTTCGAGGGTCTTTGCATGGAGCTAGTGGTGGTGATTAAGGAGTTGAAGGAGAAGGTGGAAGAGATCACACCATACCAAGTATCTAGTTTAGCAGAGAGGCGTTTCGGGAAGGAATTGATAGAGCTAAAGGAATGGAAAATTTTTAATAGGGAAATAGATGCATAATTCTCCAAGTTAATCTAATTGGTCCTATAAGCGGTGGTGGAAAATATGTTTCTTTTTTCCTTAGCTAATTTTTGGTCACTAAAAATTTGTTTGGGGAGCATGAAGGATTGTTGTGGGCAGCAATTGAGCTAGTGTGAGGTGATGTTGAGCCCTTGAAATAACCACGTACTTGAGGCATGGAGGGTTATGGTGCACAGAAGCAAGGCACGCACAGATGTAACTTTTGGAATGCACAAAGGCTTATGCCCAGGTGGGATGGGTTCAGGACTTAGTCACTTTTTGGACTATGGATAAAGTCACATTAAAGGAACACATGAAGAGGTGACTAGATTCAGTTATGGATAAAGTTAAGCTATGAATACTTGCAGCTCAAGGAAAGCATATTCCTGGGTATCATTACGGTTATCATGAGAGGATTAGGAGCTGTAAAAGTGGAGTTAGTTACGGCTAGCTGGCATTTGCATGCTAAGGATACTTGAGTAGGGAAAGACATGATGACATTTGGCATGTTCTTGGGTAATGATGAAGTAGTTAGAGGATATTCCTTCTAGTTCCTTCTTATGTATTATTTTACATGGCAAGAAGGGTGTGTGTCACAGGAAGAAAAGAGAATGTATGTGCATATGGAGAGTGGGAGCTAAGGGAAGCATGGGTGTAATCTCTTTAATCAAGCTATTGTACAAAAGATATGAGGACCCCGTTGTTGTATTAGCTCTATTCATGGTTTCTTTAATGTATTTGGCTACTGTAATATTGAGAAATTAATACAATGGGAATGTTCTAAATTTCATAGTCATGGATCTTGATCTGTATGTTTTATTTTATGTTTATGGATCCAAACCCTTATGTTCTTAATGATGCTCATGGTCCAGATCTGATTCCCCCTGTTATTTTGATGTTCTCATCTATATTATGGTGCATTTGTGTTTAGTTTTAGTTTCCTTGTTTCTATCTTAGAATGCATGTAGTTATATCTTGTCATTATCCCCCTAATGTTGATAAACATTCTTGCAAAGCTCATATAAAGGAGGGGATCGGTGCATGTGCGCAAATTAGGTGAGGACTCGGTTAAGTTAGGTGATAGGCATGTGTGCTTGGGGTTAAAAGAGATATTATAGGGTAAGAGGTAAATAATGACTACATTCTATGTTCTCAAAAGAAAATCCAAGCTATGAGAGAAAAAGGTTCCATTCTAAGCATTGAATCCCACCAAATCTTATGGATGAAGATGATTTTGAATCAAAAGATCAATTAAATATAGTCTTATCTCCTTTAGTTGCGACTACATCTCCAATAGTTTCAACTCAATTAGATACAACTCCATCTAAAGTGGTAGTGCAAGATTTATTTCTCCATCCCTCTTTGGAGCAGCCTTCTCTGGGACTCAAACAGTCCCATGAATCTGATCAATCGACATGGATAAAGATGGTGGTCATCCTCTTGATAAGAATTTATAGGTCTCTATTCTTATGTACATAACTAAATACAACCCTCTTATTTTAGATATGATTCCCCAGGACAAGTGGTAGGTTGTGCGTTCAAGAAAGGGAAAAAGGGGAAACTCTATTTTCATCCTTCTACCTTCTTTTCCCCACCTACTCATCTTTTTTTCTTGTTCTTGTTTTGTAGCTTTTAGGGCTGCATCTTCCCTTCTCCTTCTTGTTCTTCTTTTTTATGCATCATGTGTAGTTTTTCTCGGAGTTGTTTCTTCCCCTCCTCTTTATTTTTCATAAGTTGTTGCATTTGGGTCAGTTGTATCTCTCCTCTTCCTTTCTTTGTTATCTTCAGTTTTAGGGCCTTCTTGATCCTTTGATCCTTGGGCCTATGGGATTTTTCTTTGTACTTCCTCATCGTTGTATATGGATTTGAGATCCTTTTGTAAAAGGATATGGGTCCTTTCAAAACCCCTAAATTTACCATTTTCCAAAAAAAACATTATGTATTATGGGTGAATGACTAAGAAGAGGGGTCCTATGTGTGGTGGTGAAGAGAGGTGGTTTGTCTTAAAATATGAGAGGATTAGAATTTATATCATAATTTAATACTATATCATCCATTTAAGAATATGGAGAGGAACAACATTTATTACATCCTCATAAATGGTATGGACCTAGTTAGAAGTATGTTAACCAAATAGTTTCCACAAGGCATGAAATCAATCCATGGTCACAAAAAGAACAAGCAAGGAACTATGAAGAATCACACACATGCCATTAATTAGACTAGGGTTTAGATAATAATAATAGATCTAACTTAAATGATCTAACAAGATCCTAAATTATGTTTTGTGTTCGATAAATATTGGGTTCACCAAAAGTTATCGACCCTAATTTAAATTCTTAAGATCTAGAGTTGATAATATACTAACTAGCTTATAAATACATTGATATTTACATTTCAGATTATATCAAAAGAATGTGTAACATACAAATCATAATAACATTGAGCTATATATAATTAGAAGTATAATCGGGATAGAAAGAGTTACTTGGATATTTAAAAATACTATCAAGATGTGTTGATAAGTGATCTATAATAGGAAAAAATCAATAAACTAGGTAAATCAACTCATGTGTTCTTAAGTCTCCCTGGGTAGGATTTGTACCAAATTTTAGGACCGGATAACTCAAACATAACATGTTATACAATTTTTCCCTATAGAAAGTTAAAATATTTAACTTTTATTGTTGATATTTTATCTCTTTGATGTATTTAGTTTTTCATGTAACCATATATTTCAAACATGAACCTAAAAACCAAACCCTAACTATCCTAAAACACACTTAAGCAATCATTAGATATAAAAATAAAAGAAGCAAATGATTGAGTTAGATTGACCTCATTAGTCACCTTATCTATGAGTAACTGAGTATTTCAATACATTGTAGACTCAATGTAGTTCTCTCTATTCTTTGTGCAAAGGTGCATGCAACTATCCCTTGAATTAGGTTTCCCCTTGTGCCTCAACACTGATAGTAGGATATGTTACTTCGTCCCAATAAAAATCCTTGTGGGAAGATGAAAAATGCATATGTATGACCTCTAATGTTGTGTATGTAGTATGTATATGTGTTGTCTTACTTATTTATCTCATTCAATGATAGATAGATAGGTGCTTACTAGATAATAGTTGCTTACATTAGAATTATATATATATGAGTTCATTATCTTGAATTTTAACCCTTAGTGGTGGGAAAGGATGACCCAAAACATAATAAAGGACATACAAAAGAGGAATGAGAGACCCATAAGATAAAAATAGCTAAATACGAGATAATTCAATGATTGTACAATTGGGGTGGGATTGTGTGTATGGTCTTGACCTAGTTATACGCTTTTGGACCAACACAACCTAAGAAAAAACTACCAAAGGACATGGCTAGAGATCTTTTTATTCAACATAAAATCATGGGGAAAGAGTAAAATAATCACATAAGGGTGATATAATAAAACAACGAAATATGGAAGAAGAGGATTTTATGCCACTAATATCTAGTTTCAAGGTTCCGAACTCATGTATATAAATAATATATTATAAGTATGATGCAATAATGAATATTTGTATATTTTGGTGTCTATAACATATTTTGTTGAGGATGTGTGAGCTAAAATGACTTACAATGATGTAGATTTATAGACAAATTAAGGGAAGGAAATTTTACAAAACATCATTTCAAGAAATACTAAAACCATATAAATGAGGGTAAAACCATACCATGGTCCAAGTAGAGTTATGCATAAATCCTAAACAGAGATATTTTTAGTTACGGTATTAGAAACAAAGAATCTTCAAGTTCAAATAATGTTCTTTATCTAATTTTCACATAAATATCTCATTTGTTCCACTCTGTAAAACTAATTATTCATTTCCTATTATGTTTTTTTGTCGTGTTAAATGTGTAACATGCCAAATTTAAAATTTTGGTCATGACAACCTAACCCCCACTTGAAACCTCCTCTCCTAATGACTATGAACCCTTCTTCCAACCATCATATCAACTATTTTATCCTCATTCTAGATGAGAGGAACATTCTAAAATGGTTTTCAAGTGTGTTTCATGTGTAGGGAAGTATATCTAAATGGATTCATGAATCCATTCAAAAGTAAAGTGGAATACTTTTTTAGACATAGAAAGACTATTTTAAACCATTTTGAAACAAAGGAGTAACGGAAAAATCTCAAACTGTTTATAGGTTATGAAAATGATTATTGAAGAGATATAGGTAATTTTAAAAGAATTTTGTGAAGACTCGTGGTGTCGGGATCCATTAAAAAAACCAAGTCATTGCGGAGTGCAAGGAATGTGAGGCTTAAATAAGAAAGTGAACTTATTTTGGAGATTCTAGGAGTTATGGGAAGAGTTTTATGTCAAGAAATAATAAATAGAAATATCTTGTAATACACTACATGTTGGATACATATGTTTTGGTCCAAGTCTTCACCATCCTTCATGATTTTCTAGGTCACTTTCATTGCTCCTTTATGATAAGAGAATGATTGGGCCTGAAAATTAAATTTCAAGAAGAATGGAATCTTATAAATTGTTGGAATTAAATAATAGGATGTTTTGGAGTTAAAATCATATAATTTTTGGCCTCCTAACTCCAATATCTTCTCCCAAGGAGGAAAAATCTATCTTAATGTTTTATTCTCTCATTGGTAGGATCACATCAAGATTCTTCATAACCTTGAGTGTAATTTTTCACCTTCGATGTCCCTTTTCCTTTGTCCCATGGTAAAAGTGGACATTGGGGACATAGTATTCCCCCTTGTTATTTTTTCATTTTTTTTCAATTAAAACATCACAACTTGTCTCCTAGGTTCATTTTATAACTTCAAATCATGACCCCTTCGCCCTTAGTGAATTTTTCATGCATGGTGTCCCTTGTCCCTGTCCATTTGTGAAATGAGGTATTATGGACACAAAATTTATCCCCTTCTTTTAAATATTTTTTTCACTTAAAATGAAAACTTAGGTTGCTATGAAGGTTGTAACTTGTGTTTTCAACTCACTTGACACCCTCCTCATGAGAAAATCCACCCATGGTGAATTTTTTAATACTTTTTTTTCTTTTCCTTTGTCCCAATATAAAATGGGATATAGGGGACATAAATATGTGCCTAAGATCAGGTATTCATCCCCCATTCATGTACATAACCTCATCTCAGCTCTCAGAAGGTTAGTTTCAACCCCTCCATCTCCCTCACATGCTCTCACATGGTGATACTTATCACAATTTGGTGAAAAGTGAAACTTAGTGTCCTCATTATCCCATCACCTCAATCATCCCTCTTTTCATGGGTGAAACTCACCCTCTAAACCCTTATTGATCCTGGTTAAGTATGAATGGTTAAACGTGAGTTAAAATACTAAAGGGTGAAATGGTTAAAACACTCGAGCATTAAGTCATTTTTGACAACTAGTTTCCCCAAAAATAACCTCAACATGAAAGTATATTAAGTGTAATATGAAACTCTATTGAAAATCCATATTTTTCTCTGTGGAATCCATTAAAACCAACTCTTTTCTCTAGTTCCTTAAAATGGTCATTTTCTCATTATGAATGATTTTGTGGTAAAAAAATGTTGAAACATTTTAAAAGTTCTCCATTTGAAAACAACTTTCACATGATCTATCACTTGGGGATGTCATGGTATGATTTATTTTATATTTGAGAAATAAATTTTTAACCATGAAATCCATTTTTTCCAAAAAACAATGGGAAATGTATTTACATTTTCCCAGTGACTTGGTGAGTTGAATTTCCTAAAACTTGAAGAAAATGATCATCATAAAATAATCTTTAATGTGAGACATTTATTGCATGATGAAGTGGAGTATTTTTGGAGATATTGAGGACTAAGTGTTTTCTCATTATTCTACCCTCTTCAAATATTTTTGCATTTTTTCTAAACCAATGAGCCAAATTGCTTAAAATTTGGAGTAGATGACCCTCATAAAATAAGATTTCATTTGAGTCATTTCTTACATGGTGAAGTGAATTATTTTTTGAGATATCAAGGACTGAGTTTTCTCTCAGTATTCTTCCCTCTTTGATGAAATTTTCACTTCCTATTGATCCGAATAAGAGAATTGTCTAAAATTTGGAGAAAATAATCCCACAATGAAAATGAAACTTTTGAGACCACTCTTATCGCATACCCAAATTCAGAAGACAACTTTATAAAAATATAAATCTAGGTTATGACCTAATACAAATAAAAAGTGTAGGTATTTTGGTCAAATTTTTCACATTCATCCATCTCCCATCCATTTCACTAGCCTCCTCATCATGAAGATCAAATACTTAGTTTTTATCCAATGATGAATAGATGGGGAGAATAAGGTTGCACTCGAAGTTGATCAGCTCAAGAAATAGGTCAAATGAAAGGAGATCATCCCTAGAGAATTTCCATGGATTTTCCAAGAGCAAGCTCTTCATCATCGAAATCTTCTTCATCCTCATATTGATCACTCTTTTCTTCTCTCTCTTCTTCCCTCTCTCTCTACATTTTAATTCTTCATTAGGAATGTACTTTTGGATTTTTTTGTTAGAGATATTGTATAGTGTGAACATTAGATATGATGAATATAATATTATTATGGATAATATTATTATAATGTGAATGTAATATTACATATAGTAAATAGTATTTATTATATGGTAATTAGTAAATTAGTAAGTAAGTTAGATAATAAAACAATGAGATATTGTTTTATTATCTATGTTATAATTAATGGTTGAAACCATTCGGGTATGTTGGTTTCATATGCAACCAAAGATTGTTGAGAAGGTTCTAGGTAAAGACAAAGACATTTTTACGAGAGTTGTTACTATACAACTCCTATATAATGGAGTGCATAGCTATGGGCAAGGTAGCGAGTTAATAGAAAAGAATTAAAGCTAAGTCTATGCTCCTAAACTTTGTATTTCGCTACATTTTCTTATTCACTTAAGTGGCCTTTGTATTTTGCATTGTAAAATTTCCTTTTCATAAATAAGAAAAGAACTTATTTTTATTCCTACAGGAATATGAAAGGTCACAAGTGATAGGAATATGAAAATTCACTTGGGGGGAGATGAAGAGACATTTTTAAGCTATATATTGGGATGGTGTCTCCATTCCAAAGGGTTGATATATATGTTTTCTCCTACTACTACAAGAAATAAGATACTTTATTTTATCTCCTTTTCTATGTTCTTCTACTTTTTATTTTCCAACTATGCAACCTTTGTAATCTTAAACAACAAGAAAGATCTTTGTGTCTTTGAGGAATAAATCAATAGAACTTTATGTATTTGATTTTTTGATCTTATTATTTCTTGTATAATTGTTTTTTCTTCTGGTTAAATCTCAAAATACCTCTATTTGATGTTCATGAAAAATTTTAAGTGCTTATTCATAACCTTAACCTTTACCCTATTATCATATCTCCCATTTACGTCTCTCCAATAAAATTCCTCTCTTATATCCCATTACAAGTAATTTTCCATGTGTTTCATGGAATATTCTTGTGTGATCCCCAGCCTAATAGACACCACATATTTTACTTTTATTGTAATTAATAAATGGGAGCCTCCACATTTCTAAGTGAAGGGATTTGGTCCTGTGACCATTGGTGAAAATTGATAATTTTCCCTTGTGAAAAATTATTTCGCCAAAAAAATTTGCACCCACCATGAGGTATATTTTTTCCTACACCCTATAATGATCCACAAAATAAAAAAATTCATAAAATACAAAACTCAAAATAAAAAATAAAAATGAAACTCATTGCTTCAAAACCCACTACTGATTTTTATAAGAAACCTTTCATATTCCTAGTTGTAAATTTTCATATTCCTCATTGAAAAATCCTTTAAGAAAACTGGAAGATAAAAGGTACACCATAGGTGACTAAGCAAGTGGAATTATAGTCTTTCATAATCATGTGTTTGAGTTGCAAGAACAAGTTGATTTCATACTTGCTCCCATATAGATTCCAATACAAGCTCCTGAAGATCCATTTGAAGAGCCTATCATTAGTCTTGCTGCATCTCCCATCTCTCCACCACTACTTGAACACTCTTATACTAAAGATGGATGATTTATTACCTTGCGGTTAGAACATTGGCATGTTGGCTTTAACTCGCACTTCTTGAAATACCTAGAGGATCAAGAAAGAATTTTTTAAATACTATAGAGATGGAAATGAACATCCAGATGAGAATATTACATCCTTTATCACATTATGTAGCATTCTTGGAGTGGAGTATGAAAATGTTGTTTATATATTCATGGATTCATTACAATATGTAACTATAGAATGATTCTACTATTTTCCATCTCACTCAGTCACCGATTGGGAACATATGAATTTTTTTTTTAAAGCATGGTTCAAGATAGTAAAAGTTTCTCATGCCCTTGTTACTTAATCGGCTCAAATGAAGAAAGGACCACAGGATCCCATGGGAGAATTTGTGTCTAAATTCATCATGTTGATTAATAATATTCCTACTAGTTCCCATCCTCCTCTAGACAATCAAAATAGGTTCTTCATAAATTCTTAGCTTCCTAAAGTTGGATTCATCTTGAGAAGAGCCCAACCAGCTACCTTGGATAAATCTCAAGACCTTGTGGTGGAGGTAGAGGATGATATTATCATGTCTGGTAAGATAAATAAAGGATCAAACCATGAGAAAGGTCAAAGTTATAGTTTCGGAATATTGATCCACTTTTGCAAAAAAATTCAATGAGCTGATTTATATGAAAAAGTAACTTTCTCAAATTATTCTATGCTAGGAGGTTCCTTGGTATAAATCTAAAAATCAAAATTAGATTGTTGGAGCATAGCGTAGAATTTTCTTGGAAGCTCCACATGTTAATGTAGCTTATTAAGCTCTAGAAGAAGAAGTTGATTACCTAGAAGTTGATGAAATTAGAGTTACTATAATTAGATATTGTAAATTTTCCATAGATGATGAAGAGGTATAGGATTCCATGACTGATTTGAATAGTTACTCTTGTTTAGTTTTCACTCGCTTACAAGCACAAACATGCCTCTTCCTCTACTACCTAAGTGAAGAAATCTAATCCTCAATATGCGAATATACATAAAACAACAAAGATAAGATCATTCATGAACCCACTTCCATAGAGAAACCTTAGAAGAATCTTAAGACACCTCATCAAAAGTTATCTCCTTATCCAATTAATTATTTGTCTCCTTCTCTAGTCAAATCAATTTCTACTTCCACTTCTAAGAATGTAGTTCCTACACCTTCCAAGGATGCCATTTTTCCCCAAGAGTCCACCTCTTCATTCTTTGACATCATCAATCATGTTAAGAAGGAAAAAATCCAAATTTATGAAGTTGAGTATCTAAGAATTCATCCCAATAAATTTGATAAACTTATCTAGTTTATCAAAGGAAGTAATTCAAGGTCTAATTCCAAAAATTCCACCACCAAAGAACCACTTCCTGCTCCTCGTTTCACTCCTTAGAATCTTATTACTCCCACATCTTCCACTTCTCAAAAAATTGAACCTTTCTACCTCTTTTGTTAATCAATGAGTACAAGTTGAGTAATTACATCATTGAATCCAGTGCTTATAACAATATAATGCCCGCTAAAGTGGCCAAATCTCTAGGTCTCACCCTCATTACTACTACTAGACAATGTTACTCTCATTGGTCAAGCTGAATATTTTCAAGTGACATTTGTTGAATTATTTGACAAGAATGTGACTATGAACATACTTGTACCAGACATCCCATCTTCATGTAAGATTTTATTGAGATAGAATTTTTGTGAGGATGTTAGTAGAGAGATATAGATGGATTTTTCATATGCCACCATACCATTCAAGGTTAAAATGAATAAGTTCCTTCCCATTTAAAATTAGATACAACATTTAGAGGGAGGATGCTCTAAGAGGATAAATTTGTTACCAAGGTTCAAGATATGGAAAAAAAAATCATAACTTCGAGAAGAATATATTGGGCTTCCCATACTGATGGATGAGTACTTAGGTTTGATTGAGCCAGTTAAGAAACATCATGATGATTTGATGGACTGGAATTTGACAGTGATCACTTCACATTGAATATGGATAAATGTTCTCTACTTGGTGATGATAAGGATAATGGATATTTTGACTTTCCACAAAACAACCCTGAGATGATAAGTAATGTGGACCATGAAGAAAAAGTGATATTCAATGAGTCCCAACAATGTGAGCCCCATGTTCCCAATCATTTTCTCAATATTTAATATGAATACTTACCCAATGGATATGATTGTGAATATGAATCTTTATCTTTTTTATTTAGAGAAGAGGACATTCTAAATGAGGAATGTATAAATGGAAAATTTCTTGAGTCTCTCAAGGATTATTTCACTCAAGATGAATATATCTCCATCACAAAGATGAGTATTGTAGCTCAAGATGGTCATGATGAGGAGAGTGATGATCTCCATATTTCAGCACCAACCTTATGTTCATTCTCCTTTCAATAGGATGAAACAATGTGCAACTCACACCATAATGAGAAGCATATCAAGAATGAGCCATTTGTTAGGTTGTGGAGCCCGTTTTCATGTGATAAAGTGTTGAAGACTGTACACTAAGAGTATTATACACTTTTCATAGTTTTCTCTCTGGGGTTCACGGCTGGGCCTAGCCACAGCAGTGGTCCAGGAATAGCCCCGAAAAAAATTGGCCTTAAAATGTGCCCAATATACCGGAAACGTGCTTTTCTCATATGGGTCAAATTTTTGACCCATAGGTTTATGGGACAATTTTTGCCCATGGTTTTGATACCCATTGTTTTGTAAAACTGCTTAGCGATTGTTGTCATTTATATGGTTTTGTGCATAGGGTAGGCATCATGTAACATTATAGATGTGTTTTGAATTCGGGTGTGAATTTCAGTAGAGTTTTAGCATATCTCCAAATAGATTTGGGTATTGAATTGAGAGAGTGGTGGCTTGTAATAAAATCTGAGCAAGTGATTCTTGGTGAATGTAGCCCAAATTGGGTGAACCACATTAAATATTGTCTCTTTGTGTTGTGTTATTTTATTCTGTAATTTTATTTGAGATCTATAATATTTTTTTTCATATTAGTTTCAATTGTTGCGATTCTATGAGGGATTATTCCACATATTTAATCCCTTATTTCCTAACAATTGGTATCAGAGCCTGGTTTGGTTTGCTAAAGTTTTAAATCGTAGGGAAATTTTTATCTTGAGTGGGAGCTATGGCAGATGATGGAAGATCTAGGGCTTATAAATTCAACGGGTATAATTTTAGTCTTTGGAAGATGCAGATGGAAGATTACCTTTATTAGAAGGATATTTATATTTTGTTGGCTGAGAAGGTAAAAAAACCTTGAGCATGAAGGATGTGGAATGGGATTTTTTGGATAGGAAGGCACTTGGGACAATCTGGTTGTGTCTTGCATCTTCGGTATTATTTAATGTTTCAAAGGAAAAGACTACAAAATAACTGATGGATGCATTAGGGAAGTTGTATGAAAAAATCTGCTACCTCAAATAAGATATTTTTAATGAAAAATTTGTTTAATATGAAGATGTCTGAGAATGGTTCAGTAGAAGATCATTTAAATGATTTTAATACAGTTGTAAATATGCTAGCTTCAGTTATAATAGAATTTGATGAAGAAGTTAGGGATTTATTAGTTATGTGCTCTTTACTTGAGAGTTGGAATAGCCTAATAATGGTGGTAAGCAACTCGGTTCCAGCTAACTCAAAATTGAAATTTGAGGATGTTGTAGGGGTGATTCTAAGTGAGGAAATGCGAAGAAAAATTTATGGGGAATATTCTACTTTAAGGAATGCTCTAACGATGGAAACTACGGGAGACAGAAGAATAGAGGAAGCCATGGAAAATCAAAGGATCGAGCAAGGTCAAAATCCAAAAGCAAGATAGTATGTTGTTCTGTGGAAAGTCTAGACATGCAAAGGATTGTTTTGGGAAATTTGGGACAAGAAGAAACAATAGGAAGAAAAGAAGGAGGTATATGTTGTAACGGGTAATGTATGTCAGGATGCTTTGATTCTTTCTTTGCACAATATTACTGAATCTTGGGTTTTAGATTCTGGGGCTTCTTTCCATGCTACTCCACATAGGCATTATTTTGTTGATTATGTTCAAGGGGATTTTGGGCATGTTTTTCTTGGTGATGATGAGCCTTGCATTATAGTTAGAAAAGGATCTGTTTGGGTTAAGATGCATAATGGGAATACATGGGTATTAAAGGATGTCGACATGTGCCTACCTTAAAATGAAATCGATATCAACGAGCCAATTGGGAAGTGATGGTTGTATTGTGATATTTACAACAGACTCTTGGAAGGTTACCAAGGGTGCTCTTGTAGTGGAAAGAGGTAAGAAGGTTGGAACCTTGTATTTAACCACTTATAGCACTAATGTTTGTAATCTTCTGGTTTCATAAGTATATATAGCATTGTGGCACTATAAGCTCGGTCATATGAGCCATAAGGACATGGAGATTATAAAGAAGGATTTTCCTAGATATACGAAACAAGTTTGGAGTTCTATGAGGATTGCATATATGGGAAACAGAATCGAGTAAGATTTCTCAAGGTTGGACCTAAAAAGAAAGAGAGTAAGTTAGAGTTTGTGCACTCGATGTGTGGGGGCAGCTCGATTACCATCTCTTGGGGTTCAAGTTATTATGTTACTTTTATTGATGATGCAATAAGGAAATTTTGGGTTTATTGTATTAGAAACAAATCTGATGTGTTTGACACTTTTGTTAAATGGAAAGCCTTGGTAGAGAATAAAACAAGTCTTAAGCTAAAATGTCTCGGAGTCGGATAATGGAGGTGAGTATTGTAGCAATGAATTTGATGATTACTGTTCTAAGAATGGAATCCACAAGAAAAAGATAGTTCCAGGAACTCCACAGTAGAATGGGGTGTTAGAAAGGATGAACCCAACAATAATGGAACGTCTTAGAGCATGAGGTTACATGTAGGACTTCCTCTTTCTTTTTGGGTAGAAGCGGTGAGCACGGTTGTGTACTTGATAGACAGAGGACTCTCAAGTGCCTTGGATGGAGGCATACACGAGGAGGCTTAATATGGTAAGAAATATGATTATTCATTTCTTAGAGTCTTTGGATGTGAGGTGTTTGTCCATATAGACAAGGATGATAGGACCAAGCTAGAGGATAAATTATAAAAATGTACTTTCATTTGGTTATGGTGGTGATGACTTTGGATATAAATGTTAGAGTATTAAGGACAAGAAAATCATTCGATCTAGGGATGTGGTATTTAATGATATAGTCATGTATAAGCAGCGATTCTGAGGGAAAACAGGAAGAATCCAAGAAAGAATATACAACAAGCAGAGAGGATCTTACGGATGGGAAAGTGACACATGAATCGGTTCATGAACCTCCTCAACAGAACCCCGAACTCCTATATTGAGGAGGTCTTCTAGGGTAAGAAAAGAACTTTGAACATTTTTATCCTTCTCTTTATTATTTATTATTCACGATAGTGGAGAGCCGAGAGCTTTGATGAAGCAATCCGGGTAGATGTCGGGAAGAAGTGGGAGCAAGCCATGTATGAGGAGCATCGGGATCTCATGGAGAACCGGACATGGGATTTGGTGAAGCTACTCGAAGGCAAAAGATAATTACAGAATAAGTGGGTGTTCGAGTCAAAGAGGAAGTAGGAGGAAAGAAAAGATACAAGGCTGGTTGGTGGTCAAGGGTTCGCACAAAAAAAAGGTATAGATTTTGATGAAATTTTTTCTCTCCAGTATTAAAAATGACTTCTATTAGAACTGTTCTAAGAATAGTTGCAGCGAGAAGACTTGCACTTAGAACATCTTGATGTAAAGACTACATTTCTCCATGGTGATTTGGTGGAGGAACTATATATACATAAACCAGAGGGCTATGAGGTCAAAGGTAAAGAGGAGATGGTGTGAAAACTAAAGAAGAGCTTGTATGGCTTGAAACAAGCTCCACGTTAATGGTATAAGAAATTTGATAGCTTCATGATGGAGCAAGGTTATATTAGATGTCATTCTAACCATTGCATGTATACAAAGAAATTTAAGGATGGCAGTTATATTATCATGTGTCTGTATGTGGATGACATGTTGGTTGTAGGTAAAAACATGTAGGAAATCAAAGTACTCAAGAAGCAGCTAAGTGAATACTTTACTATGAAGGATTTGGGGAAGCTAAAAAAATCCTTGGTATGAGGATATCTTGGGATAGGAAGGAATGGAAGCTGAATTTATCTCAGGAAGAGTACATTAAGAAGGTCTTGGAGAGGTTTAATATGTAGGATGCTAAACTGGTTAGGACTCCTTTGGCAGACCATTTCAAGTTATCAAAGGAGTAGTGTCCCAAGACAAAGCGGAGAGAAACTAGATGTCCAAGGTACCTTACTCATCGGTTGGCAGTTTGATGTATGCCATGGTGTGCACTAGGCCTGATATTTCCCATGCAGTGGGAGTGGTGAGTAGATTTATGAGTGATCCAGGTAGAGATCACTGGCAAGTAGTAAAGTGGATCCTTAAGTATTTGAGAGAGACAACGGGGATAGTTTTGTGCTACAATGGATCAGACACCACTTTGTGTGGTTATGTAGATTCAGATATGGCTAGAGATGTAGATAGTAGGAGGAGCACGACAGGTTATGTTTACACTGTAGGTGGGACAATAGTGAGCTGAATTTCATGACTACAGAAGTTGGTGGCTTTGTCAACCACAAAGGCTGAGTATGTTATTGCCACATAGGCAAGCAAAGAAATGATTTAGTTACAGCAATTTCTTGAGGAGTTGGGACATAAGCAGGAGGAAGGAAAGCTACATAGTGATAGTCAGAGTGCTACACACCTAGCTAAGAACTCTACTTTCCACTCTAGGACTAAACATATACAGTTAAGGTGCCATTTCATCAAGACAACTTTGGAGGAAGAGAAGTTGAAGATGGAGAAGATTCATACCAATCGAATCCTATAGACATGATGACCAAGGTGGTCACAAGGTAAAAACTGAAGTTGTGTTCAACTTTGGTTGGTCTTCACGGAAACTAGTGAAAGGTTGAGAAGCTTGCTCAGAGGAAATCTAGTCTCCAAGTGGGAGATTGTTAGGTTGTGGAGCTTTGTTTTCATGTGAGAAAGTGTTGAAGACTATACACTAAGAGTAGTGTACACTTTCCACAGTTGTCTTGCGGGGTTTTGGGGGCGTAGCCCCCAAAAAAAAAAATTGGCCTTAAAACGTGCCCGATATACCGGGAAACGTGTTTTTCTCATATGGACCGAATTTTGACCCATATGTTTATGTGACGGTTTTGGCCCATGGTTTTGATACCCATGGTTTTGTAAAATTGCTTAAGCAATTGTCTATATATATGGTTTTGTGTATATGGTAGGCATCATGTAACATTACAAATGTGTTTTGAATTCAGGTGTGAATTTTGTAGAGTTTGTTGAGCATAGCTCTAAACATATATGGGTATTGTATTGAGAGAGTGGTGGCTTGTAATAAAATATGAGCAAGTGATTCTTGGTGGACGTAGCCCAAATTGGGTGAACCACGTTAAATATTGTCTCTTTGTGTTGTGTTATTTTATTCTACAATTTTATTTGAGATTTGTAATAATTTATGCATATTAGTTTCTACTATTTTGATTCTGTGAGGGATTATTCCGCATATTTTATCCCTTATTTCCTAACACCATTGAGTGTGAAAGACAACTATTTGGAATAACTGGTAAATGTGAAACACCAAGATGCCTCTTATGGTTTCAAAAGTTTCAAATGCTTTACTTGGAAGCCACCTACATAGGAAATGGTTTTATGGAGTATCAAAAACAATTTAAAAAGGACCATGAAAGAACACGTACCTATTTTTTAACATGGAAAACTTAATAATATTATTAATCCACCTTGAAGCTACATTGAAGTAAAAATTTAAAACCTAAAGCATGTGTAAATATGGAAATGGATTGGCGGGAAGAAGTGAAATTTCAGAGTATCAATGATAATGAGATGATCATGTGGATCCCCACTTACAAAAGGAGTCATACATATTTCTTCAAGAAGGAAAACACAACTTTCTCTCTTTCAAGCATATGGATGCCTCCTATAGTATATGGTTTTCTCAAGCAGTTGAGAAAAGGGTGTTACTTCATTGAACTAGTCAATGGGCTCATAGAGAAACTCATTTGGCGTTACCTATATATGCGTAAAATTTTAAAAATAATAAGTAATATAGTAAAAGTGGGTTGTCCCCCACATGTACATAGGTAGCTAGGTTTGCTCAATTTTTCCTTAGTTTGTTTCCCTTCTCTCGCGTGTTTGTTTTGTTTTTCCCTTGGTTGTGTTTGTTTCTTTTATTAGTTGTTCAAATGGTGACTTTATTTCCCAACGGATAAAACACTAGCCTTCTTCTCCATGAGATATCTAAATTCCTTCATTATCCCTTATAGTATATGAATCAAATTTAGAGCTAGTTATTGTCGTGTTAAATGTCTAGCATGCAAAATTTAAAATTTGGGTCATGAAAACCTAACCCCCACTTGAAACCTCCTCTCCCAATCACTATGAACCATTCTTCCGACCATCCTATCAACTATGTCATCCTCATTTTAGTTGAGAGGAATGCGTTAACATGGTTTTCAAGTGTTGTTAGGAAAATATTATAGTGCTCATAGTATTTATATCTTTAAGATATTTACCATAGGGTAAATATAATTCATTGTTTGTAATTAGTAAAATTGTTAGTCATATATATTGTTATAACAAACAATATATACGAATGTTATTTGTTAGTATTCCTTCCTATTTTATAGGAATTAGTTTTACTATTATTTTGGCTATATAATATCATGTGTATATATTTCATAAAATGTTGAATATAATATTATTTTTTGTGCAAACCTCATACACGGCATATGGTATTAGAAACGAGTTCATTATAATGGGAGAGTAACATAAATTGTTAAGGAAGAGCTTTGTTATATTTCCCTGAATTTGTTCCCTTAGTTTCCACATGTTTTTGTTGTGTTTTTTCCATATCCAACAAATCTCAGTGGGAAACATTAGAATCCCACGCAAGTTTATTTGCATTACATCGATTGATGCATTAAGACTCAATTTCTACATTGTATTTAAGTTGCATTGGGCCAACTAAAGGTCGGGAGTGCCTAGGCAATAGTTTGAGTAGACACCCTCCTAAAAAAATTAGTTAATATTTTTTTTTCCATATAGTAAATAAATAAAATATGTCTATATTCTTTTATTTTTAAATTTACATCATGGTCATAATAAAATAATAATAAAAATATATTTATAAATTATCACATAAGGATGAAAAATATTTCGTGGATGGAAAACATTAATCGTAGTAGATGCTCAGAATGCAAAAAATTCAATATTTTATACAAGGCTTCTTACAAGTCTGATTTAGCCATATCAAATAGGTGACAAGAACTCTATCCTGAAACAAAGCACCATTTCTTTGCAAAGAAACAAAAACGTTTATGTAGATCCCATGGTTTTGTGAAGAGTCATATTTGGACCAGGCCTACGAATTCCTCCATAACAAAATAATAGAGTTTTTCCACAAAAAATAAGAATAGAAAATAAAATACTTTTTTCTTTCAATTACACTCACCTCTACTAGATACACTAGTGAGATTCTAAAAATACATTAACCTTTTTCTAGAACAAACTACACACCTACATAATCTGGAGCTACATCAAAGAATGGGTAACAATACTAATAAAATCATATGTGCCTATAAATACGTGATATTTTCTTTTACTTGCAAAAATATTACAATTTTTTTATGTGTATACGTGAAATTTATGTTACTATACAATAATATCTATAAATGGGTTTATCAATATTAAATCTTCATATAAATTATTTTAAAGTTAAATTCTAAAATTAACTAACAAAAGGAAATTTTTAGATTCAGGCACCCCCTGATTGCTGGCGCCCTAGGCAATTGCCTAGTTTGCCTAAGGCTTAATCCCCCTCTGGTTGCATTGGATCATTTTTGGACTGTATTCAAGTTCTAATTTTTTTGGATCAAGCATTGGATTAATTTACGTATCGATCTCTTGTATTAAAAACTTAGCCTCTGCGTCGAAACACTTCTTCACGACATCAATAAAAGTGCAATTGTTTTCTTGAAATGAGTGTGAGAAGCTGGTGGTGAAGGAACATAAATAAATGATAGACACTTCTCAATAGAAATGTGTCGGACGTCTAGAAGCTAAGATAAAATTGTGTATCAAGATTATCATCGTTATCATTTTACGAAAATAGATTTTCGAGACACACTCATTCGATTATGAAGGGAGGTGTTTATTTTAAAGATAAGGGTGTAGTTTTAATTTGTTGGAGCACTCATTCAAATACATTTATTCTTATTTATTTTATTGATCCATAATACTAAATCCTCATTCAAATTTTTAGTAAGATTACTATTTTTGCATTGATCTAGATCTTATCTAACTCTGCGGATCATAACTTATCTTCTTGGAAGCAGTGAGATCCTCCTAGTGTTAGAATCTCCTCCACGAGATCATATCATTTATGTGTAATACTTATCCCATTTGGATCTCTACGATCTCACCACTTTCACCTTGTCATCATCCAAGCACGCATTAAAAGTTACCATTGATTGACCAAGCCCATGGCCTATTACAATAAAAAGGTATGATAGTTCAGAGTACATTATTGTGGGTGAATGGTGTGGGTCTTATTAGGATTTTTGTTTATATATATGCCATTTAAATCTAGATTATTCAATTCAAATTTTTATTGGATTATTTATTATCAATTATGTTATGTAATTCTTTAAATATTCAAAAGAGTTGATCATCATTATCATCAAATTTGTCAACTGCCATTGTGTCGATGGTCAATATAGTTAGTCTTTGTGAGTTAAGTATTGTTCTTAAAATATGTGATTCCTTGAAATATCGTATTAGAAATATTCATAGGGTGTCATTTTATTTATATCTTAAAAGTGTCATTTTATGTCATCAAAATTTGTGTCGAAAATATTTTTAGAGTCATTGGTAAGAGTTTCAATGTTAATGTATGCCATGTCGTAATAGTCAACAATTGAGAGTCAAGTAAAAATTTTTTTTGTCATTTTTAAAGTCTTAAAAAATTAAAAAAAATGCCTTACAAATGCATTTTTGGTGTTACCCGACGTAAAAAAATAAAGTGTTTCACATTGCTGGAGAAGAAAAAATAAAGTAAAATGTGAAAACTATTGAGTGTCCAAGTCAAATCCAGTTGAGCCAACAACATGTTCTTTGGAGGATGGAGGCACATGAGGTTGGATTTTGATCAACAACCTCTCATCGATCACCGGTGATGAGGTTGTATAAACTATGGTGGTATATTGTGGTGTGTATTTTGCTTTCTATTATGGTTTCAATGTTCTAGTTTCTGGCGTGCTTCATTTTTAGTTGTGTGCAGTGTGATTCTATTTCAGAGTTCTTGTTTTGTGTTGAATAAGTGGAAAATTCACATTGAGGGGGAACATGATCTTAATGTTCCATTTCCATTTATACCTCTTATTTTTAGACTTACCAATCAATATTCTACACATTAATTTCCTTTGAAATATCATGAGAACCTAATACCCAAAATCTAATTTGCAATAATGTTTTACAAACATTACAAAATGAACATTTATCTCCCTTTAACTACAAGGAATTTTATCTAAATAGATCCATGAAAGCATTCATCTCTAAGGTGGAATATTGTTCCTAGAGGCATAGAAAGGGATATTTTTAGCCATTTTGCAAGAAAGGAATACCCTTTGGAGGAAAATGGAAAGATATAAACCCATCTACAGGTTGTGCATATGAGTATTGAAGAGATCCATGAAAAATTCAAAGAATTTTGGGAAGTCCTATGGTGTTAGGATATATTCAAGTAAAATTGGGTCATTATAGATGCAGTGAATGTTAGCTTCAATGGAGAAAGTGAACTTGTTTTGGAGATTTTAGGAGCTATGGGAAGATTTGAAAGTCAAAAATTAATAAATGTAAGTCTCTTGGGATACACTACATGGTGGATACATCATTTTTGGTCCGAGTCTTAACCATCCATGATTTTTTAGGTCATTGTTACTATACCTTTATATTAAAAGATTGACCAAGCCTAAAAAACAATAATACTTTTCTCTTTTAAGTTGTTGGAATGAAATCATAAAGTGTTTTGGAGTCAAAATCATCTAATGTTTTGCCTCCAAACTCCAATATATTTTCTCGGGGCCAAAAATTAATCTCCATGTTCTATTCTCATGTTGGAAGGATGACATCAACATTCTTCATAAGATTGAGCACATGTTTTCACCTAAGATGTCCATTTTCTTTGTTTCCATGGCGCAAGAGGATCTTTGGGGACATAAAAGTTCTCCCCTTGTTCTTGGTTGATTTTGTGTCACTTAAAACATCACAACTTGTCTCCTAGTTTCATTTTACAACTTCAAAGCATGACCCCTTCACCATTGGAACATTTTTTCATGCATGTTGTCCCTTGGTGAAAGGAAATAGTATGGACACAAACATGATACCTCCTATTTTAAATATTTTTTCTTCACTTAAAATGACAAATTAAGTTGTTAGGAAGGCTATAACTTGTCTTTTGAACTCACTAGCCCCCTCCTCATAAGAAAATTCATCCATGACAAATTTTTTATGTTTTTTTCCCTTGTTCCAATATCCAGGGGGACATAGGGGACACAAAATTTTACCCAAGATCATGGATTTATCCCCCAGTCACGTAAGGAACCTCATCTCATCTCCTGGAAGCTTATTTTTAGCCCCTCTATCTCCCTCACATGCTCTCACATGGTGAAACTTGTCACAATCTGGTGCAAAGTGAAACTTAGTGTCCCCATTATCCCCTCACCTCAACTATCCCCTATTTTCATGGGTGCAACTCACCCTCTAACCCCCAATTGACCTTAGTTAAGCATGTATGGTTAAATGTGAGTTAAAATGCTAAAAGGGTGAAATGGTTAAAACACTCAAGCACTAAGTCATTTTTGAAAAATATTTTCCCCAAAAAAAACCTTAATAAAAAAAATGAATTGAACCATGAAAATTTAGTTAAACTCCATATTTTTCCTCTATGTAAGCCATTAAAACCATCTTCGTGGTTTAGTTCTGAAAAAATGGTCTTTTACTCATTATCATTGATTTCGTAGTCGAAAAACCTTGAAACTTTGTCAAAGTGCTCCATTTTAAAATGCCTTTCACATGATCTATCACTTGGGGATGTCACAATATAATTTGTTTTATATTTGAGAAATAATTTTCCATCCATGAACTCCATTTTATCCCAAAACAATGGAAAATTTATTAGCATTTTCCCAGTGACACGAGATCTAAATTGCCTAAACATTGGAATATATGATCCTCATAAAATAAGATTTCATTTGATAATTTTTATTCATGATGAGGTGGAATATTCTTAGAGATATTGATGACTGAGTTTTTACTAATTATTTTTGTTCTTAGAATATATTTGCATTTTCCCGATGATCCAACAAGTGAAATTTCACGAAAATCAACTTTAATTTGAGCCATTCTCGTATGATGAAGTGGATTATTTTTGGATATATGGAGGACTAAGTTTTCTCTTATTATTCTTACCTCTTGATGAGAATTTAACTTCACTATTTATCCAATTGAGAGAATTGTCTAAAATTTGGAGCAAAGCATCCTAGAATGAAAACAAAACTTTTGAGACCACTCTCATCTCATTTCGACATTCAGAAGACCACTTTATAAAATAGAAATCCAAGGTAGGACCTACTAAAAATAGTAAGTGTGGGGATTTTGGTCAAATTGTTCATATCCATCCTTATCCCGTCCATTTCACTAGCCTTATCATCATGGAGATAAAATACTTAGTTTTTGATCCAATGGTTGATGGATGGGAAGAGAAAAAGGTTACACTTGTTGTGACTCAGTTCAAAAAAGAGGTTAAAGGTAAGGATTTCATCCTTGGAGAAGTAACCATGAGAAATTTATTTATCGCAGAAAGCTTTTTCATCCTCAGATTGATCACTCTCTTCTTCTCTCTCTTTTTCCCTATATCTCTATATTATAATTATTCATTGGGATTATAATTTTCTATTTCATCTTATTCACTTAAGTGATCTTTGTATTTTTCATTGTAAAATTTCCTTTTCATAAATAAGAAAACAACTTATTTTTACTCCAACAGGACTATCAAAGGTTGTAAGTGGTAGGAATATGAAAAGTCACTTGGGGGGAGAAGAAGAGACACTTTGTAAGCTATATATTGGGATGGATTATCCATTCCAAAGGGTTGATATATTTTGTTCTCCTACTACTACAAGCAAGAAGCTACTTTCTTCTATCTCCTTGTCTATGTTCTTCTACTTTCTACTTTCCAACTATGCAAGATTTGTAATCTTGAACAACCAAGAAAGAACTTTGTGTCTTTGAGGAATAAATTAATAGAACTTTGTGTATTTGATTTTTTAATCTTATTATTACTTACATAGTTTTTTTCTTCCCATTGAATCTAGAAATACCTTTAGTTAATGTTTTTAAACTCGACAAGTTCCTATTCACAACTTTGACCTTATCCTTGTTCTCTTATCTCCCATTTACCTCTCTCGAATAAAATTCCTCCTCGTATCCCATTAAAAGAAATTTTCTATAGGTTTTTTGGGGTAATCCTATGCGAATCCCTAACCTAATGGCCACCATAGATTTTACTTTTCCCGCATTCAATAAATAATAGCTGATGAGGGTCATCAATCCTCTTCATTAATAATGTCAATCCAAGGTGGTGTCCGATGGCTATATGCAATAGGAGAAAGAGATCTTTGGAAAAAAACTCCTTCAAACACAATCCAAACTTGCATAAATTGAAAAGCACACTTGCAGAAATGGAAAAGCACACTTGCAAAAATTAAAATCACACTTGCATAAAAGAAATCACACTTGCATAAATGAAATTGCTGAATTAAAAAAATTTAAAAATAAATAAGACACTGCAAGTTCACAAAATAAATTGTACGGAAAGAAAGATTACATAACATAAAATCAGAAATTCACAACAAAAGGAAAACTATAGAATAAAGAAATGAACATAAAACATTGATCCATCTTCCTTGGAATGAGTGGTCAGCTCATTCCTTGGAAGAGGACTTAATTCATACTTGCAAACTTTAATTCAAAACCAACAGAATAATTCTACTCAGAATATTGAAGAGAAAGAACGATTTTCATTGCTTGGTAAAAATTACATATAAGAGTGTGGAAGGTTACATTTATAATTCATGCATCCAACCAACTCCTCTTTTTGGGAATACAATATGATCTTCTCTTTATTCTAATTTACTTAGTCAACACACCAAGAACTAACTACCTATTCTTGGGCAGATTTATTCAAAGCAATAAATCCTAAAAAAACTTGACTACAACCATCTACTTATCATGGAAAATATTTCTACAACTCATCCCTTTAATCCAAGAAAACAAAGTGGGAGATTACTTATTTAAGATTCCTAATATTATTCCACTATTTTCTCATCCTTAAAACATGGAGATAAAATGGAGGAGTGTTAAGTCCATGACTTTGAATTCTTTTTGGAACGCCACATGCATGCATGACTTTGGATTGCCACATGTTTAGATCTATATTCTTGGTTGATGACATTGAAGCAAAGAGTGGGCTGAATAGTTTGGTGGTCCTTTACATTAATTTGGAACAAACCAAAATACTTTCACTTGTTGTGCATTTCCATAACTACGTGAAGACTTTCGGTAGTTGGGTGTTTCAGTAGTCTGCGTGAAGACTTTCAGTAGTTGTAATCTATGAACTTGGAGTAGAGTTGCTTATGACATGTTTTCTACACACTATTGCATTCCAACTTTAGAAGAAATATCAAGAAATAACAACAATTAGATTGCAAATATATTTCTAAAGAGATGATAAGATAAATCCTATATTCTACCTTAAATATGCTATCCGTTATTAAAACTACATCTAAATTCACTTGAAAGCTTGATTTTAAGAGAGAGAATAAGAGTGTTATTTGGTGATATAATGAGACATATTTTGGTCTCATCATTTCCCCCACACTGAACTTCTTGCATTCCCTCATGCAAGTTACTCGTATTCCTATAGAATTTGATTTTTTCAATACTTTTGCATCTTTCAAATTGTCTTCTCCTCTTTTCATGATAAAAGCAAATTGAGATTTCTAGAAATAAAATTTTTACTTATTTATTATTCATTCTCTCATGAGGTTTTTCTTAAATAATGTAGAGAGATTTTTTTCCCCACACTTAGCTCTATTTTATTATGCATTCTTCAAAATATTTGGAAGAGAGTGAGTCTCTCCCACACTTAGTTTTGTGCATGCCCTCATACAAACTATTGTTTTTGTAGGTTATAGATCACAATTGTTGCAAACTCGAAAGACTTCATTTGCACATGTAGATCTTGACAAATGCCTCTCTCTTTTGTGTTCTCATTTTTTAATCTTTCTATAAGTGAATATATTTTTAATTAAAACAAAAATAAAATTACTTGAGGATAGAAAAATATAAGTTACCATACCATACTCAAGAGTTATCCTTTTTTCATCATGTTGTATAACCTTGATTTCCATCTACAACTGAAAAAAATAGATATGAAGTCAAGACGTCTACAACATAGAGCTTTTCGAGTAGAAATAATTTCATTAACCAATTCGACATAAGAGAAGTAGTCATATGAATCCAAGAAAGATGTTGAAGTGTTTATTTTTTTGTTTGGGAAAATCAGTCATTTATTGCTTTTCAAATTTCCCTTTGTTTTTTTATTTTTAGTAGTTCATCACCATAAAATAGTTTTCTAGCCAATCACTATCCCTTTGAGAAATATCAAAATGATGGAAAATCAGAAGTAATTTTCCAAAGTGTCTCGCAACATCCAACATGTTTAGAAAGTTGATTTAGAAAGTGAGAAACAATGGTAAACTGTTCGAGAAAATGGAATGCTTTAGGAAATTTTTCATTTATTGAGAATGAATGGTTTATTATGAGAGATTGTGGGTATGATCCCATAATAAAAATGTTATGTTGGCATTTCAATTAATATATACTTGTTGAGCCAGTATTTTCTATAGTCATGAGAAGGATTAACATTGACTACAAAATATCAGAGAAATTTTTAGTGGTTCCGTAAGGTGGGAAAATGTATTTTAGAGAAAAAATATCAACAAAAATTGATATAGAGAGGGTAGCATGGAACGAATCATGTACTAAAAATGGTGAGTATGAGCAGAATACTTGCATGCATCATAAGATATTAAAAAAAACAATCTTCAGCATGTTATTTTTTTAGCAGCATGCATTCAAACTACAATATCTTGGTCATTTCTAAAAAATAGCAATTCAAAATGATCTGAAAGATTAGATTGTTTAGGACAAGACCTAAAAATAGTTTTATCTATTTCTTTATGAGCTGCTAGCAATTTACATCATCGAAAACGTTGTTATCAAAATCGTCTGCAACTTGTTGTTTTTAGCGACATGCCTTCAAACTACGATATCTTGGTCATTTCTAAACAAAAATGAGTGATTCAAAGTGATCTGGAAAGATCGCATCATGTAGAAGAACACATATAAATTGTTTGAGCTATTTATTTACGAGATGCAAGTAGTTTACATATGGAAAATGTTGTTATTTTTCACATAAAAACTCCTTATCAGCAGAATCATTTTCTTTAACCTCCTCTGCAATGCCCCATTTATTTTTACATTTGTCCTCCCAATCTGCTTGCATAAATAATCCTCATAAATATTTTTCTCTGCTAATCTACATAAAGTTATTCTTTTTTACATCTCTCGCATGCATAAATTGTTCTTTAATATTTGCAGAAGTAACAATACATGCAAACAAGAAATATTTTAGAATAAGAAAACCTCATTACATGAAAATAATAAACATGAAATGATTTTTCCATTTTATTGAGGGGGTTTCTTTTGGAAATCTCTGGTAGGTTTCTAAATCTAATTGCAGAAATAAAATTTAATCTATTCACGAGAAAATAAATATTAATATATTTACAAAAATTAAAGTTTAAAGAACTCGTCACCAAATACTTCATACCACAAAAATTTATAAGAGGTATTCTACTATCACTAGAATATTCTTTTAGAAAAATTTGATTCTCCTAATAACACCACAATCCCCAGAAACGACGCCAAAATGATGAGGGTCGTCAATCCTCTTCATTAATAATGTCAATCCAGGGTTGGTGTTCGATGGCTGTATGCAATAGGAGAAAGAGATCTTTGGAAAATAAATCCTTCAAACACAATCCAAACTTGCATAAATTAAAAGGAACACTTGTGGAAATGGAAAAGCACACTTGCAGAAATTAAAATCAAACTTGCATAAAAGAAATCACACTTGCATAAATGAAATTGCTGAATTAAAAACAAATGAAAAATAAATAAGACACTGCAGGTTCACAAAAGAAATTATATGGAAAGAAAGATTACATAACATAAAATTAGAAATTCACAACAAAAGGAAAATTACAGAATAAAGAAATAAACATAAAACATTGATCCATCTTCCTTGGAATGAGTGGCCAGCTCATTCCTTAGAAAATGACTTAATTCATACTTACAAACTTTAATTCAAAACCAGCAAGAATAATTTTACTCAGAATATTGGAGAGAAAGAACAAATTTTCATTGCTTGGTAAAAGATTACATATAAGAGTGTGGAAGGTTGCATTTATAATTCATGCATCCAACCAACTCTTTTTGGGGAATACAATTTGATCTTCTCTTTATTCTAATTTACTTAGTCAACACACCAAGAACTAACTACCTATTCTTGGGTGGATTTATTCAAAGCAATAAATCCTAAACAAACTTGACTACAACCATCCACTTATCATGGAGAATATTTCTACAACTCATCCCTTTAATCTAGGAACACAAAGTGGGAGAGTACTTATTCAACATTCCTAATACTATTCCACTATTTTCTCATCCTTGAAACATGGAGATAAAATGGAGTGTTAATTCCATGACTTTGAATTCTTCTTGGAACACCATGCATGCATGACTTTGGATTGCCACATGTTTGTATTTGTATTCTTGGTTGATGACGTGGAAGAAAAGAGTGGGATGAATAGTTCGGTGCTCCTTTACATTACTTTAGAACAAACCAGCAATACTTTCACTTGTTGGGAGTTTATGTATCTACGTGAAGAATTTTGGTAGCTAGGTGTTTCCATAGCTACATGAATACTTTCAGTGAGCTGGGTATTTCTGTAGTTGTGTGAAGACTTTCGGTAGCTATGCAATCTATGAACTTGGATTAGAGTTTCTTATGACTTGTTTTCTATACACTATTGCATTCCAACTTTAGAAGAAATATGAAGAAATAAAAACAATCATATTGAAAATAGATTTCTAAAGAGGTGATAAGATAAATCCTATATTCTACCTTAAATATGTTATTTGTTATTAAAACTACATCTAAATTCACTTAAAAGATTAATTTTAAGAGGGAGAATAAGAGTGCTATTTGGTGATATAATGAGACATATTTTTGTCTCATCAAGAGCCTCCCATTCCCAAGAGGAGGGACCTAATCCTGCGACCATTGGTGAAAAGCACTCATTTTTCCTTGCACAAAAATATTTTTCCAACATCTTTTTGGCTATCATTTATCATTATTTCAAGTATAAATGCATTATTTTTATTGTGCATGGTTAATTAGAAATTAATTATTTTATAATAACCCCTGTAATAAACCCTTGTAATTTATTTTCTTATATTCTATATATATTATTTGGATGTAAACATATGGTGAGCTTAAATCTTGATAGAATTTATCATTTTTATAAAACCCTAGTTACCATATGGTTTTTAATTCTTTTCATTTGTGTGCCAACCTCTTTGCATCCCTAGGATTTCAATTTTTAAGTTTGCATATTGTTTCTTTTAAATATCATTTTGGCATAGAAATCATCTTAATCATTAACCCGCCAAGAATACAAATATATATCTTCCTAATCAAAAGTGTCAAGTCCCCATGGCCTCTTCTCCACCTCATGTATCCATATTCCCTTCTATAATTTATCATAATGCCAATGATGTTTTTTTCATGAAATGAAAACATTTAGTGAACATTCTTTTAACTGTGATCATAATGAGGATCACAATGTGGATCGAGACCAAGTTGAGATCTTGTCAAAAATTTAGGCATAACTTCATGATAATCCTCATGATAATTAGTTTATTATCAATATTTTTCTTTCTTTTAAACTCAGTCATGATCAACCATCTAATGGAATTTATCTCTTTAGGATACCCCATCCTACATCAAATACTCTACATAAATCTACTATTCATATATTTGTGGTGCCTATTTCATTGGAGGAACCTAACATTCCACTTCACAATGTCACTATATTTACTCTTATGACCACTATTATTCTTACATCTCTAATTTATATCCATAGTGGTTCAAATTGTTCTTATTCTAGTACATAATCTGTTAAAACCCTTTTTCATACTTGGTAAGATCAAATCTTATAGCTACAACAAGGCGCATATACATATTTTCATGTCATGAATTCTACTAAATTTATTCATAACCCACTTGCACTAGAATTTTCCTTATATCAATTTCCTCTTGTTGTAATTTCTCCCAAGATCCCTATTTAGGATGGAAAGGGTGATCCTAAAGATCACCTCCATACATTCCATGTTTCTTGTTTTGATTATTCTTACGATGATACATTACTTACCAAGATATTTTCTCAAATTCTTAATATTTTTTTGAAATTATTCTATGATATCCCCATGCATTATATATGGAATATTACTCCTTTATCTAATCAATGCCTTATACACTTCTCTATCAATATTGGGGATAAATTTTCCTATGATCAAAAGAATAAAATATGATAAGGTTCTACTAAGCACATTATAAATTATGTTCTATGCTATAATATTATGCTTCCTAAGATGATTTTTTTACAATAGTGTGTTTTAAGATCTCTTTACATAAATAATTATTCCCTCTTGTAAGAATCAATTAGTTTTACAACTTTCATTAAAATTATCATCTATACCATACACTAAAATAGTGTGAAGCTAATATCCTTAACACGAATAATATTGAATATATATCTAATGCTCCTAATACATATAATCATAAGTATAAAGGAAAATATACTTTTTAAGGAATATATAATAATGATAAAACTGAAGCTAAATCCAACATCAACATGGTATCTCAACCCACAAATCTATAATTGTAATCTCCTTAGTGTAAATTCACATGATTTATTGAAATAATCATCTAGTACTTGCATAATTACTTGAGTGAAATCTTGTATCAATCCCTCAACCACTTGATGTTGATACAATTAGGTCTCATAGTAATACTTTTGATGCTAACACCTATTACAATTATCATCTATGTGTTGTTCATACTATTAATCGGTGTGTTAATATTCACCATGTATGACATGAACTTATAAATGATCATGTTATTGAATGGTATTTTCCCATTAATATAATCCTAATAATGATTATGTAAATATAAAAATATTTAATGAACCACTTTATGACCATAACAATACAAAGTATACTTTAGAAGTGCACAATGGTCATCATTTTGTACCACCTCAACCTTCTTATACTCACCCATTAGATGATATAATTGATATTATTACTACAATGACACATTCTCAACCAATTATTAATTTTAATGATACTAATATGGTTTATGATTGTGTTTTATATATAATTTATGTCCTCACTATTATTGGCCAACATCTTATACATAGTGTTTTGGTTCATAGTAATACTAAACATAATATGTGTACTTTTAAGTAATTTTATCCTCTTGGGTATACTAAAAATAAAGTAATATCAAATACACACAAAAAAATTGTGCTTATTTTTCTCCCTATCATATTTGGTGATGTTACTATGCATATTCAATATATTCTTGCATATTCTATTATCTCATATGGCATGCATCTAAGTTTCCCTTGACTACGTTATTTTATGACTATCATATATATATTATATCAATTTATTATTTTTATTCATAACTAGAAAGTTTTAACAATTAGGGCATAAAATTTGAGGCTCATATAAACAATTTTATTTAGTAAAAATATATAGTTACCGATTCTATTATATCTTTTACTATGTTATATATTTAACAAGCTACTTCTTGTGGGTTACTCCCTCTTAGGCTTCTTCTTAGGTCTTTTATTTCACAAGTTACTTGTAGTGGATTGTTATCCCCTTAGAATTTGACTAAGCCTCCTCATGAACATGTTGATAATCATGATACTTTCCATATTTGGTCTTTATAGCACATTTGAGGACTCCTACACATATTATACATGGTCATCACTACCCCATACCCTATACATAACTATTAAAATGTAAAAAAACATTCAAATAATTACATAATATTGAAAATTTTAGATATTTGTAAAAAATACAAAATCAAGACCTATTCATGGCTTGATCTAGCTAGCTTTTAACTTTACAAATTTCTTTCCATCTTGGTTTGATGGATGACATAATTTTATAAGTAATCTATACACACAATTATTCACAAGGTATATTAATCTTAATGCATGAAACACATAGATTAATACATGGTGACCAGTGTTGTCTTAGTATTTTCCCAATGTCACTAATCTTTAGGTACATCTACTACAATATTAATTATATTGTTTCATTACATTTATTTTGTACTTCCTAATTAAACTGAGCTATGTATATTTTGTATATATTATCTTTTGAGATAACAATACTAACACATGTGTCTTGTGTTGTGACAACATGTCTTGTTATATATGTTTTTATAATAATGTTTGATATAATCACTTGACTACATTAATTTCTTACTTTCTTATGTTATGACTAATTAAATTATTAGTGTATGTATTGTGAGTTCCTTGATTGAATTGTAGCACCATGGGTGTCCCAAGTTTGTTTTTATATGACTATCTTGTATACACTTCCATCTTTGTAAGTTTCTTCATTATCCTCCATGTAGTTTTCTTGTGATACCATGGGTGTCCCAGTTACAAAATCTATGCCTTGATGTGAAAATTTTACATGATATTTACTATGTTATCTTGATTGGATATCTCTTCACTATTACACTTACTTTATTACATACCAAGTGTATTATTTATATTGTTGGTTTTTATGTGTTTTATTTTTCTTTCTTTGTATATCATGGTTTCTACCATGCACAACCCATTTTGAGGAAAAAATTCCAACAATGGAAATCATTATAGCCTTTTAGGTGCTCCAATGTAGATTATAAGACTTATCTAACATGAGTACACATATTTTATTTGGATACATTCACTCAAACACTTTATCACATGTGTCTCAAAAAATGGGGAAGTTATCGGGATATAGTATACATGTATATTAAAAGACAAATGAACAAGTTTGTATAAGGTACCAATATTTAGAAGTAGGTAAAAATATTTTTAAATGGTATAAATATACATTGGTCAAAATAATATAATTTAGGTCTAGAGTGTAGTGCGATATAAACATGACTAGATGTTTCGACTAAAGGAAAATACACAAAAAAATATCAGCGAGTTTCATATTCTTACCAAAAATTACACACTTTTAGTACAAGATCGATACAGATGAAAATTTTCATAGTAGAATAATGGGGGAATTAGTATTTGATTCCTTATCGTTTATGTAACTAAGAGAAAATAACATATGAATGGTTTAGGGGCAATGGGATTTCTTCTACTTTATTATTCCAACAGTTAAAAAATTATACTCGGTGGTTATAAAACAAAGTGAAAAAATTGGGCCCAAATTAGTATGAAGTGGTGTAGTCCATGGGGTTTTATAAGGTATCAAACCAAGTAATTTTTTTAGGTTTTCCTTCCTCTCATATTTCACATTTTTGGGGAAGATACCACAATTAATAAATATTTCAATATACTACTCTTTCTTTTAGTGAGGTTCTTTAGTACCTCTCTCCCCATCCCCTCTTTAGTGTTGGGTTGTATATAATAAACACCATGGGTTCCCCTTTTTCATAAATTGGGACTGATCACCCCTAATTATTTGTCATTTTAGAAACATTTATGAGGTTCCGAAGAACAATAATAATGGGAGATTCTCTCTCTACAAAATAAGCGGTGTATGCCTTTTAATTTTTTCATATATTTTAATTTACTTTGTGGAAGTTCAATTTTATAAATTTACAAGCATTATTTACATTTGAATTATAGTATAAATTTTTATTATGGAAATTAACTACACCTTGTGCTTAAGGTTTCACTATGGAACATGTCAACATGAACACATCGAAATAAAACTATCGAGTAAAGATGAATTCTATGTGTACACTTAGGTATGTTTTCCCTTTAAGTATTTAATTTTCAATTACCCACATAAAAGGGGGATATAGACTCTCGATTTGTAACGGGTAAGTGCATGGAAATGGGGGACCAAAAGGGGTCAAAAGTGGCCATATTTTTTTGAAATTAGAAAAACCTGAACTTCAACTAATAATTTGGCATGCATATGCTCAAAATTTGACAATGTGATAAGAATAAGAATCGTAGTGCTCATAATCTAGTTTCTAAACTACTAATATTTTTTTAAATGGTGGAGATTAAGAAGGTCAAATGTGGTGCACACATAAAGTGTGTCTATTTTTGTAAAAAAAGATAACAAAATGTTGTGTGTGTGCCCCCCCATTTTTTGAGTTCTATAAATTATTTTACAAATCCCTTTAATAGAAATTTATCTAAGACCATGTATGAGGTCCCACTAATTTTTCATAATTTTTAGATGAATATATAATTTTTACTTATTTTCAAAGCGGACACATCCCAAATATGTAATATTTGTGTGTAGACCCATGTAATTTAGAGAAAAATAGTTGATTTTTTTGTTTTTTAATGTGTGTAGAATGGATTTTAGATGAACCCTTTTTTTAATTTGGATGAAAAAATCATAAATTCTGTAAAAAAAAAAGTATGCATACATTTTGGCAAGAAAATAAGGCACTAGTAAAAGAAATTAAGGATGAAAGTCTTAAACTAATCAGATTTTAGAAAGAAGTATATTGTCACAAATTTAAAACGAGCTTGATGTCACAAAGATATTTTTTTAATACTATTTTTTAACACATGACGAATCGGGGTGTAGACATGAAATTTTTATGTTTTTTTGTAAAACACATTTTTATTCACGAAATACATAGTCCAAACCTTAGATTTAGATATCCTAGAAATTCAAAGCCTATGGATTGAGAATTTTGAATCCATAAAAGATAAAATGCAAGTGTGTTATAATTTTTTCATGTATTAATCTTTATACTTTATTATTTCTTATAATTAAAATTTATTTTAGTAAATATAAGAAATTAGAGTCACTCTACACCTTATGGAACTAGTCTCGCACTCTCCATAATTCACGGTTTAGAAGATAGTTTTTCATATTCTAATCTAGTCAGTACATAGGTATTTTTTAGGATTTCAACATTCAACCTAAATATTTTAGGGTTTAAATTCTACAATAAATATCTATTTTGGGAAATAATATAGTCTTTTTTAGGTTTTGGGGCCTTCTTGATCAGTTATTGATATTTTAAAGAGTTTTAGACGTGTCAAAACTATGTTTTATACAACTTTGCACCACTCCTACAAATAAACAATAATTCCCAAAATATATCGACTCATGAAATGCCTTATAATACCTAACAAATCAAAACACATACATTTTTTATCAATTTAAAAATATTTGAAAACGTCTACAAATACTACACCCACTATTGGGACTGTTACAAAAATCAACTAAAATTGTAAAGCTTTTACAATGGTATTTCTCTAAGACACTTGACAAATTTTACTTATTCAAATATGAACTCATCTTGTCTCTCTAATCTTTACCACTCTAGCCCCTCAAATGGTGGACTTGACTCATTTTATGTTTTCTTAGGTTTTATATATTTCTGCATTGGAAGTGAGTGGGTGGTTTCTGTTGATGACTCTTTATCATGCTCCTTTTACATGTATTATCAACAAATATTGTCTAGAGTTGTAATTAGCCCTAGATATGAAGTAAAAAATCACATCATAAAGTTCCAATTAGTTTCACATAGCTCAATTTAATCAATATTTATTATTTTATTGAACCTTTAGTAGAGAGGAAATGTTTTCATGCAAAATGTCTAGCATGAAAAATTGAAACTTTTGATCACGACAACTAAGCCCATAATTAAAAATTTAATGTCCCATTCACTGTGCATCCTTTCTCCAGCTATTATTCCCTCATTCCACCCTCACCATGGCTCAGAGGAAAGTGATAAAAAAAATTAAAGTGTGTTTCAGTTTTAAGGAAGAGTTTCTAATGTGATTTCGAACTCATTGGGAATCGATGACAGAAAACTTCCTCTAGATGCCTAAAAAGGTCATTTTTGGCCATTTTGTAGCTGGGAAACACCCTTGAAAGCATTTAATGAAAATATAAATCATCTGGGGTGGTTTCAAATATCATTAAATATTTATGAGGTGGTTTAGGAAAATTTTGTGAAGAAAATTTGATTCAGAACAATCTAAACAAAATTGGGTCATCTAGGTGCAAGGAATGAAAGCTCCAACAAGAAGGATAACTTCATTGAAGGTTATAGGATTTCCATATGGATATATGATAAAAATTAATAATCATCATAAATATTTTAGAATCCTCTACAAGATATAAATATTAACTTTGTTCTAAGGCTCAAACATTTCTGAGGAAATTCAAAACACAGTAGTTGCTCCTCTCGGTTCAAGATGAAATATGCCCAAAATTTGAAGTTTTAGGAATAATTGGATCTCAAAAATGGTTTCAATGATCTCATAAAGTTTTTGGAGTCAAAATCATATAAGTTTTGACCCCAAAACACTTTCTTATTCTCTTAGGGTGAAAATCTCATTTCTAGTGTCCTAATTTGGACACAGTGGGAAAACCCAACTTTCCATAAGTCACATAATGAAAATATCATACTTTTACCAACATTGTCACAATATTATTGTAATTTTCTCATAACCCATACTTTAATCTAATCCATTGTTTGATGAGAGGAATATGAATTAGAGGTTTCCTCATCTAAATATAGGTTGAAGGTATGTGGAACTACGATATAATAGAAACATCTCTAAAATGTTTTTTTCTAACCCACATGACCAAGTTTTATCACACCCCAATATTGGAAGGACATTTTAGGAACTTACTCAGGAGGAAATACATCTGCAACCCCTACATAAGATAAATGGTTAGCAAACATAAAAAATCAAGTGTATCCTAACTTATGTAGTGTCACAACCCCTCCTAGAATATCGTTGATGACATGCTTGATAGAGAGGTGAGATAGTAGGAATGGTAGTATCTATTCCACCATTGAGGCCATGTCAAGTGAGGCATGCCCCATAGTTGGGTGTTAGGTGGTAGTTTTGTAGGGAACAAGAGGAGTAGAGGGACTATAGGTTATAGAGGTGGGGGAAAAACATGAGAGACAAGTTTTTAGGAGGAGAGAGAGAGAAGTAGGGGATGACACCATGAGCACAATTGTATAGACCTAGATGATCATATATTTCATCCTAAATGCATAGAGTATGACTTATGTGATGTAGCAGCCCAAGAAAATAGCAGAGGATATGAGGGATCACAGATGATTTGGTGCCTTGAGATAGGTGGGCATAATTGATAGGAGTATGTATGTTGAGATATGATGATGACACGGCACTTTTGGGAGGTTGAGGAAATGAATCCTAGTCATACAATTCATTTACACTCAAGGATCTCTAGAACATTTCCTTATAACCCATTTAGGGTCATCAAGATAAGTCATGTGCCCTTATGGATATGAGTTATGCCTCGACATCCTTGATCTGTTTAATGGATCCAAGTCTCATCACACTACGTATTGTTCTTGCATCAAATCTTTATCTTCTTGCTTAGGTTGTTCTTCTTTCTCAGGCTCTTCATGCTCCTCCTATCATGCATGCTCTGATTATTCAATAGCATAGTAATATGCATCCTTATTCCTATGAAGTAAAATTATTCCTAATGAAATATTGACATTGAGTCATTGATAAAGGCGTGCGGGCTTGCCAAAAAATGGAAATTTGAACAAAAATAAGACCCTGACACCTACCAAGATATTGTGCACCTCCTCATAAATTACAATCTACCATTTTGTTTTAGGCATGCATATCTCCCTTTTGACATATTCTTGATATCACCCTCATTTCTTAACATGCAATAGTTATACTCACTAATATTACACTTCCAGATATGTGATGTCCAAGGATTTCCAACTATTACTTCTTGAGGGTACTGCATCTCTAAAGTACTAATCATTTATTTCCTCCATTGGATTATTTTTCTTGGGTGTCCTATTCATTGGTTCCATTTCTTATGTATGTGAAATAATTTATGTAAACCCAATCAATTGTGTTACCTAGATCCATAAATTCTTACCACACAATTACATCTTCTCACTTGGTGTGTTTCTTGGCTTAACAGACTTAGTGAGCCATGTGAGCCTCAAATTGATTAATTCTTACCACACAATTACATCTTCTCACTTGGTGTGTTTCTTGGCTTAACAGACTTAGTGAGCCAGGTGAGCCTCAAATTGATTAAGGTAGATTATTTTGTAGTTTACATAAATATAAAGCATGGAAGATATTACAAAAGTCATTATTATCTTCCTAAATATACAGAACATGTGTGAGATAGCAAATAAAGAGGGATAATAATCAAGATGTGAACATGATTCACTAGTATTGATATTGTTTTCTATATGAAAATAATGCACATTCAAGGGGTGAATAAATAAAGTATATGAATTGATGTTACCTCAGTTCTCTCTAATGTTACTATAGCCTAAATGACATCTAATAAGGTATGGAAGACTGTAATTAGGATGATTGTTAATTGTATTATATTTGTAAATGATATTGTCCTGTTTTAGGAGGATATTCACTTAAGTTTGAAGACAATTAAGATAAATGGATGAACGTAATTATGGTTGGTATGATTTTGATCTTTTCATAAGTTTTTCAAGTACATTTTTATGTGTATCAAGAGGCAAGTGATTGAATATATAGTGTTAGTTCATGACATATATCTTACTTCCAAAATTTACTATGTTTTGTTAATTCTCACGGTTTTTCTCACCTAAAGCTTAATGTTGGGAGCATATCAGTGTCCACAAATATGGGTTATAAAATAAGAAACTTGAATTTAATCCTCCTAAATCTTATTCAATATGTAAATTAGTCAAGAAGGGTCTCAGTATAATAAGAAATCTGAATTTCCTCCCTATCGGGTTATTTAAAACTCTATTTTGGTTTTTGAACAAGAAAATCTTAATATCTCATTTGATAAGGAGTCTTAGAAGATAAAAATTGAAAAAAATGACCTAGGGATGGTGTTCTTCAAGATAAAGGATGTTTCATGGAGTTTTAGCTCCATTAGAGAAAGATCTACATGACATTTCAAAGATGCAAAGTGAAAACCCATTTATACCTAATTAGGTCAAATTACAAATTATAAACTGGGAAAAATCTACCTAGAATTAGGTTATAAAACTTAGGAGTATTCTTGAGTCACACCATTACGAGACAAATTTGATACATTTCCTTTGGCTACAACCAAAAATTCTCAAGTGCTTCGAGGCTCACAAAACTTTCCATTGAATTTGATCTTTGAAAATGAGAAATCTTGGAAATTTGTTCAATTTTGACCAATTTGAACATAAAGGAGAAAAAATTTCAATGGGGTTGTCAAATAAAATGCAATGACATTTCATATGACAACAAATGGCTCATACTAGGGAATTGTTTTAGATTAGACGAAGGAAAAATGGAGCAAGCATGAACCTCAATTGTCTCTTGGGGAGTAGACCAATGCCTTATCCATTGGGAAAAAGAGTCACATAGCACATCGGTAATACATGAAATCCAAAAATAAATAAAAATTAAAAACACACACGACATAAAGGAAACACACCACAAAACAAGGGGAAATAACCTAACTCACTTATGGTACATGTGGGGACAACCTGATCTTAATGTAGCACCTTTTCCCTTTTGGTTGTTTCCATGTGTGGGTAGCACAAAATGATTTTTCTCAGTAAACCCACTGAATAGATCACTAAAATATGACACTTTCCTCAAATTCTTGAGAAAATTTTCATGATTTTTATGGTAAGTGAGGGTCAATATGAAATTATCACTTTTCTCATTGTCCCAAATTCCATTTTGGGTTGTCAATCCATTTTTTCATTCACTCGTGATTGTGATTTCACATTCTTCATCCTCACACTACCACAAGACTGATTTTTACCATTTCGGGCTCACCTTGTTCAGAACTAGCCTCATGCTCTCCAATGAGAAACTACTCCTAATTTTTCATGTTCTCTATGACAATTTCTTCTGTGAGATGGCTCTTGGTAGGTATTTTTAAATCTTCAACATCATCATATACCTCCTTTTTGATTCATGTTTGAAAATTGCCCCAAATTATTTTCTTTCATACTCACCAACTCATGTTTGACCCATTGCATGCTATGACGTGGCTTACATATAATTTCACTCTCTTGAACAAAGAGTGGACACAAATTTGGGGAAAAATGGAATGATCATCATTCTCATCATGGGTTGTAACAATACTCTCATGTGATGGAGGTACACATGGGAGATTCAAGCACCTTCATTTCATCTCGTTCATTATTGATACAATCTTCTCCACCAAAAGGGAAAAAGAAAGATTCATACTCATTGGAAAGTATTCACATTGGGTCTCAAGGAAATGGTTGAACACTTGGAACTCACATTCCCAAATCTCATTGAATATCACCCTTTTTTCTTCATGAGTGGTATCATCCTCAAAGACTTGAGTACTTTCATACTCATACATTCACCATTGAGAAGGTATTCTTCCTCAAATGGAAAATAAAAATATTCATTTTCACAATCATGTTCATTATTTAATCCTTTAATTTTTTTTCCTACAAACTCCTTCGTAACTCCTAGAATCATTCAAATGTTTTAGCTTTCAGCATTAGGACATTCATTCCTTGGACCAAGAAGATCCGGTCTTGCATAAGTTGTCCCTAAATAAAATTTTAGTTCCTAAACATTCAAAAATTACTCAACCATCTTCAATACTCTTTGACATCACCCTCATATGCTTTGGATTTTCCCTAAACACTCTTAGAGGATGTTTACTAGCTATAAATTTTCCAAAATGGACTTTTTAGGCCTCCAGAGGAAGTAGTCTTTCATTGAGTCATAATGAATTCATCAATCATCTTGGGTGATCATCCCTGCACACTGAAACAAACTTGAAAACCTTTTTAAGAATTTCCTCTAAGTTGGGGTGAGGGTTGAACTGAGGGAAATCTGGCCAGAGGAAGGATTCACAATGATAGGGAAACATGATTTTCAATCATAGGCTTAGTTTTCATGCTCAAAGTTTCAATTTTGCATGTTATAGATTTTGGATGACAACATGTCAATAACCAATCAAGAAGGCCCCAAAACCTAAACAATGACTATATTATTTCCCAAAATAGATATCGATTATAGAATTTAAATCCTAAAAGCTTTAGGTTGAATGCTAAAATCTTAAAAAAATACTTATGTACTGACCAAATTAGAATATGAAAAAATATCTTATAAATCATGACTTATGGAGTTATGAGACTAGTTCCATAAGGTGCAAGTGTAACCATAATTTCTTATATTTACTAAAATAAATTTAAAGTATAAAAAATAATAAAGTACATATAATATATATCCTATTATTTCTTATAATTAAACATGTATTTTTGTAAATATTTTCCTCCCAAATGCACATATACAACATTACTAAAAGGAATATGTGCATGTTATAACATGCTCTCTTTATAGTGCACTCATGTTATAACGCGCTCATGTTTTAGGCTTAGAAATTACCAATTCTAGCACTTCAAAATGTGATTATTCTTTCCTAAAACACACTCGTGATTTGCTTCAAATAAAAAATTTGGCCAATTTGTGGTCCCCCATCTTCATGCACTTTCCCGACATATACTTTAGAATGCCAAGTTCTCGATCTATTCCTTGCTAAGAAAAATGATCACATTTTAATCTTAATCATCACATATTTCTATCTCTCTCTCAAATTTCTCATCTCTACAATTTACTCCTTCATTCATCTAAGAAATATTAATTAACCAAAATAATGATTTATCTCTAGAAATCATTCAAAACTTTAAATTTTTCATCACCATTTACGTGTTCAACAAATTGGGTTTATAGTGGACTATGGTCTTGGATAACTTTGTATAGTTTTGGACCTTCTTATCTAAAGAATATTTTTATAATTAGAATATAGTATGTGTTGTCTCATCTTCCTACGTTCAACCTTAAGATGACATTTCACCTATGGATACCTATATATAAAATTCAACATCACTTCATAACTCACTGGGCACTCATATAATATTTTATTGCAAATGTCAACATAAAATCCCTCAAGACTCTCCTAAACCATTCTAGAGTACTTTCACATCAGTTAGAGTAGACACTACATTAGGTCTAAATAAATCAACTAGGTCAAAGAGTCTACCTTCCTCCATTTCCATGCACACAGAGGTCTCAAACCCATATCTTAGCAAGAACAAATCACTCTAATAATTTAAAAAGGATTTAAAGGGAAAACAAGGTTTATTCTAGTGTCTAAAGAAAACCACATCACACTAATATCTTTTTGGGTATACTATATAGTTATCTCACTATCATTGTGTCAAGAGACATGGGGACATACATAGGGGTGGATTATATTACATTCACAATGTCCTAAATCACTAGAATAACAAAATTAATCTTTCTCCCACTATAGGGGATGCAATACAACACTTAGATTGGTTTGGTAAGGGTATAACATCCTCACCCACACACTAATTTACCCTTTTATTATCTAACTATTTAATGAAGGGTATTGCATATATCTAGGGTCTCCATTTGTTGCAAGTCATTACAGGGTTATTTTAAGGTTGTGAAAGCTAGAGAAATATACAATGACATGGAATTGTAGATAAATGAATGGTAGGAGAAGTTATGGAAATTTATTACAATCAAGTATATAGCTATAATAAAAAATATGACATAACCATACCATAGTCTAAGAAGAGTTTTATGGTCCTGAGACAAATAAATTTTAATTATAGTATAAAAATGATGCGTCTTTAACCTCATATTAACTTAGTTACCAAATCTAAACATGTATATATCTCATATTCCACTATATAAAGGTAATTCTTCATATCCTCTTTTGTTTGTAAGATTTCATTATATCTTCTATCATTGTTACATGTATTAATGTGTTATTTTTATACATAGTTAATTTTTTATTAACTATTCATAATAACCCCTTTTAACTATTGACAATTATATTTTCAAATGAACCGTCAGAGTCGTGGGATACCTTAGGAAAGTGGGACATGCACCCTAAGATAACCTCCAAATTTTAAAGAATTTGGCTCTTCTCTATGGTGTGAGATAACGTTAGAGGAAACTAAAATAAAAGACAAAACTAAGGCAATACGCCAAAACAGATCTTAAAGACACATAGATGGATCTTGGGAAATTACTTAAAATAGTTCAAAGAGAGTTTTAACATGATCTACTATTTTTAGAATTATTTTAGATGATCACGGTCGAGAAGGAGTAAAACATAACAAAATGTAGATGATCGGTACATAGATAAAACCCAAGGGCGTATAACATGATAGATTTTCAAATTTATCTAAAAACTACTAGAAGTGAAAGAATAAGGACACAAAATATTGAAAGCTAAGATGCACAGAACAAGAACTCTTTATTCATAGAGAAAATAATACATAAGGACAATATGGAATAGATTATGACTTCCTTTTATAACAGATTCTTGTTAAGGCTAGACAATACAATAACTAAGCCTAAAAATCCCTTTCACAGCTCTCGTATGTTTTCTTTTCTATATTTTTCCTCCTCCTTTGCTCCTAGATCGAGAACATTCCTTTATAGATCTTCTTGGCTCTCACTTCAATGTCTAGAATCAGACCTTCCACCAACAACATTCAATTTTCTTACAAGATCTTTCATTTTTGGGTCAATATCTCAACTGCCTATTGGTGATATTTCCTATTACCTTTAATTCATCCAACTTGCACTCCTTCGGTCGGTGATGATCCTTCTCTACCACGTGGAGGTCACGTTCTTGTTTGGGGGCCTTCCCGGGACTTTTTATTCCAAACGTGCTTGAGAGACACGTGGAGGGCATGCGCTTGTTTGGGGTCCTTTCCTCTTTTTCTCAATTTGAAGTTTTGATCAAGTGACATGTTGAGACCCCGTGCGTATCTACTATATTTTTAATTTTCAAACCCGTCGAGGAAACTTTATCAAGCCTAGGAAATGTAAACAATGTGGTGTAAGTTTGAGAACATTCCTTCACTACTTCATGCCCCGAGTGCACCAAAGGGATGTATGGAAACCTTCCTCATTCATATTCATACTTAGTCGATTTTAGGCTCAAGTGAACAAAATAAACTAAGGCCGAAATGACAAAAGATGGTGGTCGTTAAATAGTCTTATACAAAAAGAACTCTACAATTATGGTGACTCACCAAGGGACTTCATGTCAGTCATGGAAGGATCTCGACAATCCTTTCAGCCTTAAAAATAAAAATGTGGCTTACAAAATGCCACTCGAGTTGCTGCAAAGCAGTCCTATATCCGAGCCATTCCACCTTTGTTGGGTAGGTCCTTCTCTGCAAGGCCTGTAAATCTCAATCCAAATCGATTATCTCCTTATGGGAAAAGTTTTGGAGACTCTGCACTATTATATGCGTGTAATAAGAACTCCAACTACATGATGGGGTTCAAATAGGCTTCCACCATAATGAAACTAGAGCTCTCTTTTAAAGAATGAAATATAATCTTGTCTTGTCATTTGGCGATCAAGATCTGTTGAATTTGGTCCTTTGATAGGAATGTAGAGTCATTGGGGAAGGGGGAGGAGAAGCCTAACTAGACTAATTCATTGATGCTCTAATTTTGATCTTTTATCCCCTATTGGAGTTATGTCAAAATATTTTGGCATTTGATGGACACTTTATTACAGCTCATAATCTAGTTGATCTTTGTAATGATCATTCGTCTATCATCGGTGATTCCCGCCCCTTGAAGGGAAGATTCAAAAGCATCGTAAAGTTTCTGAATCAACAATAATGATTTATGGACCTTGTTGTATAGTGTGTTGCTTGATGGTGGAGGCTTTGGTATCCACATTTGAGCATAATCCTTGCGCATTAGATATAAATCCAAGTGCGGGGGCTATATTTATTGTTGTGGTGGTAATGTTGTCACAAAAAGAAGCATATAGCTCTTACACTAATGTTACAATTCCCCTTTTCTAGGGTTGTTGTCATAATTTACAGGTCAAATCCTTGACTGTGTCCTTAGATGATTTCATCCTCATCTGGAGGCTTCCCTTTTCTACCTCAGTGGTGCATAACTTGGCCTGGAGCGTAGCCACCTCCGCCTTTCTTGAATCAACCTCTGTTTGAAGGGATCCTTTTTCCTATAAGATTGAATTGGTTATGGCCTCGGATGTGGTGAGTTTGGCCATTAGATTCTTAGCTTCTACCTGAGAATCCACAAGGACTTCTTGTGATGGAGCTTCCTTCAATTCCTTGTAGAGTTTTCCTATCTCTTTACACTTTCCTTTAATTTCAGCTTGTTGGTTAGCCACGGTTGCTTCTGCCCTATGGAGGCTAGATTGTGCCTTTCTCAGCTGGTTGTTGAGCTTAAGGTAGTCTTTTGTGACCACACCATAGTTTCATTCATTAACTCAACCTTATCTTGAGGCCGGAACTTTGAGAGTTCAACCATGACAACGCTCATAGAATAATCATTGGGCATAATCTATTCCACGGGTTTGGATACTTGGGGGATGAGTCGTGATAGTCAAGGAGTTATGCTGATGATCATACAATGACCGCATCTACTTCATTTCTCCTACCGACATTTATTTCTTCTTCTACTTCACCCTTCTGTCATCTTAGGTGGCCTTGCTAGATTCATCTTGACTCAAAAATTTAGAGGGAGAGGAGATAACCCCACCTGTAAATGGGAACCTAGAGGAGAGACCATAAGGAATTGTAACTTGTGGTTAAGGAATTGAAGTTACCATAGCCAAAGAAGGGCTTGTCAACGACACGGGGGAGAAATTTGGGATGGTGGAGGAAGTTGAGGCATTGATGGGGCTCTGGGAGGAGGGAGATTCTATAATGGGGTGACTGATAAGGGGATACCTCCGAAGGGGAAACGGTGGCGTAGGAGGAGATTCAAATAGAGCCCCGAAGGAGGTAGAAGGGGAGGTTAAGTAGGAGTCATGACTATCTTTAGGTTTTTATGGGGGCTTGTCGTCGATCCCTCCATAGGTCTCTCACCAGAGGGAATTGATGTAGAATACGGAGTAGGTGCCTACACTAAAGGACCTTGCTGAGAAATGGAGGGAAGAGGCGAACTAGTGATTGATGTTGGGAGGGAGCAGAAGATTTTGTGGTCCATCCCATGGGGTCGTTTTGAGATGATTGTTATTGTATCCTTGCTTTCTGCATTGGACCCATGATCTGCATCCCAAAACTCCTCCCATTTTTCATCATTGAAGACAACCTCAAAATTGAGGGTGGTTTAGCCAATCTCCTACCCATACTTCCAATAGGATTCAATTTTCTCTGTGTTCTAATATTTCTTGTGGAGGGCTACTCGGAGTCCTTTTGTCATCGTTAGGGCAGGGTCATACCTATGCTTAATTGGGTAGAATGACTCTCAAGATATAGAATTGATATGTAAATGATCTTGATGAATATGTCAGGTGACTCTTCCCGAGGGGACCGCCTTGCTTTAAAAAATTCCCTAGACTCGTGCTTACAGGAGTCTGGAACCTTGTTACTAACTAAAGTCATGTTCATTGTCCCATCTGGGTCATATCTCCATGAGTCTTGAATTAAGGTAAGGCCATAGGAGGATAACTTCTGTGTGAGGCTATTCTCTTCCTCCCTCTTTATTATAGTGATTCCTGCCTTGCTCAAGGGGAGGTCAAAAAATTTCTACTTTTTTTTGACCAGAGAGGAACTCAATATCTAGGAGTACTAGCTTCTTGGCTATATTGAGACCCACCACCATGTCATAAGGACCCCCAGGAGCATATAGGATTTTTCTCTAAAACCATGTAGCTGAATCATGGAATGTCCCTTTTCGAATAAATAATCACAAGGGTACAGGGGTCTAAGAGGATGGATTGCATAAAGCAATTCATTATGTTGTTAACCCCTTCAAGGTCAAGTTCAAGTAGGAATGGCTCTACAAATTAATTAAAAAATTCATATACGTCTGATGAGTGTGACAGATATATGAGTCCAAGAGGACACTGGAATGATATTTTGGGGATCAACCTCTGCATCCCATAGAGTCAAAGTCATGTGTCTTGACTAAATTACTAGGCATTCGATATAGAATAACGTGGCACATATATGAGGATTACTTGAAGGTGGAGTTTACCAAAAACCTAGTGATTTTTTCATTGATGGATTCCACAATAAATTCAGTGAATTCAAAGCGGTATGCCTTCTCTGTCTTTACGCACTCATTTTGAACAAGGATGTCATCTGCCAATCATGGATGTTCCTGTCTGAATCTTGGCCAAAAATAAATTTTGGCATTGAGAAGACATCTTGAGAATCTGCCAAGAGTAACTTCAAGGGAATGGGGAGTCCTATGATTCCTAAACCACCTAAATTGTTCTACCTCAACTCCTTATTAAGGAATTAATCTTTGTTCTAGCACTGAGCCTAGACACTTTGGAGTTTGGCCATATCATAGAAATTGGTTGTTGGGTCATAGGTTAGAGCCACCATGTCCCTGACATCTTGAGGTGAAATTACCATCGTTATGTTCTGTTGTGGATGGTATTAGTGTCAGAGTCATAACAACTCATGCAGATCTATATGATCTCTAGGTATGGGTGCACGAGAGGCACCATATATTGGGTGAGTGTCGCGCTCCATATTCTTGATCAAAAATATTCATAATTTCCCAAGTTAATAAACCTGTGAAGGCTTCCTCACTCAAATCTTTGGGTTTCTTGTTGAGAACATGGTCAAAGATGTCATCGGTGAAGTCGAAACCACAGAATCGGTCACTGGATTGACACCCCCATCAAGGAATCTCAAATTTTGTTGAATAGGTCATGGGGCACGAGGTTGTCCTATGTAAGATTTTACTTGGTGCATGCAGAGCTAGAATTTGCCATGGTAGTTTTGGAACTAGGAGAAGGCTCTGATTCTTTTTCTTCAACTCTTGACGACTAATTTACAAGACTCTAGCATTTGAAATGAGCTTGTTGGATGCTCCCAAATATCTTAAATATCCACCCTAACTTGGATAGTAATGGCTCGCACGTACATAGAGTCACTTCACATAATGGCCCCTTTTTAATTGATGGCTCTAAGTGCCAAACTCTACACTTTTGAGACATTTTGTATCAATTCTAAATATTTTTCTCTCAAGTGTCCTAGGAAGTCGTTGATCATTAATTTTAGGGAAAATTAGGATGTTACACTCCCTCTAAATTTTTTAAAATAGGAAAGGGGATCCATGAGGGACACGTGTTTAAGACACTTATTAAAAGGGAAAAAACAAACAAAGCATAAGAACAAGGAAAAATAAAACTATACATATGATACAATATTTAAGGAAGAGACTTACACAAAGGCTTCAAGTGAAACTCGTTCACTAAACTTACCAAGGATCACCTTCCATGATTTTGAGCTCAAAATCATTGTGTTACTTGTACACGTTGAATTTGAAGGGGCCCATATATAAGGGGTCAAATTTCCCATGATTTCTAGGATTGGCGGCCCTTGCATCCCATTTCAAAACAATAACACCAACTTGGAATTCTAGCTCGACATCTTTTGATCGAACCAATTTTTCACCACTGTTGGTGGCTGATCATGACTTCATGATTGGCCTCCCACTTTTCTTGGATCTATAGTTCAATGAGTCTCACTTGCATCGCCCCATTTTCATTTATCTCGATTTGTTTCAACAATTGTAATGCATGGATTTCTAGGGAAATTGGTATTACATTGCTCTTCCTATAGACTATCTCATATGTCGAGGCTTTCAGGATCTGTTTAGGCACGATCCGATCAGCCCATAAGGTTGTGTTGATATGTTCATGTCATAGCCTTTTATGTTCATTTCCCATTCTTTTTATGAGTTTGATCAGGTTTTTTTAGTGGACTCTACCAAACCATTTCCTTTTGGGTAATAATTGGAGGACTTTTTAGATAGATTCCATGCTTTACGGTGGAATCAAATACCTTTAGCTTCTAAAAAGGCCTTTGCATTATCAAATATAATAGTACGGGGTTCAAGTAGGTAGTGATGTTATGTAAGAGCCCCAGGATCACATTCTTTGTGGCTTCTTCCAGTGGAACTACCTCCACCCATCGGGTGAAATAATCAGTTGTGATGAGGATCCATTTGTTCTCGGCAATATAAATTTGGTTGACCATTCTCGATAAAGTATAGTCTCCATTGTGCAAATGGTTCCTCTATTAGAAATTTATTAAGAGGAAGTTCCACATTCCTCTCGAAAACCTATATAAACTTGACAAACCTTGCACCTATTTTTCTTTTCTTGAATGAAAGTGAACAATCTTGGCCAAAAGTATCATGCTTACAAAAATTTTAGGCCTATTTTTGGGCAGAAAAATGGCCTCCCGAACTCCCATGGTGTAACTCGCATAAGACTCTTTTAGCTTCTTCATTCTCTAGGCACCTTAGCAGGATTCCATTACAATTCCTTTTAAAAAGGACATCGCCAATCATGGTGAAATTGGATCCTTTTTTCCTATAGTACCTCCTCTTTTTTACACAAAAATGGCTTGGGTATCTCCCCCTGTCTACATGAAGCAGATCCTATCTCGAGACCTAGCTACTCGAGTTGCTTTCTTGGATGTAGAGGATCTCTTTGGATTCTTTGTTAATCATGGGCATGGGGTCTTGAGTTAAATATTGACATAGGTCACTTCCCCATACTAGCTTGGTAGGTTTTACCTTAATGTCATATTCGAGGATCTTAGTGATCCAGTTAGCTATTTTATCGGTTATCTCACCCTCCATTATATATTCTTTAACGCTAGAGTGAGCCACCATGACCTAGATTCTACTATGAGTGACAAGGTGCCTGAATTTCTTCAGACCCTTAACTATAGCATAAGCTTGTATTTCTACAAATTTATACCTTGTTTCATAGTCATGGAGAGTTTTTGAAAAGAAGGCAATCGATATTCTTCTCCTTGAGACTCTCCCTTTTGTGTTAGTACAGATGTTACGCTATGTTTACCCCCGTATACATACATGATGAAATATTTTGAGAAGTTGGGGTTATGTAGTACTGAGGTGGATGTGATAGCCCCTTTAATTACCTCAAAGGCTTGATGACCTTTAGTGGTCCATTTGAATTTAAGGTCCTTCTTGAGCATAAGTGTGATCAGGTGTATTGTCCTGAAAAGTCTAAAATGAACTTACTGAAAAAATTAATATTTCCTAAGAAATATTGGACCAATTTCTTATTGAATGGTAAGGGTAGTCCTAGAATGGCTTCAACCCTTTCTAGATCAATAGAGATCCCTTCCTTTGAAACAATGTGTCCCGGAGTTTACCTTGGGGGACTCTGAAAACACATTTCTTTGGGTTCAGAGAGATCCCGAATTCTCAACATTTCTTGAATACAGCTTCCAAGGTATCAAAATGCCCCTTCGTCATCTTGGTAAACATAGTGAGATCATCAAAGGTATATGATAATTACCTTATTGATCAGCTCTCCAAATGCAGAGTCCATGGCTCTTTAGAAGGTAGCTCTAGTGTTTGTGAGTCCAAATGGAATTTTTACGTATGCAAAGGTTCCTCATTTTGTCGTGAAAGTGGTCTTATGTTGGTCCCTTTCCATGAGCCATATCTGGTTATAACCTGAAAAACCATCTAGTAGAGAGAACCTTTCTGAGCCAACAACTATCTGTAATATCTGCTCCATGGAAGGTAAGGGGTAGTGATCCTTTAGGGATGCTCTATTTAGGTCTTTAAAATCTACACAGAGCCAAATTTCACCATTTTTCTTCCTTACCAGGACTAAGTTAGAGACCCATGTTGTGTGCTTGATAGGAAATATTATGTGGGCCTCTAAGAGTTTTCTCAGTTCCTCAGCCATGAGGGTTTCAATTTTTGAGTTCACTGGCCTTTATTTATGGCGCACAAGCTTAGTTCCTTCTTCAAGGTCGATGGTGTTTTGGATGATATCCTTGTTATAACCATGCACTTCATTGTACATCCAAGCCATCACCTTATCATACTTATGGCATAGAGCCATGAGTCTTTCCCTTTCATTTTGAGTAACTAATTTCCCAACTTTTAGCTTTCTCTCTTTAGTCACTTGCAGCTTGACATAATCCTCCTTTACCACCGTAAAATTCTTTCAATCTATACCTGCATTATTTGAATCAAAAATAATTGATAGGGTTATTAAACCTTTCGGATGTTTGTTTATCCTTAACTCAATAATATGTTCTCCATATGCTTCTTCGATCTTAGGTTCGAGTTGGTTTGTAAACTGGTTGGATTGTTGGAGGAAGTGTATAATCTCTTGTCAATATTAAAAACTTGCCAGTGATCAATGTTATCAGGTATAGAAGGGCGGATGATCAATTTTATGGTACTTTCATTCGCTATCAAATCTTGTAGTGGGTTAAATTGTGACCCGATTAAAGCCATCCTATCAGCCTCTATATTTTGGTCTCGGGGGATGACCTTGATATTAAAGGGTTCAAAATATTTGATGAGATCCCACACTCTATGTCGAGAGGACCTCATTCTTGGATTTTTTGTGGCGGTGGTGTTCCTTATTTGTGTCACCACCAATTCTAATTCACCAGAGACTTTCAATTGTTTGATTCCTTCCTTCCTTGTCATGATCAAGCCATGTACTAAGGCCTCATACTCTGCTTCATTACGTGTACATGAGAACTAGAAGTAGAAATCCTAGAGTATCTTCTTTCCACTTGGGGATAACAAGCATATTCTAGCTCCTGAGCCATTTTTACTTTTAGCCCCATCAAAATGTAGGGTCCATATATGAGAATCTCTCGACAGATTCCCTTCCCTTAAATCCTTTCCTTTTATGACCTTTGGAATCTTGGAGTCCTCATCAAAGATGACATAAGTACTCAAACCAATGGAATCAAAGTTCTTAAAGGAATTTCCTAGGGGAATGTTGGCTAGATAATCACCGCTTTGAAGATTATCCTCCTCTATATACGATTCCTCTTCTCTGGTTATTATAGCGTGAGAAGCCTCAAAGCCTGAGGCCACTTGGTTCGTTATATGTTCTTTGGAAAGGGGTTCCGATAATACCTTCATCTTAGATCCATACTTGGTCCACAAAATTGGATAGGACCAATCAAGAGACATATAGCCTCTTATTTTGGCTATGAAATCATGGGAGAGACATGGTTTGAAGACTGGAAAAATGTTGATTACTACTATATCTTATGGAACGGTTATGTTTGGGTAGGAATAGAGCTACAAAGGAGTCCCTTGATAGCTCCTATGGTTTGGAATAATTTTCCATCCAGTTGCATGAATCCTCTCTTTAAGGGCTCATATTTAATTTCCAAGGCATCTACAATCACTTTAGGCATGATTGTAGTGCTTGCACCGAAGTCTATCATGGAATTATGTAATAATTTCCTACCTATGATAAGAGTCATAAAAAAGGGGTTGGGTCTTGGTTTACTTACTTCTCCCTTTTGATTTAACAATACTAATTTTGTTGGGGCTCGAATCACTTTTACCCATTCCTTCTCTTTCCCAGAGGTAGTTGGGTCATCATTTGATTTAAGTTCTTCTTGAAGCAACTCCTTTTGCTTTGGAATGCCCATATGATCCCATAAGGATACATTATCCGGTTCTTTCTTGAGTTGAACCATGTTAATTGGTTGGGGCAGCAATGATACCTTAGGGAATGATCGGTGTTTTACTCCTTACGCAAAGGGGGTGGGGGCATCTTGATTCTCGAATAGTTCTCAGGGCTTCTTTTACAACCATTGGAAGTGAAACCATGATGGTTGAAGAATCCTTTTGTATCTTATTAGTCGTCCTTGTGAGAGGAGCGTTTGTCTCTATCATCCTTTTTTTAAAGTGAGTGTTGTAATTAACTTAAACAAATTTGGAAGTAGCTGTCTCATTTGTAAATATGAATTCCTCTCCTTCTATCCAAGAGAAAAGTGTGTGCTCTGGTGTGATCTTTTCTTTCTATTCTAGAGACATCCCTTGAATTTTTGCAACAAAGGCCGCATTTTGAACTTGTGTGGACTGGTAAGGTATTGATGCGTTAAAATCATATCCTTCTCTTGTTCTTTTTTTGGCTACCTTTTGTTGAAAATTTCCTTGTGGCTAGTCTCTTGGCATGTGGGATGTGTTATAGGGGAAGCACTATGCATTGGGATCTTCTGCTAATTTTTTTTTCCCATATACCATTTCTCTTCCGCTTGTGGAATAGTTTGGAGCAGCGTTGGCACCAGGACTAGCTGGTTAGACAACTTTGCAAATGGTAGTCTCTGGGTATTCTAATGTTGAGAGGGATAGGGAGGCCTACCACCTTGATAGATTTGATAATTTTGTCTTGGTAAGTGCTTTGATTCCTTTTAATATTTACTATCTCATTAGAGAAGTTTATAAGGATATTTTTGACTTCCTCCATTTTAGGAGAAGAGGATGATGATGTTGTACTAGGAATTGGTTCCAAATGAGAGGATGGGTAATTATATAGGGATGTAGGGGCTTGAGTAGAGCTTGGGACCTGTGCTTGCGGGATAGGAGCTAATTCGAGGTATATTGGCAAAGGGGCTCTCGGGGAAGCTTACCAACATCTATTAGATTGTTCTCAGCTTGGATCGCAATATCATATGCTTGTGGTAAAGATTCCCCTCCTAATGATTGAATCATCACAGAAATATCTGAATTCAGATATTTTAAGTAAAAACAATAGCCATACCTATAGGTGGCCTTGCTAGAGTAGGAATCCTTTGCCATGTTTTGTGAAACCTAGTGTTAAAATTAGTCATAATCTCTTACGGGCCTTTCCCGATGTTTTCCCGATGTTAATAACTTGTTGCAGGAGCAAGGATCTATACCCTTTTTCACTAAACCTTGCTACCAATACATTTCACAGCTGGTCCCAAGTGCAGATAGTATTAGGAGTTAGGGATTGGTACTAATCCAGATACTTCCCTTTAAAGGAAGTAGCTAGCAATTGTAAGGCGGCGTCATGTTCCCAGATATAATGTATCACACATAATTCCTCTACTTCCTAGAGGTGTTCTTCTAGAGTTTTGAAGTCTTCTCTACTAAATTTGGGCAGTGCTTTTAGCACATTAGCTAGAATAGGATTCCACACTACCGAGGGTGTGGGTAGGATGACCGGACTACCTTGATTCCATGAAACAAACTACCTTGGAGGTTGAGCTTGGAGGTTAGCCATTAAAATAGGTTGAAGGGTCCTAGTTGACTGTAAGAAGGGCCTACCTTGTGGAGGTGTTGAGAGATTCTAGTTTAGAGGAGACGGAGACTCTTATATTTGGATCGGTTTAAAATAAGAAAACAATTGAATTCACATAAGATAAAACACTTAATTCATCAATTCAGTCAAGATATTATTCATATGCACTGATTACAAATATATAAGAATATAACTCCTATAAATAAGGAATGCATCTTATCAACATGCTCCACATATCACTCAATTTCTATCCCATATATCTCTCATAATATCCCATAATATCTCTACTAGTTCCCTAGAATCTCTAGTGAGTTTTACTACAACTCACGTACAATAATAAAATACAACTCAATATGAGATTGTATTAATTTATTCTAAACTACTATATTATTATTAAATGAGTTATTTTATGTTAACTCATTTTAATAATAATTTTACACAATATAATGCTAACAAATGTGAGCACTAAAGAAAATATTCCTAACATTCCCCCTTAGTGCGAACATGGGGAAAACATTATCTTGTACTGCTACTCAACTCAAATGATGGTTTTACACTTGGCTAACCACCAACCTACAAATACCCATGATGGTTTTACACTTGGTTTACCAACAACCTACAAACAAACAAGATGGTTTTACACTCGGTTTACCAACAACCTACAAACAAATGATGGTTTTACATGTGGTTAACCAACAACCATAAAAAATGATGGTTTTATAAGGTCAACCAACAACCTAGATATAACAATACTCTTTTATCTCTCATCACCTTCTTACATCCAGGGGAAAAAAAAATTGCTCACACATTAGAATTTTGAATAGGTATGATCCATTTGTTCTTATTTTCACATAGTGGAAATCAAACACACAACTGAAAAATGCCACAACTTCATTATGCAGCCTTGTCACTTTTGGCTAGCGAGAGGTCATTGATTGACCTCCTTCCTCCATTGCCTCCATCCTCCATCAGGAAGTTATTCACTTAGTATAGAAAATCCTCAGAATTATAACCACTATCATCATTTGTTGGTTCTTCCTTTATCGGTTCTTCCTCGTTGGATGGTTCTTTTTCATTAGCTACATTTTCTTCATTTGTTTTGAGTTTTCCTTTGAGGATATCATTAGCTCGAACCTTACAAAACCAAGATGTGTGCCCCTTTTTTCAATAAAAACATTCAACTTCATCCTTGTTTTTGTCAAAAAATTACGATTTTTCTTTGAGTACATTGCACTTTCTTCTTTTGCATCTTCTGATATTGCTCTTTTTCCTTCTACTAGGAGAGATGAGATCATGTCTTCCAAGGACTGAGATGGCATTTGACCAAGAGTGAAAACAACATTGTTATATTTTGAAGACAAACTATTCAATAAAATAGCTTTAGCATCTTCGTCATCAACTGGTGCTTTAACTTCTGCTAGCTGCCTCATGAGAGATCTAAGATCATTTATATGACTAGACATAGTAGTTCCTTCACTCATTTTTAATTTGAATAAGTGTAATTTTAAGGAAAATTTTGCATTAACTGCTTTAGCACCAAACAACTTATTCAAATTTTCCCAAATCTCAGTGGATGACTTTTCCAAATCTACATAGTGTAGTTCAGAATCTGAAAGTGCAAGGCCAATGATGGCTTTGGCCTTATCATCTCTACTTTTCCATTCAAGTAACTTACTTGCATCTGTGGGTTGTGTTTCTTTACCACTGACTATTCCCCATAAGTTTTTGTTCATTAGTTGCATTTGAATTTTAACTTTCCATGTGTGAAAGTTAAAACCAGTAAATTTTTCTAATGGAATATCCATCTCAACAATAGAAGACATTAGTTACCCCAAAAATGTGTCCTTTACAAATTGACTATAGACAATAATTTTAATTTTTTTCAAAAAACAATACAATAACACTTTTGACGACACAACGACGAGACAATAAAAACATAAGACCTCACTATTATTATTAAGCTTACAGATGACTCAAAGACTTAACATTTAATAAACTTGAGACAACACAAAAATAGAGACTTACTTTTTTTTTTACCTTGAGAATTTGACGGGATGTTCAATGTATTTAGCAATTGTGCAATCTAATAAACGCATCAAACACAACTGTTATCTCATGAGCTTCAACATAGTTGTTACTCCGATATTGATTTCTTCATTTCTCTATAACCGGAAGAATTGGGTTTTTCCAATATTTTGACAGATCGTGCCTAGAATCTGAATAAACAAACCCTCAAAATTTCACAGAATTTGGATTCTAGGTTTTGGAGAAAAACGTTATTTACCAGACGTATTTTAAAAAATCAGAATCATTTGAATGTAAAACTCCATAGAGCACAGCCAAGAGCCACCTTCTTTGATACCAAATCTTACATTTGGATTAGTTTAAAATAAGAAAATAATTGAATTCACATAAGATAAAACATTGAATTCATCAATTCAATCACGATATTATTCATATGCACTGATTACAAATATATAAGAATACAAATCCTATAAATAAGGAATGCATCTTATCAACATGCTCCACATATCACTCAATTTCTATCCCATAATATCTCTACTAGTTCCCTAGAATCTCTAGTGAGTTGTACTACAACTCACATACAATAATAAAATACAACCGTTAGTGCAAAATCACAAAGCACCCCGGATGCGATCGAGGCTTCTAGGTTGATCACTCAGGCATCCAGTGTGATTGCACAACATGGAAACCTCTCTCCAAGCGTGGGACTTGTGAAACTGAGAGAGGAATCTCCAGAGAAGGTTGGTTCCTGCTCCTAAACTACCTGCCACAAGCTATTCCAGTGCAGGCAAGCTAATCTAATCCTAATCTAACAATGCCAAGGAGACAGAGAGAGAGAGAGAAAGGAAAAGAACAAAAGCCTACACTAAAACGGTGATACACCAGAGAAGGAGAATGTTGGACATCTATCAAAACTGCCATGGGACAAAGAGAGGTGAGCAATGGGAAGGATGGACAAATGCATCATAGGCCTAAGGATAGATTTCACACGAAAATGTCCCAAAACTCCATGAACACAGCTCCAAACCTGCAATGAACATTCAAACATGCACAAATACCTGCACCAAGAGAGGCAAGAAGAGAAACAAGCAAAAATGAGCAAGGATGGACAGATGCATCACAAAACACGTTTTGTTGCTCCAGAAGTTTGCACAGAACATCATTTCAATAGTAAAAGGCAAAAACACCATTACAGAGCAAGGGAGGAGGTTCGAACTCCATTTTCAACCCTAGAGAAGAAAAGAAGGGAGGGCAGAGCAGAAAAGATGAACAACTTGTTATATCTCTTAAAATGAGCCAAATCTGGCTTTATACAATGCATGGGTCGAGCCCAGGAGACAGAAAACATAGGAAAACATGTAAGCAGCCCAACCATTGACCAAAACGCATTCTTCATTAAAATCAGTGGTTGAGACATCACTTCTGGCCATGCTGAAGAAGAATGCGACCCATGTGCATTAAAACTGGTTGTTGAAATGTCGCTTCTGGCCATTATCACGCGTCAGAGCCGTTTCTCAATTTTCTCTCTCACGCACACAAAATTCAAGATTGATCCCAGAATCATGTAGAGAATTTCATAATCTTTCCGTTGATATAAAGAACGTGCAAATCCGAGCTCTGGATCGAAAGTTATGGAGGTCTGAAGTTTTAGGGCACAAAACAGGCGAAAACGTGTTTTGAAATCTTTCCCGCGCTCTGCCACCTGGATGACACGTGGCACGCATTGATTGGTCGCGTGATTCTCTCTCCTCTACCTTTTGGTGGGCTTTCTTTTGAAATTTCCTTGTGGGCCCTAGCTGGGACACGTCGCACTATCCCATTGGTTCGGGCTGACCCTTCAAAACTCACCCTTTGACTTTTTGACCTTTTCCCTTGTGACACGTGTCATGATTTGATTGGTTCTCGGCCCTTTCGGCTCCTTCGCGCCCTTCGCATCTTTATGTCCCGGATGTCCCAAACTACCTGGCCAAAACTTTCGATCCGCCTGAAATGGGCTTCCTCGTCCCTCATTTGGCCGATGACGTGGCGTTGTTTGATTGGCTTTGATGATCCGCGTCCCGCGAGTCCCTTCATCCCGATGTCCCAAGATTTAACTTTCTTTGTTTAGGCGAACCGGCCGGTTCGCGTCATCATGGCCCAAATGTCCCAATTGCTTCGGATCGTTGTTCTCCATTTCGGCCGATCCAGCGGTTCGCGTCCATTTGTCCCGGATGTCCCGGCGCTTAGTTGATTTTCTTCTCTCTTGGCCGGGTCGGCTTCTCGCACCTCGCGCGCCCTTCCGTCCGACTATCCCGGTGCTGATTGTCTTTTTTTCGGGTGAACCGCCGGTTCGGGTCCTTCGCGCACTCTTGTCCCACTTGTCCCTTTGCTGCTTGGGCCGCCTGCAGGCTTTTCGGCCGATCCGCGCCTTGGCGTCCCAAATGTCCCACATTGTCCTAGGACAAGGACTTAGCCATTTTTATGATTTTTTCTGGCCTGAGCCTATCTTCTGCAACTTTTTTCACATTTTCTCAGAGCTTGCTCTTTCCTTCTTTGGTCAGGGGAGTTAGAAAAAATCTGAGGGAACCCCAGAAACATGATGTTTTCTCTGAATCAATTATCTACCTGGGACTTGAGAATTCTGATGCATGTTATCAAATTAACCCTGGGGGGTGAATTTTGGATAACAACAACTCAATATGAGATTGTATTAATTTATTCTAAACTACTATATTATTATTAAATTATTTATTTTATGTTAACTCATTTTAAGAATAATTTTACACAATATAATGCTAGCAAATGAGCACTAAAGAAAATATTCCCGCAAAGACCTCTGGATCTATCTACCTCTTTTGTTGCATGGCGGAGATAACTACAAGTATTCAAACACGCATTCTTCTCTTCTCCTCACTCTTATTCACACTTGTCTTGTAAACTAGAGAAGACCAACTTAGTGTTGTTGAAATCAGTAGATTTATGATGATGGAGTATCAAGATGTGTAGAATTTCATGTCCCACCGCGCACTAGGAAAACTCGCTGACAATAGATACATAAAGAAAACCTAAGGGCGTATAGCAAGATAGATCTTCAAATTTATCTAAAAACTATTTAGCAATGAAAGAAGAAAGACACAAAATATTGAAAGCCGAGATGCATAGAACAAGAACTCTTTATTTATAGAGAAAATAGTATGCAAAGCCGATAGTGCATAATTTACGACTTCCTTCTATAACAGAGTCTTGCTAAGGCTAGCCAATACAATAACTAAGCCTAAAAATACCTTTCACGGATTTGGTATGTTTTATTTTCTATACTTTTCCTCCCCTCCTTTGCTCCTGGATAGGAACATTCCTTTATAGATATTCTTGGCTCTTGCTTCAATGTCTGGAATCAGACCTTCCACCAACAACTTTCGATTTTCTTACAAGATATTTCATTTTTGGGTCAATATCTCAACTACTTGTTGGTGATATTTCCTATTGCCTTTAATTCATCCAACTTGTGCTCCTTTAGTCGGTGATGATCCTTCTTTTTCATGTGGATGGTGCGTGCTTGTTTAGGGGCCATCCTTAGGAATTTCTCTTACAAACCGTGCTTGAGAGACACGTGGAGGGTGTGCACTTGTTTGGGGCCTTTCCTCTTTTTCTCAATTTGAAATTACACTCAGGCGACACGTGGAGACCATGTGCATCTCTACTATGTTTTTGAATTTTGAAACCCACGGGAAAATTTATCGGGCTTGGGACATGTAGATGATGCGGCGTAAGTTTGGGAATATTATTTCTATACTTCATGTCTCGAGTGCGCCAAATGGATGCATGGACACCTTCCACATTCAAATTCATTATTAGTCAATTTTAGGCTCAAGCAAACAAAAGAAACTAAGCCTGGAATGAAAAATATGGTGGTTGTTAAAGAGTCTTATACAAAAAGAACTCTACAGTTATGGTGACTCACCAAGGGACTCTGTGTCAATCATGGAAGGATCCGACAATCCTCTCAGCCTCAAAAATCAAAATGTGGCTTACAAAATGCCACTCAAAGCTGCTGCAAAGTAGTCCTATATCTGATCCATTCCACCTCTGTTGGGTAGGTCCTTCTCTGCAAGGCCTGGAAAGCTTGGTCCAACTCAATTATCTCCTTATGGGAAATTTTTGGAGACTCTGCACTACTGTGTGCAAGCGGAACTCTAACTGCACAATGGGGTTCAAGATGGCTTCCACCTCAATGACACTGGAGCTCTCTTTTAAATATTGAAAGACAATCTTGTCTTGTCATTTGGTGATCAATAGCTATTGAATTTGGTCCTTTGATAGGACTGTAGAGTCATCGGGGAAGGGGGATGGGAAGCCTAACTATACTAATTAGTTGATGCTCTACTTCCACTCTTTTATCCCTTGTTAGAGTTATGTCAAGAGATTTTTTCATTTGATAGAGGATTTATTGAAGCTCAAAATTTTGTTGATATTTGCAAATCATCCACTGTGAGTGATTCTTTCCCCTTGAAGGGCGAAGTCAGAAGCATCGTAAATTTTCCAAATCAACAGTAATGATTCAAGGACCTTGGTGGATACTACATTACTGATGGTGGAGGCTATGGTCTCCACATTAAGCACAATACTTGTGCATTGGATATAAAACGAGTGCGGGGATAAATTTATTGTCGTGGTGGCATTAAAGTCACAACAAGAAGCATATAGCTCTTGCACTAATGTTACAATTCCCCCTTCTAGAGTTATTGTCCCAATTTACAAGTCAAATTCTTGACCACGTCCTCAAATGAAATCAACCTCATCTAGAGGCTTCCCTTTTCTACCTCAATGATGTGTAACTTGTCTGGAGCGTACCAAACTCCGCCTTTTTGAATCAACCTTTGTTTAAAGGGATCTTGTTTCCTATAAGAGTGAATTGGATGAGGCATCAAATGTGGTGAGTTTGACCAATAGAATATTAGCTTCCACCTGAGAAGCCACAAGGACTTCTTGTGATAGAGCTTCCTTCATTTCCTTGCAAAGTTGTTCTATCTCTTTTCCCTTGCCTTTAATTTCAACTTGTTTTTGGCCACGGTTGCTTCGCCTGCAAAAGCTAGATTGTGCCTTTCTTAGCTAGTTGTTGAGCTTAAGGTAGTCTTTCATGACCATGGCCACATTTTCATTTATTCACTCAACCTTATCCTGAGGCTATAACTCCGAGAGGTCGACCACGATGACACTGATAGAATAATCATCAAGATGAAATTGTTTTACGGGTTTGGATACTTGTGGGACGAGTCACATGATAGTCAAGGAGCTTTGTTGATGGTCATACAATGACCACATCTGCTTCGTTTGTCCCGCAAGCATTTATTTCTTCCTCTGCTTCAAACTTATTTTAGCTTGACTCAAAAATTTAGAGGGAGAGGATAAAACCCCACCTCTAAATGGAAACTCGGGGTTCGGACCATAAGGAATTGTAACTTGTGGATGAGGCATTGAATTTACCAAAGCCAAAGAAGGTCCTGTCATCACACGTGGGGAGAAATTTGGTATGGTGGAGGGAATTTTAGGTGTTGAGAGGGCTCTTGGCGGAGGGATATTTTTGATGGGGTGACTGAAAAGGGGATACCTCTAGAAGGGGAAAACGGTGGTGGAGGACGAGATTGAAATGGATCCATTATGACCTTCTCAAGACTTGACCAAATCAAATCACCAAAAACCCACCACATAATACCTAACCACATCAATCATGCCTACCCCCTATACCTAATTCACCTACAAACCTATTGTACCTTATCATCATTACCCATTATCTTAGTTCATTTCACCTACTTACCTATCCCACATCACCAAAATAACATTTTACCCTCTTCCCTCTACATAAATCTTCACCTACCCCTTCCTCACCTATTTTACTTTCCTACCTAGCCCTTCTTTCACCTATTTACTCTAATTGTGACCAACATTGGTCACCTTGACCGTCATTGTTCCTCTTGACCGGTGTTGGTCACCAAAACCTTGACTAACAACGGCCAAAGCTGACCAATGTCGGACAACATTTTACCGTCGTCGATCTCTGTTTTGACCAAATACTAAAACCCATGTCCCCATTATCATCAAAATTCACAAAAACTAACCTAAAAACCTACTCTAACCCTAAAAACTCTCCTATCTTCATTACCAACCCTATTTTACCTATGTTTCACCTTTCCACCCCTCATTTTCTTCATTTTTTTACCCACAATTTCACACATAAAAATTACACCCAAATTTTAAACAAAACCAATTTCTACAAACTATTTTTAACCATATGAAGGATTCATATTGTTTCCTACCTCTACTCGGCACCGTCTCTGTGGTGGCACATATGTCCACTATGTTGGTGATCCTCCCAATCCATCTCCCACCTCTGTCATGCCAAAATCAACTCCTCACCTCATAACCAATCAAATCAATCAACTCAATCTGGTGGACCCATAAATTTAATTGCAATCACCTACTACATGGCTCGTTAACTCAGTTCAACACCTCATACTACCATTTTCCACTCCTCAACTTCTCTTTTGTCATTTTCTAAAAGTGGTAAGTTCTAAATGAATCTGTAAAAAGTGGAATTTTCCTTTTAAACCTCAAATCGATATGACCGACATCAGTCATGTCGAGCCCTAGCCAACTAACATTGGTTACACTATAACTATCATCGGTCACCTAACATCACCATTTAACCCACCCCATTCCCATTCTACCTAAAACCATTATTGATCCAACAACTTTTGACCTTACCAATACCTATTACACCCTACCCACAAGCCTACATTACATGTACATTTCCTTAACTACATTTAGGGACATGTTATTTACCTATACCTGAGCCTTACATGTGCCCTAACCTACATATCCTGATCTGAATCACTTTTTGTGACATTTGAATTTTGTACTGGTTATACCTTGCGATGTTGTTAGCCGTGTTGTTTAGCCTAATGACCTTACCCTGCCTAATGACATGATATTTATCCTGGCCATACCTTTGGTGCCATGGAACAAAACCTATTACATGTTCATGCACCATACCTCATTGTGCTTTATGACCATATCCTATACCTTGAATACATGAATCACCTCAACCTCATTTTGATAAGCCTATCACCCTTTTGACAACGTCGAGTTTACAAGCTCTTCTACTTGGTACCGTATCACAATTTATACATGTGCGTGTGTTTGATTTCCATTACTCATTACCCAATATGACCATTACCTATTACCCAAAATGACCATACCCCTACCTACTCGACCCTCACTTTCATCAATCACCTATTTATCAAACCACTCCTAACTAATTTTCCAATATCATTGGTTCTTAGTTTGAGGGGGTCACCTTGACCCTACTTGGGCAACCTAAACTCCGCTTATACCAGGGACATTGACTCCCTATTTTTTTCAGCATTACTTACCTATATAACCTACCCAAAAAGGGGGGAAAATATAGACACAAAATTTCAGTCACACTCCCCTTGGTCCCCTTCAATTAATTAACGTAATATATTTAATTAATCATGACCCCTTCATCCTATACTAATATTCATCCTCACATTATTAATTATCTTAATTAAGTTGATTTCACCCTCACACCTCGACCTCATCATTATACCTCACCCTGGACCCATTCCAGGGGCATTTAATTCATAATAACCAAGTCATCACTCTCAACACTGAGTCATCACTCCTAGTGTTGAGTCACCACTTAACCTAACTAACTAAGACTTCTTCCTAAACCTAATTGGACTTCTTCTATGACCTTCCTACCTTATCTCACATGAAATCCACTTCCCTAAGTGGACTCAATCAAAATCACACCAAAAATAGTAAATATCTACCTATTTTTGGTAAACCTAGAATTTCCCGCCTTAACCAACGTCGGTTATCCCTCAATCGACGTTGGTCACCTAACCACCATCGATTACCTTATATACACTTTCAAAACTCTTTACATGGGTTTTTCATTCATTTATTAGAGCCTAATTGCATTCAAGTGCAAATCTTCAAGCCCTCCTACATCTAGACAACCACAATGCAAGACAAGAAGTTGTTTTCCCTTCTAGAGCGTTGGAATACTCACGGGAGCACATAGGCCATATTGTCACGGCACTAGACTCAAGAACTTCTTATTTGATCAACCATCAACCATTCCAACTCCCAATATCTATAAGACATCAAGTAATTATTGTGATTCTAATCATTTGGCTTATTCCTTTTGTAGATTTTCAATAGTTTATTTCCTTTGTTTCTTATATATCACCTTCTTCCCACCAACCCACTATTCAACCATCCCAAGAATTTTCATCATTCCAAACCTCCTCCTTAGTATCCCTGAGTCTTCTCAGCCATATTACGACCCAAACCATACTACCCTCTCTCTTTGTGCAATCACAGAGAGCCTAAAAACTTTGTTTAATAATTTACTATCAAATTACCCCTACCAACACCAGGTCACCTTAACCATCATTGGTATCCCCTCTCTCCGAAATCGGTCACCAGATTGATATTGGTCACTGTGTTTTTTGTTAACCTTCACCAAACTTCCTCTAACATCACCTAAAATCCACCCAGACCTTACCAGATACCTTTGTGACCTTACCTAACACCCCTGTGACATGTCCTAACCAGAAACATACCTTGCTTGATGCTAGATTAGTTTAGATTTTAATACTTTTCTTAATCTAGTTTGTTGATAATGTTTTGAGATACCTAAATTAAATTGTTAGCAATAAGACCTTTATTTCTCATATTTACTTTCATTGATTTGATAAAAAATAGTGGATTGACAGCCATCTAGGAAGTATCACACTTCCTAGAACTAGAAATCGCTAAGCAGTCCACTGTCATTTGCTATTTAATATCATTTGGTGGTCTTGTTTTGTATCTACAGGTATTCCTTCCTAGATAAAAAGGATTTATCTACGATTAGCTTGGATAAATTCAGTAACGTGCGCATTTAGCATTTGACCTACATATCATAGGTATTCCTCCTTGACTGTTACCTTTTTTTTATCACACAATTATTTGGTAAAACATTGGCCAAGGTCAACTGGTATGTCTTCATCATACATCATCTTGAAAATCAGGTGAGAAAGAGGTCCCGACAACGTAACCAATGATGTAGCCTAGAATTCACTTGATGTAGACACCTATAATTTAGCTCAAGCAATTTAAATACTTAAATTGTGCTAATTATACCATTTCCCACAAATTGACGACATATCATCAATATCGCACATTTTCTCTGCTATTATCATTAATTAATTACATTACGTTAGTTAATTAACTCTTCTATCTAACAATGACACCAATTAATGACATTCTGTTAATCAACTCCCCTTTCTATCTAGATTAATTAATTATTTCTAATTAATTAAGCTCCCTTTCTATCTGCATTAATTAATTATTTCTAATTAATCAATGCCCCTTTCTATCTAGATTAATTAATTTTCTCTTCTATTTAATCAATAAATCATCATTTATTTGGTTAAAATCCTCTCATAACATAAATCATACTAATTATTCCTCTAAAAAGCTTTTATAAGTTTGCACACCTATTAATTCATCACTTTGGTTAATTAATAAATCCCTCAAACCCCATGAGTGACTAAAGGAAAAAATAAAATCTCCTAAGGTTGACTCAACCCTTTCTAAACCTCCTCTATCCATAACTAACCCAACCTCTCCATTTATCCCACATGAAGAGGGATGTAGAGATTTCTCTATCCATTGGGCTATATAAGGAGCCATCCTCCTACCTTTCTATTTAGACCTACACTCATAAATGCACATAGAGCATACATTATAGCCATTTATCCTCTTTGAGAATTCTTCCATTATAAGAGATTTCCTTCTCCATTTCTTGTATTCATCCACCCAATTTTTGAAGTCATATGGAGATATGTCAATAGTCTTGTAGCCATGATTTGACAAGACTCCATTCTTAGAAACCTTAGGATTTCAAGCACATAATCAACTCTTTGATTTCTAGAGATTTAAATAGGTTCAATAGCATCTTATTTTGGAATTCAATAATATATATAAGTTAATTTGTTTAACATGTTAGCTTGAAATGTTCATTTCATGTTTAATGTAGAAATGTTGATAGGTTAGATTTGTTTAATCTCTTAGCATAGTGATGCATAGGTTTATTTTAGCATCGTATTGAAGCTAATAGGTGTTAGTTTCAAATTTACTTAAATTTATAACTATTTCATGCATACATATGGCACGCCCAGTGGGACTTACTTCATTGCCTTTTGCACTTAATTTCAAGTTTTTGTAGTTTAGTTTCAATTTTGGTTACTAACCCTCTTTTTGCATATGTTGACATAACTTGTTTTTATTAACTTGTTTTTTTAAGTTTGAATGTGCTGAGTCTTACTTGTAGGTATAAAGGAGGTGAAATTCTATCAAAATTTGAATTGATGGGAAAATTTCAAGATTTCATCATGTTTTCTGTTTAGAGCTTACTTTGTCATCATTCTACATGCTAATTTTGTCAATTTCTTGAAAATATTAAATTCTTGAGCATGTATGTTAATTTTTGATAGCGTTGAGTCTTCTATTCATATATTAATGTGATGGGTTGTGATCAAAATTGAATCTTAGTTGGAAAAATTTTACCATTTTGCAGATTAAGGGACATTTTTTTAGTGCATGTCAAGTGCATACTCATGAGCATAAGAGCATATGTGTAACTCATCTTCTAAAGGCCATAACCTTTGCTCCCAAACTCGAAATTATTCCATTTTTTTGTGTTGGAAAGGTATTGAAATTAACTATGCAATGAAAACATAAATTTAGGATTTATACTTAGATAAATTACAATTTTTTTTTTTTTTTAAAACTGGTCATTTTCTAACATGTCTAAAGTTTTGATGAATGTTGTATTTCCATACTTTACTTGATTTATACCGAAACATGTGTATGCTCTTCTTTTGCACCTTTTGGTGATCTTGAGAATAAAAAATAACTTTTATCTCTATCTTTTTAACATTGGGATTATACTTGGAAATTTGATTATTTATTTTGCTTAAGGGAATGAACCTTTTATAAAGCATTTTTCAATGGTCCTTTGATTTAAAGTTTTCCATTTATATATAGTTGGGATAAAAATTATGCATGTTATTCTCTTGCACCTTAGGGTGATATTGAGAATCAAAAGCAACTTTAATCTTCATTTTATAACATTTGGTAAATTGGAAACTTCATCTTTCACTTTTGGTTTAAGGGAATGAACATTTATCAAGATTTTTGTATGGTTCATTGATTGCAAAGCTTTTCTTTACTTTTTAGTTGGATTATTTGTTGTGTATGCTCTTTTATTACATCCTTGGATGATGTTGAGAATCAAAAGCAACTCTTAATCCTCTTTTAAATAATGTGATTTTCTTGGAGAACTACTAACACTTGAGTGTAGGACCTAAAAATGCTTGTCAAAGAAAGGAGTTTAAAACAAACTTTTCTAACTAAACATGTGTTACAGATTGCCAAATGATGAACGAATAAACCACATTAAGTATAAAAGATAAAAACACACCACATTCAAAACACTTGATTTGCAGGTTCGGATAAGGGTACGTCACATCCACTTAAAACTAGGACATAACCCATTTAGCATAAGCCTTAAGATAGAACAATGGGGGTATTCCTATGAACCCTAAAGTATTCCATGCAAGAGGGAACCTTGTGGATGAAATGGGAAGTGCTCCGCACAACCTACTTGACTAGTATTACCACTTGTGATATTTAGCATCACAAGTCATCTATATTGCGACCCCAGTGAAAGTACACGATGGATACATTTATCACCCATTGTGCTTGAAGGGGGTAAATTAAAGACGAGATACTCCTAGAATTAGTCAGTGTGAAATTTCTTGGTAAATCGATCTCGCTCTTAGATGACTTATAACACCTAGTTGAGAGAACCACCTAGGAAGCTATCTTTGACCAGGAGCCAACTTGGACCACATCAAAACCAATCTGAGTTTAGAGATATTGTTCATCATGAAACATGTGAAGCATTAATTTTGCTTAGGTTTTCACTTTCCTAAAGCAAGGTGAAACTCTTGCCAAAGTAAGGCCAACATTTTTTAACCCCAATTGATCTAATTCATTCACCTTCTTTTGACACTTTATTGATCAAAAGAAGAGTGACTACCTTTGCGTTATCAATTGATTATTTTCACCACTTTTGTGTCTGTTTACGCCCATCCATGTTTGTGGCTGGGTTGTTAAATATCTAAAGTGTGTGGAGACATTTTTATTTCATTGGTAGCCTTTTTGATCTTAATACCCAAGTCAAGATTTTCATCGTAGTTAGGCCTGGTTCATCACTTTGATTCTCCTTTGAATGGTTATCTTGTTTATATGATATCACTAAAATTTTGGTATTTATGTCTTGTTTCTTGTAAACTTGACCTAAATACCTATATTATAAGGTTATGTTATATACACTTTAACATTTCCTAGGTATACTATAGATTTAGTTTGATTTCAATTATTACCTCAATTCTGAAGAGTGTTAAGTGTTACCACTTGTGCGTGTTATATCAATATAGTCTTGATATCAATACCTCACTTTCTCACAAATTTTGGTTAACATATCTTGGTGAAATTGTTGTGTCACTCACAATCGTAACTGGAACCTTTTATAATATAGGTTTTGATTGAATTTGGGCTTTCTTCTAGTATACTTTGTTTGGAGGTCACGTTAACTTATTGTTATTACTTATGCCTTGTTCATTTCTTTGAACTCGACATAAGTAGGGACATTTTGTTAATCATCATATGACACCAACTACCTTTCCAAAAACAAATTTAGGAAGTACTTCATTTTATTATTTGGTTTGAAAATCAACATTGTGTGATTGAATCTTGCTTAATTCGTTCATTTAAGAGAAAATCACTGTGCCACGATGGTTATTTGACAATCATAATATACCTTTATTTCTTGACATTCTTTTTTTTCACTTAGGTTTGATAGAAATATTTTAACACATTCACAGATACCTTAGTGAAACTATTACACGTCATGGCCCCTAAAACAAGATTAGGGCTAAAAAATAAGGCTTTGGAAGAAAGACAAACACAAACTTGGGAAGCCTCAAACAAACAAGGGTCAAACCCTTTATTGACCATGATCTTGGGCCTTTATTCTCTATGGAGAAATAAGTAGAAGAAATGATAGATCATAGTGGTGACGAGTTAGAATCACCACATACGGAATTTGATTTCGACCCCACCTTGTTAGATGAATTCCTTTTTAGAAACAAGGATCAGGTACTAGCATGAGTTTTGGAGTTAGGAGCTATAATGCCTATTGAACAAGAGATAATCCCACCTACAAATGATGTTAATGAAGAGGATCAACCTCTTATTAACATGGAGGATATATTAACACAAGGACATACTTCTACCTCTAACGTGGGAAACGATAATGTAGTGGGATATAGAATAGTTTTCCTCAAGGTACCGCATAAATTTATAATAGAACATGAAAATATTGCACAACCTCCACATCATGAAGAAAAATAGGAACCTCTCGAAGAAGAAGTCACTATCCAACAAAAAATTAGAAACCTTAGCCGACAATTGGCTTTGTTATCATCTCATGTACAAAAAGAAATAAACAACAATGTACAAAAGACAAAACTGTTTTGGAAAATTAGTAGCACCCCTGGATGTTGATCAGGCTTCTAGTTTGATCATCCTAAGCATCCAGTGTGATTGCACAACATTGAATCCTTCCCCAAGTGTGGGACTTGTAAAATGGGAAAGGAATCTCTAGATTAGAGGTTGGTTCCTCAACTCCTCTGATCAGATATATCACTTGCACAATTGCAGAGGTTCAAATTCTTGATTTCTACTCTAAATTCCAAAGGGACAAAGATAGAGAATGCAAAAAGCTAAAACTAATGCTAATAGGTGATGCACCAAAGGAGTGGTGAGCATTTTTCACTTCTACAGATTGACACAGTCCATAGAATGCAACAAAGAACCTCATGCACAAATTGATAACTGTAATGAAGAATCAGAAATTAGCCAAACAGCACAAGCAGAGGACAAAACTAATCACGGGCTGTATTGTTATTCTAACATCAAAATCACTTGCATTACAACACCTGAGAGGAAAAATAATGTTTCAGTTCTTAGAAAAGGTCTATTATTCCACCAAAATCACTTCCAAGGTGAGAAAAGGGACCTGCAATACAAAAAAAATGTTCAACCCTTTGAAAATGAGCCAAAACTGGCTTTTACAGTGCAAGGGACGAGCCCAGGAGAGAGAAACACGGGAAAACATGGAAGGGGTTCAACCATTGACCAAAACACATTCAAAATAGCATGGGCATCCTTACAAACCCATTCCCTGACATTTTCAACCATGCTGGGAGAGAATGCGAGCCATTCTTCATTAAAAACGGTGGTTGAAATGTCATTTCTATCCATGACCACGTGCCAGAGGTGTTTTTGATTTTCTCTCTCAAAATCCATCAAAATGAAAAATTGACCATGGAATATTGTAGAGAATTTCACCATATTTCCATTGATATAAAGAACGTGAAAAACTGAGCTCTGGATCGAAAGATATGGCGATTTGAAGTTTTAGGTCAAAACAGGGCCAAATCGGGTCGGCGGGCAAAAATTTGAATTTTTTCACCTTTTTGCATTTGGGAAAAATTTCCAAAATTTCCCCATGCTCTACCTTTCTAGGTGCCACATGGCATGTTTCTATTGGGTGTGGGCCCATCCTGCTCTATTTTCCTTCACTTTGCACTTTGGAAAATTTTCCAAAACTTTCCTGGGGCCGATGAGCTTGGGACACGTGGCAAGCGCTGATTGGATGCGGGCCTGTCCCTCCTGAATTTTCCATGGGTCACTTTGAAATTTTTTTGACTTGGACACATGTCAAAACTCCATTGGACACGGGTTTGGCCCTCCCAAAATTTCCTGCGGGCTTGACCTGAGTTTTTTGGCGCCACCTGGACACGTGGCGAGGTCCCATTAGTCCGCATTTAGGGCGGGCTTTTCCCTGTAAAATTTCCTTTGTCTTTTCTTGGGAAAAATTCCCAATTTACCTCCACCCTCCACCGGTCCAAGACATGTGGTGGCATATCATTGGTTGCGGGCCTTGTGCAAGCATTTTCACTCTTACGCAAACACTTTGGGAAAAATCTTGACTTCCTCCCGCGCCCCACAGGTCTAGCTCCATAGGACACGTGGCGTCGTATCATTGGGCACGGGCTTTCCTTCCAAAACTTTCCATGCGCAACACTTAGCCAATTTTTTCAAATTTCTCTCCAGTGACACGTGGCATTACCTGATTCGTCGGCGGGCCGATGGGAAAATATTTCCTCTTGAAAACTTTGCCAAAACACTTGGTAAAAAACCAAGTTCTCTTCCGACCCCTGCCACCTCCCTAGACACGTGGCGGCATCTCATTGGCTGCGGAGACCTTGAAGGGAAAATTTCCCACAAAAACTCCACTAAGCCATAACTTCAAAAATACATGGAGTTAGGAGGAAAACTTTACCTTTCTGGAAAGCTGAGAGAGAGCTCTATCCAATGGTGTCATTTCCAGAAGGTTTTGAGTGCCTGAAAAGCAAAATATTATGTCTGAGGCACAAGAGAAGGAAGGATGAAAGGAGTTAGCCACAAAATGAGTAGGGGGCACACTTTGGATAGCAAAAACCTAAGGTCAAAATTAGTGAACTTCAATTGGATAATCAAGGAGAAGACAATACGGAACATAATTGAGTATATATACCGCTTCTCCTAAAAAGAATAATTACTCTCTCAAGAAATGTAATCTATGAAAGAAACACTTACAAGCCTCCAAGAGAGCACTGGGGAATATCGAGAAAATATAAATATGAAGAGTTATGTCCCTATCCATTTGACAAAACTATGATAATTCAACCCTTCCTAAAAAGTTTGACATGCCAAAATTTGACAAATACATAGGGAAAGGTGACCTATGAGACCATGTAAAATATTTTTACATGGCATGCCAAGAAGTGGCCTACAGTGACAATTACCTCATATGACTCTTTCCAAAGATTCTAGGGGCCAAGCCTTGGAATGGTTCACTCGCTTACCTCGTGGGTCTATTTTTACATGGCTTGAACTAGAAGAAAGGTTTGTACGACACTTCTCATACAACATAGAAAGTGACATAACCATGGCAGACTTGTGTGGCACTAAACAATGTCCTAACAAGACATTCGCTAGCTTCTTGCAAATATGGAGAGGGATAGTCAATCGCTTCCCTTGTGCATTCCCTGAAAAATAGCTGGTGAGTATCTTTGTGCCCAATCTCAACCCAGACATCACTTTTCATCAGAAATGCATTGTGTTCACACCTTCAAAGAGGTTATTAAAAAGGGAATTCAAATAGAGAAATCCCTTATTGCCAAAGGAACCATTAAATCACACTCTAAGGATAACCAAAACGCAAAACCTACAGAAAATCCAAAAATATTTAACAAAAACAAGAACATGGTGGGAGATGGAATCACATATTCCAAATGCATACAAATGGTTCAAATTGGTCAACCTTTTAAACTGACCAAAGGGCCTATTCAACCACCACCTAAATGTAGAATGTTCACTCCTCTCAATGAGCCTTTTTCGGCCATATTGAAGCAATTGGATGCAGCTCACATGGTGACTTATCCCACGACACAACCCTTTGATGAAAATGCTCCAAAACCATCATGGTACAAAGAGCATGACTATTGTGAATTACATCGTGTCAAGGGACACAAAATAGAAAAATGTTTATGACTTCATCACTACATCCAAGATCTCATTGACAATGGGGAGATAGAAGTGGACACCCCAGAGAAAACTCAGACGCCAAATGAAAAGAAGGGAATATTCAAAGAACCATTCCCCAAATATGGCAAGTCAAATGAGAAAAATTCAAATCGAGGAGATTCATGCCAAAGTTACAAAGTGGTGAATTATCTATTTACTAAGAAGGATAATAATCATTACGATTCACTCATTGGATGTATCCACTCTCCTAGTGACCATGTGGACACCATTCGGATCACAGGAAAGGATTACGTTGCAGTAATAAGGCACGCCCGCCTCATGATTCTCGAACCCTCTCTTTTAACCCCAAAAATGGTAGGTACAACCTCTTAGAACAACTTGAGAAGACGTTTACTAAGATTTCAATCTTGGATCTTCTCAAATTATCAAATGTACATAAGGACATCTTGTACAAAAATCTTCAAGGGTCAGGAGTGCCACTAGAAGTAGACCATTTACATCTTCAAGTTTTGGTGGCCAACATCATACCAAATGAGTACATCTCTTTTAATCATAGGAGATCCATTAAAGGTCCAACACATAATCTCCCCCTATATATTGAGGTATTCGTTACCCACCGAAAGATAAAATGGGTGCCTGTGGAAAATGGATCAGGGCTGAATATATGCACATTGAAATTAATTAAGCAACTGGGACATATAAAATAAGATCTAGAGTCCCACATCATTACCATAACCGCTTATGAAAATGCGGAGCGGGAATCAACTGACACAATCACATTACCCATGGAAGTAGGACCCACTTATCATCAAACAAAGTTTCATGTATTGGACTTGGAACTCCCATATAATATGCTTCTTTTTCGACCATGGATTCATGCCATGCAGTCGTGCCGTCAACGTTCCATCAATGCATCAAATTGAAACATGAGGGACATATTGTCACGATACAAGGAGATCTAGATCCCTTCACTCACTGCAGATCTCTCAATAGTTTTACACGTAAGGGTTCCTATATGTGTCCCTCTACTGATATAGTTGTTCCTCTTCAATCCAAAGCCATGGAGTCATGAGTAGATTCAGATTCCCTAAGTTCTTACATAAGTGAGGCTTCTACATCAACTTCTCCTTTTGATTCATTGGAGATGAAGGTTCTAGAATACGGTTGTGGAGAGTATAATGTGCAACAAGATCTGTTGGTTTCGGACCTATTGTTATCACCTAAAACTAGAGGCCAACCAAACTATCATTTCAAACAAATAGAGATGAGCAAACTATTGGGTCATTTTTACCTAGAGGAGTACTCACTAAAGAGAAATTGTTGGACCCACCTATGACTTTGGTCCCCAAAGATACTCAACCAACTTACTACTAAATCCTTGAGTATGATAAGTCTAGATGAATGATTCATTTCATGGGCTACAACGGTCTAGGATGCAAAATAATGAGCAAGGATCGAGAGAACTAGTTCCTCTTCCACATTTCAAGACGGAAAGATACAACATTAGAATTTGATTGTATGGATCACACCCCAATGATCGGGATGCCACATGTTCTAAACACAAAGATATCTCGATTATTTAGATAGCGACACGATTCCCACTGTAGCCAATACAAGGATCTTACCTCCACAAACCTATTCAATGATACAGTTTTCCTTACCATAACCCCTACTAAACCGAAAATTGACCTTGTTTACCCTTGCCTTGTCGAATGGGACCAATAACGTCACATGCCACTGGATCTCTTTGAAAATGACGAAGCTATTATAGAATTCATGGTCATTCGAGATATAATTCCAATTGGAGAGCATAAGAAATGTGTCTATATTGACCTAGATACCTGCGTAAGTGCTTTCGGTGAGGAAGTTGAACTTCGTGGTCAACAAAACTTAAGAAAAAATGAGGACAAAAGTTCCAACCAAAAGCTTGGAAAAAACAAAAGTCCAAGTCACACAGTGAAAACATCTTTGAGGCGCTGACTGATAAACAAGTGAAAAAATCAATGGACAACCAAAGTGACCATGTCAAGGGTGAAAATCTCATAGAGACACCCTTGGAAGAAGATCTCAATCTTCCTCCCAATCCTACGCATATGGAATATTTTTCAAAAATGCTAGTAGAAGAAACCATTGATGTGAATATTGGAACAAAAGATGATCCAAAGATAGTCAAACTAGGAGCTTCACTCTCAACATGAGAACATAAAACATTCACCATGCTTCTGCAGGAATTTGTAGATGTATTCGCATGGTCCTATAAGGATATGTTGGGCTTGGATCCAAATTTCTTAGTGCATGCAGATGCCAAGCCCATCAAATAAAAATCTCAAAAAAATACATCCACGGGTAGCTCTTGAAGAGAATTTATTTGATAAACTAATAAACAAGAAGCTATGCTAAATAGAATATTCAAGATAATCAAAGAAAACAAATGACAAAACACAAGATTTAACCTAGGAAACCCTTTCGGAAAAAACCCAGCATAGTAACTTCTCTCTCTTATTGCATTAACTTAACCGTTTACAATACAATAATGTACTTCCAAGTTTTGCTTTACCCTACTGCATCTCCATCTATTTGTAAGCAAAACAGTAAGAAACCATCAAATCAGTTTTACAATACAATGGGTACCAAAACCATGGGCTAATAAACACCCATAACAGTTCCCCATACTTCATGGATTATGACACCACCCATATATACGTATAGATAAAAATAACATATCTATACCCCGAAAAAATAGGGATTTCCAAAAAAAAATCTCGGGGCCAGCCCCAAACCCCCAAGCCAGGGGCTAGCCCCGGACCCCTATTAACGCTCATGGAAAATTTGTTCATTACTCTTGGGTATACAAAGATACAAAATATACAACACATTCTAACATTCTCCCACTTGTTGTATACTTTGCAAAAGGGGGCTATACTTTCCATATAGTCAGTAGCTCAAGGCATTCAAGCCCATCAATTTTCTGCACCAAGAAAAATTTTCAGCACTCACAGCCTTAGTTAAAGAGTCAACAACATTATCCTTTGTGTCCACCTTACTTAGTAGTATCTTATTCTCCTCCACCATTTCTCTTACAAAATGGTATTAAACATCAATGTGTTTTGTTATTGAATGATACTCATGGTTCTTTGCTAGACAAATTACACTTTGACTATCACAATCGATCCTTACATCATTTTGAGTGAACCCAATAATAGAGATTAGTCATTGAAGCCAAACTACTTCTTTACTTGCATGAGTAGCTGCCATGTACTCAGCCTCTGTGGTGGATATCGCAACACTTGTTTGATGTTTACTCATCCAACTTACTTGCTCCACCAAAAAGTTGAACACATAACCACTAGTAGACCTGTGCATATCCAAGTCTCCACCCCAGTCTGAATCCACAAAACCATGTAGATCTAATGTTTTACTTTCATCAGGTTTTCCCTAATAATAAATTACATAATTAGATGTCCCACGCAGTACACCGAAGATTCTCTTTACCGCAGCCTAATGTTCCTTTCCAGATTTGACATGGGTCTTCTCACTACTCCCACCGCATGTGTAATATCAGTCCAGACAAAACCATTGCATACATCAAACTACCAACTACACTAGCATATGGTACCTGCGACATGTCCTCTATTTCTTCTTCAATTTTAGGACATTGTTCAAAAGACAAATTTTGACCAACAGAAAAGGAATACTAACAGGTTTAATTTCATGCATTTGAAACCTTTGCAATATCACCTCAAGATACTTTATTTGATTTAACACTAATTTCCTATTTACACGATCTCTTTTTATTTCCATGCCCAAAATAAATTTTACAACACCAAGATCCTTCATATCAAAATGAGATGAGAGTTGAGATTTAACATGACTGACCAATTTCTTACTGTTACCAATTAATAGCATGTCATCAACATACAATACAATGATAACATAATATTCACCTTCATGTTTAAAATAAACACATGGGTCAACTTTACTTCTTTCGAGCCCAAGTCTCAACACATACCTATCAAATTTTTGGTTCCACATTCTTGGTGATTGCTTCAAGCCATATAATGACTTTTCAGCCTACACACCAAATCTTATTTTCCTTTGATCTTGAGTCTTTGTGGGTCATGTCATGTATATTTCCTACTCAAGACCATACATAAATGTTGTCTTAACATCCATCTGCTCTATTTCCAAATTGAAAGCAACAACAATAGCTAAAAGAAATCTAATAGAATGTAACTTAGCAACAGGAGAAAATATCTCACCAAAATCGAGTCCCTCCACTTGAGAGAAACCCTTTGCCACAAGGCGAGCTTTATAATTTTCTATTTTCCCATCTGCATTATACTTCTTCTTAAACACCCATTTACAAATGAACCTATTTTCTTCCAGGAGGTAATTTCACCAAGTCCCATGTATTATTCTTATATAAGGACTCCATTTCTTCCTCCATATCCTTTTTCCAAAACTTGCTTTCATTAGATCCAAAATCCTCCTTCACAGTCTTGGGTTCATCATCGAATAAACAAAACCGACAAAACAAAATTAGAACAGAAATCAGGAGGACTATACCTCTTAGGTGTCTCAGCCGATCTAATCTTCTTAAGATAGGATTTTTGGTTTAACATCTTCTGGTTCCTCATCTACTTCATCTAAATCTTCCCCATGCAACAACTCTCTTTATGGTTCATCTTCTGTAGTTGTATCAAATTCAAACATAGATTCATCTTCCTCAATTTTAATACGATCTTCCTCTAGTTTTTCTTCATGCTCTGGAATTTCCTTAAGCTCTCTAACACTCATGGAAGAGGTATACAATACTCTTGGGTATACAAAAGTATACAAAATATACAACACATTCTAATAGATCTTCTAGTTAAAGAAGAGCTAGAAATATTTCTAACAACGGGCTTCATTAGACCTATTGATTACTTAGAATGAATATCAAGCATAGTCCCCAAACAAAAGAAACTTGTCGGGATCATAATATGTACGAATTTTAGAGACATTAATAAGGCATGTCCAAAAGATGATTTCCCATTGCCCAATATTGATATGATTGTTGATTCAATTGCAGGATATGATATTTTATCTCTTATGGATGGATTTTTAGTTTACAATCGATCAAAATTGCAGATGTGGATCAACACAAGACAACCTTCACAACCCCTTGGGGAATTTTTGTTATCAAGTGATGCCCTTTGGCCTTAAAAACAAAGGAGCAACTTATCAAATGGAAATGACCATGATTTTCCATGGCATGATTCATGACATCATGGAAGACTATGTGGATGATATCCTTAGGAAATCCAAGACAAGATCAAATCACCCTGATATTTTACGGCGTATCTTTGAATGCCTATGGGAATACAAAGTCAGATTGAATCCAAAGAAGTGTGTGTTTGGCATACTATCAGGAAATTTGATTGGATTCATTGTATCACGAAGAGGGATTGAGGTAGACCCAACTAAATTTACCACCATTATTGAAATGCCTCCTCCCAAAAACATCAAACAACTATGCAACTTGCAAGGAAAGATACAAGCCATCTATCGCTTCATTTCCCAACTTGCTGACAAATGTCATTCATTTACCCATCTACTTAAAAATGATGTTGCCTTTATTTAGGGACCAGAGAAACAACATTCCTTCACCTTGCTTAAGTAGTACTTAGCCAATCCACCTATCCTCATGCCTCTAACTCTCGGTGAGCCACTCCTATTGTATATTTTTGCTACTCAATTTGCTATTGGTGCATTTCTCGCCCAATATGACCTTAGCCATAAAGAAAAATTTGTGTACTATCTCAGTCATACTCTCATTGCTTATGATCTCAATTACCCTCAGATTGAAAAATCTTGTTTGGATGTATTTTTTACCTTCACAAAACTTCGCCATTACCTGTTAAATACTAAAACCAAGCTTATATCAAAATTTGACCTACTTAAGTACCTGTTATCAAAACCCACCCTTACAAGTAGAATGGATAATTGGATCATTATACTAAGTGAATTTGACATTGATTATGTACATCAAAATTTCGTAAAAGGACGAGTACTCGGAAGCACCGTTAGGACAAGGACATTGATGATGTACATCAATTAGCAGAAGCATTGTTACCAAGAATAGAGCCTGTAAGTCCGGATGTGTCAAACACTTCATTATTGTATATTGAGGAATCGACATGTCACAAGTACACTTTGATAGATCTTTTACTTTTCATGGTTCAAGGGAAGGTGTGGTATTAATTACTCCTTCAGGTGACCATATACCTCAATCTTTTTCCTTGGTTTTCCTTGTACAAATAATATTGCGGAATATGAGGCACTCATCACTAGGATGAAACTGGAAATAAAATGGGATATCCATCGTGTTAAGATCATTGGTGATTCACAATTGATCATCAAGAAATTTAATGATGAATAAAAATTTAAGGACAAGAAGCTCATCCCTTACAAGAAACTAGTGGAAACTTTGAAAGAGTTTTTGTGCGTATCACATTTGAAAAAATTCCAAGAGCACAAAACAAATCCATAGACATTATGGAAACCAGTAGGTTCTATGCTATGAATTCCACCAAAAAGTAATGATATGCCTTTCTTTGTTGAAAATCTACGCTAGCTAGTGTATGACATGCTATAATCCTATTTGGCTTGTGAGGTTGTTGGTCCCAATTCCCCATGGTATGCGCACATCTTCACCTATCTTAAAGACAACACCTTCCCTCTTGACATATCCCATTCCAAAAATAAATCCTTATCCACCAGATATCCCATTATACCCTCTTAGGAGGTACGCTCTATCATCATGGCTACGATGGGAATCTATTGCGTTGTCTAGATGTAGCAGAGTCATTCTAAGTGATTAAAGAGGTGCATGAAGGGGTGTGTGGGGCCCATACAAATGGGATGGTTCTAGCTAAGAAATTATTGAGAGTAGGCTACTATTGGCCTACTATGGAAACAGATTGTTGCAACTATGTAAGGAAATGCATATTATGTCAAAAGTATGGAAATTTCATCCATGTGTCATCACAAACGTTGCAACCAATCAAAACCCCATGGCCATTCTCCAAATGGGGACTGGATTTAATAGGAAATCTCACCCCTACCTCATCTAATGGTCATACTCACATCATCACAGCTATGGAATATTTCACTAAGTGGGTGGAGGTTGTTCCTTTGACTTCATACAAGAGCTCATATTTCAAATTTTATCATGAATCACCTTATCTTTTGGTATGGCATTCCTACGCCATAGTTATTGACAATGGAAAATCATTCAAGAAAAAGATAGTGAAGGACCTTTGTCATCAATTTCAAATAAAATTGAAGTGGTCTACGCCATATTATCCACAAGGTAATGGGCAAGCTGAAGCCACTAACAAAACATTGGTTCGAATCATGGAAAAGATGGTGAGTAAGATAGGTCGTAATTGGCATTTACAAATTCACCCAACCCTTTGGGCTTATAGGACCTCCATTTGCACTCCTACTGGTGTGACACCCTATTCCCTAGTATTTGGAACCAAATCCATCATCCCATTGGAAATTGAGCTTCCTTCCCTGAGAATATCTCTTAGGGATTACTCTGGACAAGGATGAGGATTACAGAGTGGCCAGGCTGGCGGAGAATTAGAACTCTTGGATGAAAAGCGCATATGTGCCCTTAACCATCTCAAAGTGTATCATAACAAAGTCTCCAAAAATTACAACAAAAGGATCATACCTCGTCAGTTTGAGGTCAAAGATTTGGTCATGAAAGAAAATTAGTTCAACACAAGGGCAGAAAGAGAGAAGAAAGGAAAGTTCAAACCACATTGGTTAGGACCTTACGTCATTATGGCCAAATATGGTACAGGAGCATATAAACTTTCCCATATCAATGGTGATGACCTCTGAAAACCTATGAATTCCATGCACCTTAAGCAGTTTTATGCTTAAACATGGCACAAAAATTAGAAAAGAAAACCAAAAAGAGTAAAAATGATTGAAACATTAAAAAAATAAGAGAAAAAGAAAAAGAGAAAACAAGTTGTCCATATGTGAAAACCATGCAATTTTGGCACGTTGGATAGGTCCCTTGGTGAAAATTGGTTTCCGGCCTTGGGAGGATTTGTTGTTCACAAGCATCTTGCATCTAGAGGGTGCTTTTACTTAGCCTAGGGCTATTTCCACGTCTGCATCTAAGATTCCCTATGAACCTATCATGTCAAGCCTTGATCCACTTTTTCTCCTCTTGTTAATCTGTGAAGGGATGGTCTTTTTATATTCCCCATCTAACACTGGGGGCACTTCTGCAACTTCACCTTCCTATTTATAAGCACATGGCACCTGCCCTTGTATATTCTCCATCTAACGTTGGGGGCATCCACGTTTCTTAGTTACTTGTGCATAGCTTCGAAAAACCTTAGAAAATCAAAAACATTCAAATATGTTTGAAAATAAAATATATATATATATGTTCGAAAATTGCAAAAACATTCAAAAATGTTAGAAAATCACAAAAACATTCAAAAATGTTTGAAAAGCACAAAAACAATAGAAAATTGTTTCACAAAAGCACAAAAACAATAGAAATTTGTTTCACAAAAGCACAAAAACAATAGAAAATTGTTTCAAAAAGCACAAAAACAATAGAAAATTGTTTCACAAAAGCAAAATAACAGTAGAAAAGTGTTTCGCAAAACAATCTTGCAAAAACATAACTTTAGTTTACTTACTTTATCTTGTTTCTTTCTTTGTTTGTGTACATTGTTTGCTTGTATAGTTGTTGCTTGTTTGTACATTTGTATAGTTTGTTTCTTAGACATAATTTGATAAGATTCATCTTTTCTTGCTTAGATTAGATTCATTCTTACTTGTACATATGTAGTGTGTTTTTGCATGCTTGTAAATAATTGTACATAGTTGTGTTAATTCATGCTAGTTGGCACTTTGTGTATTTTGTTAACATTTGATTGTGTTTACTTGTCACATGTATATAGTTTTGTTATCACATAATCATATCTCCATTAATATCATCACATCTAACATCATCCATACATCATATATAAATAAAATTCTATGTGTACATCATGCATGTATGCTATGTTAATCATCACGTATCATATCATCAAATGGGGAAAGAGGGATCACAAATATCAAAATCTATCCCCCGAACCAATATCATCGTGTCATCTCGTTCACTAATTTAGAGCATCACATGTACAATAAAATTGATATCATCTATGGATCTATCATGTCAAAATCAAACACATGTGGTACAAACATCTCAACTATCATCATGATACATAAAAAGTGTGAAATCAAACCATACAACATCACACTCTAACTCTTCTTCTATTCACCATGAATAGTTATTTTATTTAAATAATTGTTTTCCTTACTTTTTTGCCATGCTGGGGCATTATTTTCCATTTGGTACTCATTTCTTCTCACTAGGACAATTTTATTTCTCCCAAGAACTTCTTCTACACACTCCATCGAATAATTATTTTTTATTAAATAAATAATTTGTTAATCTTTTCGTTGTGCTAGGGCATTATTTTCTGCATGTTGCTTCTTTCTTCTCCTTGGGGAATTTATTTTTCTCTTGGGAGATTCTTTCTAATTATTCTAACTTCTTCTCTATCAAAAATGTGAAAATTCTAAAAAAATCAATTCAAAATTTAAAAAAATCAAAATTTTTTCAAAAATCATAAAAATTGTAAAATTTGCAAAAATATGTAAACCATCTCAAAGTGGCTGAAACTTGTGTCTTACGCATGATATTAATTCCATATCTTATTATAATTTTCACATGTTCATGAATTAAATGACTCACAAATCATCTGAACTACAACCATTTGCAAAGCTAATCTGCTTGCTTCATCGGTACTCTGGGGCACATCTAGTTGCCTGATATTGTTTCGTTGCACACGAACGCTTTATTATTGGACCCAGGCATCCTTTATCATCTCCACTTACATTTATCCTTTCTAGGGGCATCATTTTTAACCCTTGTCATCAATCATGAACATTTTGGGATCTTCATCTTGATAACAAAACATTTGTACAATCGTCTTGACTATTGTTGGTTGGAATATGTGTGTTTGTAATTGTTTTCTTTGTTAAATGAGCTTGTTTCCTTCCATATTGCATTTATTTTTGTATGTTGCATTGATTGGGTGATTCCAGCAATGAAAAATTGTTCGTAGTATGGCTTTTCATGTCATCCTACTTTTTTCGTATGCTTATATTTTTAATAAGGACCGATGACGTAGATCTTTGGCAATATGATGACACTAAGGTTGTTGCCAATGCAAGGGATGAAAGCTAGTTCTTCTCTCTGCTTCTCCATATTTCTTCTACATCACTCTCCTATCAACATTATTCTTCTGATTCACCTGGGCATCCTACCCCTACCCATTCTTCTATCCATTTCTCTCACCTTTTTCGATCGTTGATCGCCTTCTTTCATCACCCCATCAACACTTGAGGGGGCATCTCTCACTTCTACTAATTTTTCTTCTACGCCTTCAAAATTTTATTTGTCTACTATCTTTGAAGTGGCATCACTTACGCCACCTCAAAGAGGGAAAATGTAGACACCTATAATTTAGCTCGAGAAATTTAAATACTTAAATTGCGCTAATTATACCATTTCCTAAAATTGACAACATATCGTCAATATCACACATTTTCTTCTATCATCATAATTAATTACATTACGTTAGATAATTAACTCTTCTATCCAATAATGATGCCAATTAACGACATTTTGTTAATCGGTTCCCTTTCTATCTACATTAATTAATACACCTTTCTATTTAGATTAATTAATTATTCTTAATTAATCAATTCTATCTTCTATTTAATCAATAAATCATCATTTATTTGATTAAATTCCTCTCATAACATATATCATACTAACTATTCCTCTAAAAAAATTATATAAGCTTACACACCTATTAATTAATCACTATGGTTAATTAATAATCACTATATGAAGGAATAACTAAACAATCACTATAATCAATTTTACCATGCAAGATCCATGTTCAGTTACATCCAACACCAATATCCAGCTAATAAGATCCATTATATTAAATATTGTAAAACACATAAGCTTCATACATCATAATAATGTCACCATGGTTATGCGTGCTAACAAATTCATAGCATAACACTATAATAAATCACGAATTGTCTCTAAACCGTGCAAATCAATACATATTTATAGGGGTGGGGACTTTCCCTTCACCACCCATGCACCTTCCAAAAATAGGCTACATGCTAATAATATCCATGTGCCCTTACATAAGAATATAAAAGCATGCAAGTGCTAATAATAGATCTCCTAAAGTTAACTCTTAGTTCAGATCCTATTATTAGCTCCAAAATCTGCATGGTGCTCAATCTTTCACTTATCCAAAATAGCCTTGGCGTAGTCTTCAAGTCTTCTAGAAGTCATGCTTAGCACTCCACATCCCAAAAATAGCCTTATGTTGAAAAATGACTAAGTCTCGTTTCCAAAATGTTCCTAGGCGCACCCCTATTTTTCTATACTTGCATGCTCTTCTCGCACACACCCAGTGCACACACACCCAAACCTTATGGACTTCCATACTTGAGCTTTATTTCATCCTCTCCACACACACACACACACACACACACACACACACACACACACACACACACACACACACACACACACACACAGAGAGGTGTAATAAAAATGAAAATTTATATTCATGAGGAAGGATTTAAGGTCTCATAGAAGTTATCAAAAATGTTTGGTCGAATCTATTCAATAAAATAAGAAATGGGATATGAATTAGGTATAAGAGGCATGGTAAAATTATTGAAATTGGTAAAATTATTGAAATATTTTTTTCCAAGATAAGAACTCTACTTATTATATTTGGGTAACTAGTTACAAAATAGATCTTATAAATTTTCAAGCACCGTGATGTCTTATAAATTTTCAAAATAGATCTCATATTTGTAATTGGATTTCATTTAGGAAAACCACACAATACTTAGCAAAAATCATGCATTTTGGCCTTAAGATGGGAAAAATACATTGAAATCAATTAATTTCTTAAGGAAATTGACTATAAAACTTAATTGATCAAGTTACAAACACTTTCCACCAAACATATCCTTTCAATATTTGACTTGGTTGGCTAATTTCTTTACACTGATAAGTAAAAGTGTCACCTATTAGTGTTCTTGCATCTCACAAATTCTTAAGTTTTCCTTTAGTCTTAGATAAATTTTCACTCATGGAATACTTCTGATGTTTGAAAATTTCCTAGATGGACAAGTGGTGACAATTAACATTTGGGTGTGACTCAAAATATATTAAGGTTAATGGATCACTCCTCTAGACAGTGCAAGCTACCAACGGGCTCCACATGCAAGAAATTAGTTAGTAGTCACATCTTATACATGAATTAAAACTAAAAATATTAGGAAGCACTAATGGAGGATATGTGGAAGATGAGGCACTTATAAATAATCATCTCCCAGTTCCTTCATTGACTTGCACACAAATAAATATTCTCCCCATGCCTAGAATGACATTGATTCCTGACATATAAGCATATCATGGGATAGGTGGAGCTCATGTATGTCTTCACCTCTAAAGGAGGTTTTCCATTTTATGCTACTAATGAATGAAAAGTGGAAAATATCATCCTAATTGTTCCCTCTAAAGGATTCCTCCTTGAATGTACTCTCCACATACCCATAGGTCATCAATGAAGGACACTTAGGGTAAAATACATATGGTAGATATCTGTGAGGTTGGATATTAGTTGCTAGATATCTTCATAATCTTATATTTTTATCTTAGTGTTAAATTTAACTCAAAAGCATCACATGGCTGAATGACTAGGATTTTTTCTTTTGCTCATAACTTTCTATTAAGACCTCCATTTCACCTATATGTTGTATCATTGGAAAGGTCTTAAGAGGGGATACACTCAAATATTGTTTTAAGAGAATATGGTTGATTTACAAAAGATATATTAATAACAAATAATTGGAGGTTGTTAGTTTCTAAAACTTGATTTAAGTGACTTCCACTCACTTTCAAATGATTTTGGGAATTTTTCTCTTTTTAGAAGATGTTTAAAGGTAACAATAAATTTGTGATCCAACCCAAATGCAGAGGGATGAGTTGAACTAGTTTTTAAACATGATATGAGCTATTATCTATGGTTCAAAATTAAATTGTGTTAGTTTTAAACAAATTGAAGCTCATTTCCTCATTCCTCGTCTTGATCTTATAGGTATGCATAGATTTTTTTGTTAAGGGGTCATCTTGCAAAAATATCTAGATGATAAATAAATATTGAGCCATATTTTATTTTTATATATCATCATGAGACTTAAAATATTCTTCCTTAAGTAAAGTTGGGAAAAAAATATAGGTCAAGCATCTTCCTTAGCATCTTTAGAGCTTCATGGTCCTTATAGAGAAGATAAGGATGAAAAAAGGGATATTATTTAGAATATTTTTTCATCCCTTTATCTCCTTTATTCTATCCTCCATAAACTATATAAATGGAACTCAATTATATTTGTAAGGATCCTATCTTGATTTTAAATTCACCGTGCTTGGATGGTTGTTAAACATTCTAAGTTGCAAACCTCTCGATTTCAGTTATGTAATGTGTCCAAAGCCTTCCCCATGAATTTAATAGATTGTGTGTATATCATGAAATAAATAGCATGTTATTTTGGATTTATTTCTTATCTTTATCTTGTGTTATTGTGTTCTTTTCTATCCATTCAATTATGGTATGATGTGTGTGGATTACACTTACAAGGTTATATCCCATTATGTCAATTATGAAGGGAATTAGAGTTTGAAAAAAATAAAAAGTTAAATAAGGCTTGTTTCTTCCATGTTGGCCTTGTATTTTCCTTATTATTTTCATCTCGGGGAGAGAGGTCCCTTATATTTTTGTGCATTAACATATATTTTTCTTATTTCATGGTTTCCTCATTCCCTTTTCCCTAGCAATGTTGTAATTTATCCTTAAATAGTGATAATATTATAGTAGTTAGGAAGGGAATCCATATAATATTCATAGGTTTGTCTCAAGGATCCAACGTCCCACACCTTGGGGACAGGTTGCATGTCACTATTGAGCTAGCCAAGTTTGCCAACACTTGCTGATATTTTAATGGGTGTACATTTCACGGATTTAATTTTTTGGCATTCCTAATGGAACAAGTTTACTTAGAAATATTGTTTATAGATAGTTTCCATATGATTCAAATACTACATTATAGACTAACATGTGGTTTTGTTGTTTTATTTTTAGTATCTCAATATAAGGATATATTTTTTCTTGATTTTACAGATTGATATTGTTTGCGTTATCGACTCATACGGTTTGTGAACATCATTCTTTAAGCATATGAAGAATCCATTGGGTTCAAATCTAACCCATTTTCTCACTTCAAAAACAATCCCTTCATCTTCCATTCATATTTGATGTTTCCACTCTTTCATAACTCTCCAAAGAGATTATTCATTCCCTCATATAAAATCTATCCATATACATTAGTAGAAGTGGGATGAGATCCCAAAGACAACCTTGATAACCATTCCCTCTTTCATGGAAATGGTGAATAAAAATTTATTAAGCATATCCAATATGTAGCCAACCATTGTGCCATCTACAATATTACGAGAGGAGAATTTATGTTTCTTCTTTCGAGGTAAAGGTAGGAGGAAGTAATCTTCCTCATGCATATGATGTTTCTATCCAATCGAGAAGTGTCTTATTTAGGTTGGAAAGATGAAATACATACCCATTTCTCGTATTCTTCTCTTAATTTGTGATTTTCCTCCAAATCCTCGTGTAATTGTTGAGTCTCCCATTGATCTACTTAAGATCTAAGAATATCATACTATTACTTAAACTCCATTTTCTATCCCAAACATCCCCTATGTTTTACAAAATTCCCTCCCATCCCCACCTGAGGCATTTCTTGTTCCTCCAATTTTTTTCATGAAGCATTGTGGGGCTATGATATTTCATAGGTTGTTCTCATCGTGTACCCAACAATAACTAAGCCTAATTACCCAGATTATGTTGGTGGATTGGGGTATTTACCACTTTTATGATGATTAGGATAATATTCACAACCTAAAACACTCCAAATAGCTTTCAACACCAAATCATTTAGATATCCTAGAGGATCATCATTAGCAAGAAGATATTAGACATAACTTTCTTAAACCCCTTGAGTTGTAGAGACCAAATCATATTATGGGGATTTATTTGAACATTTCAGAGGAAATAAAAGATTTCAATCTTGAGGAAACTCTACTTAATAAATTAGAAAATGGACAACCTCTTTCAAGAGTCTTATTACCATTTCAGAAAATCTATATCTTAGAAGATCATGGTATAACAATATCAAAGTGGCACGACTCTAATTCAAATTATGAGAACATATATTTTCCTATCTAAGAAGATTTTTCCATGGAAAGAAGTAAAACATAGTTATAGGAAGTGTTTTACAACACTAATGGTGTTCAAACAAATCTTGGGAAAGAAGATAAAGTTGAGAAAGATGTTTTTAACTAAATTCAGTTATCTAAATTGTTCTACATGTCTAAAAATTATTTCCATTCTTGGATATTAAAATTATGAATCACCAAGAACATCCTCAAGGTTAAATGGAGCTCCACAAGGATGAGAGAGATGAATTTGAGCTATTAAACTTCATGTTTAAGACTAGGGAATAAAATACAAATCCAAATATTAAAGTAGAGGCATTTGTTGAAGATAAAGAAGATGAAGAAAAGTTTTGAGATCTTGCAAACATACTCCATCATGAGAAGAAGGATCAACACGGAATAATTTCTTGAAATGGATAATTTTATCTTTGAGAAGTGGTTTCCTATCGGTACCTTTCTATTTCAGATATTCAAACCGAGTCACCACCGGTCATGCTCATTATAGAGTATGAGAAATAGCCTAAACGCATAAAAAGTCATCTCTAACACTTCCAAAACCAAAGCTAAGATTCAATAGAGGTATTTTTGGCCAAGTTAGATGATATTTTGAGTAAATAAAATTTTAATATTATGTCTTCACTCCCATCACTTTCCATGGTTATTGTAAAGCTTTTTTTGGCCTAAATTCATTAGGAAAGGGAGTTACTTCTCTCAACTATTTTATGGTTTTTTTGCAGCTAGTTTTTACATTGTTAGAGTAGGAATATTTTCATTTTATCTTAGTTGAATAAGTTTTGATCACACCTTTCATGTTTTCACTTGAGGGATGTATGATTTTCTCTTTTGTATAGTTTTGAGCTTCATTTGAGCTTGTGCATAGTCACCTCATTCATCCCTATAAGCAAATGCAAAGCTAAAATATTCTAGTTTAAATCAAAACTCCAATTCAAGGATTTTTCATCCAAGTCCAAAGCTTCATGGTCAAATTTAGATAAAAGCATCCTATTAATCATCTTAATAAAGATTCGGGCATCTTTTTAAAGTTTTCAAGGAAAATTTTCAATTTATAGGTTGACTCCATGCCCAATGGACACACTAAGGCTACTGATCCGTCAATCTAATAGGTAGAAAACCCCTTTGAATGACGATATTGTTTTCCAAAATATTGTTTTCCTTTGTTTCACAACTTTTCCAAGATAAAATTCCACCTAACTCCCTAAATGACTTGCTTTGTTTGTGGCCTTTGAAAATCTGTATAACATTGTATGCTTAAGAAAACCATAGAAAACTAGGATAGTTTTATGTGGCTTCTATCCTTCATCACTTCTAAACTTCACCTTTTGGCCTCCTCATGGCATCTGAATCTCACGATCCTTCCATCGCAACATATGAGGAAAAAAACCCATGTTTTACATTGTTGTGTAAGTCTTGTTTTTAGTTAAAATTATCCTAAGTCTCCTTTTCAAATTCCTTTATTCCACATCCATTGAAATTCCATGGAACACCGAGTTCCTAAAATCTATGGTACACTTTGAAAACTAGTGTTCTACAAAAAAATTCAACAAAAATTCTTCTAAGTCCAAAATTTATTTTGGAAGTTATCAAAATAGCCTAGGCTTATTTTGGATAAGACTTTCTTTAATATTCATGGGAAAGGTTGCATCTTACCATTCAATTGAAAAAAATTCAAATTTCTTGTATCTTTCTTTAAATTGAACATAATTGATTTATGTTCTATTGTGGAGGAATTTTGATGATGGATTGAATCTTTTTGGAATCAACCTTGATACATGATAGGAAATAATAAACCTAAGTAACTTTTCAAATCTTATTAAAGACACTTTTTATGATTCGTGCATAAAATGTATTGTCATAGTCATTTAAGAAAATATCAAATTAAGGACATGGTCTTTCATTCAATATTATTTTTCTAAAAAGTTGTCAACACGATGTATTTAATGTTTTAATAGATGAAATCATGGAATATATGTGCTATCACACTTTCATAAGTAGCTCTAAAATTCTTTAACCTAAAAGGCATGACCATATATTATAACATACCCCATGAAGTAGTGAAAGATGTTTTCCTTAATCAACAAGGTTGATTTTAATTTGATTATACAAAACAAATCCATCCATAAAAATAACATTTCATATCCTACAATGAATTTAATGATTGCATCAATGTGTGATACGGGAAAATATCCTTATCATATGCCTTGATTAAGGCTTGAAAAATTATACAAAAATAAATTTATCTGTTAGGTTTGACAATAGGAATGGTATTGGACATGCATTAAGGATCACCATAAACACAAATAAATATTTCATCAAACAACTTTTAGATTTCCTTCTTTACTAGTAAGAGAACATGAGGGTAAATTTTATGAATTTTGTGTTGCACCAACATAACATGATGATAGATATAAAATTTATACATGGAAACACATAGATCAATATTTTTAATGTCACTATCATTCTAAGAGAATATGTCTGTAAAATCATGTAATAATTTTCAAATTATTACACCCTCATCATTACTAAGTGAGGAAATTAAGACCGCGAGTTAAGGATCCCGAGTGTGGCCAAAATTAAAAGTAGTGGTTTCTTCATTTAATAATGTGGAATGATCTTCACTATAGGAATTATTTGGGATTGTATCATGATGGTTGGAAAAAATAAGAAGTATCAACTTCACTAAAATACACATAATCATGTGGGGTGTCGGAGACTTATTATTATGAAAGAAGGGACAAAGATCTTCATATGCCCCCAAATATTCAAGAAGGGATTATTCATTAGTAAACTCATCTAATGGAAAAATATAAAGTAAATAATTGATATCAATAAGATCAGGGTAAAATTAAAGTTAGAGGTATGATGAACATCACAAACATCATATGATGATGTTCATGAAGAAAACACAAAATTTAGGGAAGAAAGTAACATACACAAAGGATTGTAGCATACCCAAAATATTGGTGGTATACCCAAGACCCTATTGAGGGATAATTTAATGAGTTAAAATGGGATTACGAGTACCATATCCATGTCGATTAATCCCTTTATTAGTAAAACCTTTAGTGATCAAATATTTATAACCCCATATTTACAATAAGAAGAATGAAATATGGTGACAAACTTCTCATTAATGAATTAAGGGAGATTTCATGTAAGGAATATATGTCTTATATGTGCGTGTGAGAGTACAATATTTTAAAGGGGAAGGAGCAACGTGGTTAGTAAAGACAACCCTTTTGTGAGTATATTTTATGCAATCATGAAGATTATATGGGACTATGTTCATGGAATTTATACAAGGATGTCGTAGGAGGATTTTGTAACTAAGATCATTAGGAATTACTTGACGAACAATGTCAGGGTTTGTTTTCCATAGTAATTAGTAATATGATTTTTTAAGTACCTAGTGGGACACATTATCAAAACTATGGCTAATCATATTGGAAGGAGTGAGGTTATCAACTAAGATACCTGACCTTTAAAGGAAGTATATATTATAATGTTAAGGCCAAGAACATTAACAATAATAATACTCTTAAATAAGGTAGTATTAACCCTAATTTTATCATATAATGTTAAACTATTGTTTACCTCTAGGGAGGAAGGTCCTCATTACCAAAGGATATATAGTCTCTTTATTGATATTCATATTTTTAAGAATAGAGGCAACATGTTTAAGGGATATATCGATATGAATTTGTATGTGGTGAAAGACTCATAAACATCTACACATAGTTAATTATGGTGAAATAAGTAAATGAAATAATTTTTGGGGTCATGAGGACTAGCCATGGAAAGCCAAAACGAAAAGGCCTAGGGATAACAAGAGGATTGCATACCAAATAAAGGAGAATAAGCCCTATGGACATCGAGGGTTTGATTAATGGTTAGGTTCATCAAAAAAAATCACCCTAAATAAAATGAGCGAGGATTTGATAAGAGTTATTTCCTTACTTATTCTTATGTGTAACAAGGCTACATCTAGAATATATTGAATAAATTAATCTACATTAACCATATAATCCATAATACAAATATTAATTCAGAAAATAATGATAGAATGATGAAACAAAAGAGGAATGATTACATCACTTTTTAGAGATGTAAAAGTATAATATGCATGTGTATATTGGATAAAAAATACTAATGAGAACCTAGAAGTGTTTTATTCTTGAGATTCTAATTACATAATGCTTCCATACAAAACTATAAAACTCTTGTGTGGGTATAGTACAATTTGGTTTTTCTATGTATGAGTTTGAAACAACAAAGGATGAGGTTCTATAAATTTTGGTGCCTTTTGGTGGTTTGGAATTGAAATTCATTTTTTATCAATAGGGCTCACAATTGTGTAACAATGACATATAATGAATAAAACCCTAGAATACCAAAATAGCACTTCATGAAGATTATTATATATTAAAACAATAAATCTATGAGTTGGTGGAGTTAGATTGACCCTAGAAGTAAATCCTACTGAACCAATCCAAAATTTTCACTACATCCCCTCCTAAGTGGGATAAAACTCCATGTATTTCTCCTATTTGTAGATTTCATTGGTTTATAAGATGTACACTTGTAGATTACCGATTGAGAAATTGGTGTCTAAATAACAATTGTAATACCTCAAAGGTGCGGTAACTTGTCTCCTTGAGGCATACCTCTAGAGAAAGTTGGATCTAATCCTAACTACTCTATATTATCACTTCTATAATGTAATATTCCAGATGCGGGATAAAATGGATGATAAAACATGAAATAAAAACATGTTGATGTACCAAAAGTAAGGGGATCACCCTCCCAATATGAGTTAGTGAGAGAGAGGAAAAACATAGATCTAAAAGGGTGGGTATGAGCCAAAAAAAGTAGGTATGAGCCAAAAACATGCCAAAATTTAAATCTCTCTCTCGATAAATGACCTTTAGACCGAGCGACATTTATGCGCGAGAGGAGGTCGGGGGGGAGATTCTATCAGTCATCTGAATTTGAGGAACACGAGAGCAATAAAATCTCTCTCTCTCTCTCTCTCTCTCTCTCTCTCTCTCTCTCTCTCTCTCTCTCTCTCTCTCTCTCTCTCTCTCTCTCTCTCTCTCTCTCTCTCTCTCTCTCTCTCTCTCTCTCTCTCTCTCTCTCTCTCTCTCTCTCTCTCTCTCTCTCTCTCTCTCTCTCTCTCTCTCTCTCTCTCTCTCTCTCTCTCTCTCTCTCTCTCTCTCTCTCTCTCTCTCTCTCTCTCTCTCTCTCTCTCTCTCTCTCTCTCTCTCTCTCTCTCTCTCTCTCTCTCTGTGTGTGTGTGTGTGTGTGTGTGTGTGTGTGTGTGTGTGTGTGTGTGTGTGAAATACACCGTGAATAAGAACCTTGCAAATTCTTCATACAAAAATCACAAATATAATAGAGAGGTAAGATACTATTAACACTAAGATGAAGTGAAAATAGGATCTAACTCTCTTTTCATTGTGTAAAATCACATCGTGAATAAAAACCTTGAAAATGCTTCACGCAATAAACCAAAAAGAGAACAAAGAGGTAAGAGAATATTAATACAAAGACAAAGGGTGGATATAAGCCAAAATCATAGGTGTATTAAGAGATAAAATATAAACAATATTCTATTAACATAGTACAAGGTTCTTATGCATTTACAAAGCTAAAAACTAGAGGTCAAAGTCACTCAAAATCTCGACACTCAAAATAGAAAAGTAACTTTGAATTTAAGCAAGAGGAACCATTTTTACAAGAGTGTTGATTTATAATTATAGAAAAATAAGAGAGAGAGGGAAGGGAAGAAATAGATAAGTGGAGGATGAATATTATGCTAGATTATATCTCTTTTCTCATTATTATCTCTTCCACACGATCATATAGTTTAAATAACATAGCTGAAAAGATACATTCAAAACCACCTTAGGCATATTCTGAAACTTTTTCTTCACAATAATGATCTACTACCATTGGGAAATGCTTGAAACAAACCCAATCTACAAAAACTTGTGTTTGGAAGAAAATATGATTTTGCAATGATTTGGTGCCTTAATTTATAGAAAACAAGTATATATTTGCTTACAAATTGATTTCATAGAAATAATTAATACATTCTCATGATATCATGAGGATGAGTGAAGAGGAAGCTATCATTTGTTCAATTGATCATGATTTCATCCTTATGACCACTATGATAGATGATTCTTTTGATCCACATCTTGTTTAAATTCTTCATATATGCTTTGGTGGGGCCACAAGAGGGCATATCAGCTTGAAAAGCATCTTAAAAAGAAAATACAATATTTTAGAAGCATTCGAGATAGATTTTGGAGAAATATTCAATCTTATTTTTCAATAACACATACTTGAGAACTATGTCATAGGTTTCTCAAAAACCCTTAACCATTCATCTCAAAACTAGACTAAATGTGTATCTCTCTAAATCACCTTTCCAATGGTACTAGTCACTCATCTATTAGAGCTTGATGTAAAAATATGTAAATGAAAAACCATAGCTTTGTCTATTATTTGTGTCTTAGTTGATGTTTTTGTGATTTTTTTCTTCTAGTTGAAATCGTCAATTTTAACATAGTAAATAGACAATGTAGCATTTTTCAAACCTCATGATTTGTCACTATATATAACATTTGCCACTTTTCTCTCATTAGTGCTTCAAAGATCTAGGTAAGGAGAGGAAATAGAGTTCAAATATTAAGATAGTACAATGAATCAATTTATTTTACGTGTTAACCATTAACATCCTACAAAATTTGGATGTGAGTGACCAAGGCATTGAGATTGTGCAAAGCACCGGTGACTTCCACTTGTCAATAATCAATTTTATGTATGGTTGAATACCAAAACTTAGGATTGAGACAATACGATATGCCAATTTCCTCCACAATTCACAAATCCATCACAAGGACGGGTTTTTAGCTTCTCAAGTGTTTAAAGCCATCGATTGACACCACTTGTCAGTGATTGGCATTCTATAAAGTTTGGAAGGAAAAAAATTAAGTACCTAAATGTGTAAAAATTTGATGCTCAACACTTGTCAAAGATCCATCATCAAGGAAAAAATGAAAGTTATCACTAAGTTGCATTAAATAAGATAAATCCAATTATTCTTGCATGTCAAACATCTAACAGGATGTAGAAAACAAGGAAATTTTACGAAGTCCAAAATATTAACCGAATGATGAGAAGTTGTTGAGTGACATGTAGCACTATTTTACAAATTTAAAATTGGCAGAGCCATGGGTATGTCAAAACAAAGATTTGGACATCATTTAAACGTTTCAGGAAAAATACATTGAAAATAGAAAGAATATTCTAAGTTATTTTTTATTTTTCATGTATGCATATAGAAAAAGAAGGAAAGTAGTTGTAATGATATTTAATCACAAGGGTGCCAAAAAATAAACGCGAGTTGAGTTTAGGAAACAGTGTAATAGTATATGAAAATATAAGTCAACCCCTTATTGTTCCCTTGTGTTAATTAATAAAATGAACAACATGTTTCACTAAAGATAGAATAAATATGTACCGTGTGGTAGTAACATAACATGATGTTCTTCCGATGTCACTGATTCCCTTTCCCCCTTAGACCTATGTAAATTATTCATTTTACTTTATCTTGCTAAGACATAGCCCTATGACCTTTGTAGGCATAGTAATGGGTGAAGCTAGACTTCAGAACCTATTTTTAGTGCTTAAACCTATGTGGTAGTTATTCTATAGGATGTTCACCTACTTTTAAAATATTTAGGAGAACCGTGAGTGCTTTAGTGATGATATTTTATACTTTGGGAGTGCTTGTGAATGCCAAGGAATTTTTAAGTGAATTAGACTTTCTTATATAGGATTTTTAGGTCAAGTATCGCATTGAGGTTTACTTAAGGGAAAGGAAATAATCATAAAATATATTCAAATTAATAAAAAAAATCATTAAATAGAGAAGTGATGTGAGCATACATGTTGACCTAGATTATAGTATGACCTAGTCCCACATTGTATAATTTCATACAGGTTGTAGACACATAATCTATACACTTGGGTGCATTTCTAGGTCCTAAAGCATACTAATGTATAAATGAATCCTAAGCAACAAAAATAGTGGTTGATAAATCCTTTTGGCATTTTTTTGCTTTATCTCTTACACTTTATTGGTTTTACACATCTTACAGTTCTTGTGGCACTTGATTGATTTACCTTTTAATGGCTTCGGGAAATAGCACCTAGTTAGGATAGAAACGTCAAGGCGGCCTTGTCCCTCTTAGGTGTCCATGTCCCCCTCTTTCTTATTCTTACTCTTTTGGGTCCCTTTCACTTCTTGGTCACCTTTTAACACTTTGGGTCGGCATTTTAGTTTTCAATTATGAAATTCAAACAAGGGAATCATATATATACTTAGTTACTTCTTCTAAATAAGATGTCAAACAGTATAAGCATTATCTATCATCACCTAATCTTTCACAAAGGCACAAGATCACTACAAATTACATATCTAGCACATTCATAAAAGGGACAAGGGTTGCATTGGTCTACACAAACTGCGTAAGAGGGGAGTTTATTCTATTCCATCACGGACATTCTGCATATTTAGGAAAAATATAGATCTATCCTACTATCATCGTGCAACTTGAAAAATACAATCTAGGGAATGGAACACAGATACACGCACATAGATAACTAATTATAGTCTGAGATGTATTGCAGTACTTAGTCATAAGTTCACTCTTCAGGTGACGGTCGCGGTCAGTACAAATTCACATTCTTCATATTTTTAATTATATTTTATGTCGTTTGTGGGCATGTGCATATATTCATTTTTTTTGTAGGTTACGAGTGTGACCAAAAATCTAACATAAAAACTAGAGTGACAAAGAACAAGCAACAACAAAGACCTTCTGACCCAAAAAAGATCATATTTTGAGCATCTGAGCAGACACAAGCACCCATATCAGTCATTAGTTCTTGGGGCGCTCATGTCCTCATGCGGGAACTTTTTTCATGTATATTCCAAGGTTTATGAACCCTCGGTGAGCAATTTTGATATTGTATTTAACCTATTCCAATAGATACATAGTCCCGGTCACTCCCGGGTTACATAGAATGGGCAAAGTCATCTTTCTCCTTTCATTTTATTAGAGTGTTACATCCTTGAATGTTTATTACTTGCATGTTATTGTACTTAATTATCTTAATATCATTTGTTACAGTAAATTACTCTAAAATAAGGTTTAATTTAAATTATATTAAATCATTTGGTGAACCCCAACTCGTGATTGACCACTCAGATCCTTATTTTTCCTATTCTATTGGATTTTCTTTCCCTAACCCCAAACCCTAGTTACATCAAGGTTCATATTTCCATCTATTGTCTATCATACATCTAATCTACATAGTTATTCCTAGGGTTTCATCCTTGGTCCTATCCTCTGGGTCACTTTCTAGGGCTCTTATTTTGCAAATTACCTTTTCTTTCATATCATGGCCCCTAAAGTTCCTCAAGTCTCCTTGTATCAATTACTTCAAAAGCACCCAATTTGTAAAGATGCTCTCAAAAATCCATACATACAATGTACCTCCCTCATGATATGCCACCTTCACAAGTAAGTGTAATTTTCAATCATATCTCTGACCCCCTATTAGTCCTGATAACACAACTAATCAATCCATCTTCGAGTCAATTCAATATTTACACCTTCTTTTTCAAGATAAATTTCAAGCTATGGAAACTATGATTACATCCCTCATAGCTGAAATCCAACATCTTAAGGATGTTTCTCATGCCCATGCTAGTTCTTCTTCTACACCTCATCTTGATCCCATGTCTACTACATGTGCTCATACGAAGAATTAAAGGTCTTACCATAACAAGAACCTCTCAATTTTTCTCAAAATACTAGGAAATGTAATATTCTCTCTGAGATCCTCAATCACTAGTTAATCACCTTGCCACCTACTCATTACTACCCTCATTATCGGCTTACCAAATACAAAGGTCACCCATTTTAAAATTATCATATAATTAATGGACATCATGACAATAATTTATATGCTTTAGAACAAATAATCGAGTAACTTGAGAATCAAGGATTTATTTCATTTAGTACACAACATTCTGCTACACGCTCATCTCCAATTACAAAAAACCCAACCGGTTCCCAAATTTGACCCTTATATGTCTAAAGAGAATGACACAATAGTCACTCTTGTTCCTTCTCTAGTAATGCAAGAGTCACCACAAGCCCCATCTAAGGTCATACCATCAAAGGAAGAAAAATAATTCCCCTCGCCACAATTTGAGATACCACACCAACTTCCTAAAATTAAACTTCTACTCCCTCCTTTCAATCTAGATAATGCATATTTCAATGAATAGGACACATTTTAACATCTCACCTGATTTAATTTAATTTTAATTAATAAAATCTAATTATTACAAAGTCACTAATGAAATCAATGATAAAATAAAGAAATGACACAAGAAAACTAAGATGTAAATATGAAACCCTAAGCAAGAGATAGAGAAAATATGACTTATTTGATATGTGTGTAATCAAAAACTGATCGAGCGGGAATAAGTGATGAATAGGATGCAAGCAACATTGTTATTGATCTCTATAAATTTTGGAGCTCATAAACAAGGCTGGACAGGGGCACTTGTAGTAGGACAGGGGGTGCCGAGTGCTAAAGACCGAGATCTCAGGCACCCATGACTGCACCATACCTCTAGATCTACTTTTTGTTGTGTCGTTATGGTGTCATAATTATTCTATGTTAATTGCATATTGTTCGCACTATGATCTCTCGAAAGTACTTATAACTGGAAAATAGAAATTCACCTATGTAAGCCCACAAACCACATCAAACATAAAAATAAAATTACATAATGGGGAGTCAGACTAACCTCAAAAATCACCCTAAGAGTGAAATTATGACCGGGTGTTGCACTACATATCGACTCCATGTATTTCTTGTGAGTTTTTGTAGAATTTATTCCCTAGGATGCCCTTGTGTAAATTTCACTTGATATCGGGTTGTAACTAGAATGTAGCAATGTAATAGAATGTGTGTATGGAATAGAATGAACTTCCCCTTCCTATGTTGTATATGTAGAATATGCAATCCCTTATCCCTTGAATGGATGCTAGATGAATGCTTTAGAGTGCTTTAGGTGCCTTTGAATGCAATCTTAGGTGATAGTAGTAATGCTTAGTGTTTGATCCTTGAGTTTGAACACATAACTATGTATTTATATGATTCCCTTATTTGAATTTCATAATTGAAAACTAGAATGCCAACCCATAAGTGAAAAATATGCCCAAAAGATAAAAGAGACCTAAAAGGAGAAAGTAAGGTGAGAAAGAATTTGGGGTGCCCAAAGGGCACATGAGTGCATGGGCGTTGTTTTCTGGATGGGTTCTTGATCTCGTAAACTCTCTACTTTGGAATTGTTCATAGAATCACAATTAAATGTTGTTATTCTAATTTTGATTTATAAAATGATAGATATAGCTAGTGAATGAATTTTCTTATGTTTTAGAACCAATAATTACAAAGAAAGGAAATAATGTAAAGTCATGAACACCAACAATTTTTATCCTCGAAACCTCCCAAGGAAAAAAACCAATTGGGAAGGGAAAAACACTTTTTCTTCCCAATTTTATTTTCCAATTCAAATAAGAAGTACATAATTTCTAATAAGTATGAAATGTAAGTAGATAATATCTCGTACTTCCTCCCAATTGCTTATTAACTCGCTCAAAAAATCCTTTCTTCTACAAACACAATTCCAACACTAATAATTCCTTTATCACTTGCTCTCACACTTCGATGATAAAATCTCTCCTTCCTTACATGTATTTAAATCCTTTCCCATGTCCTCCTATGCACTGGAGGATGGGAAATGTCATGGAAGAGAAGAGACATGGAAAACCTTTTCAATTATGGGATTGTTTGTTTCAAATTTTATTTATCCATCGAAAGTGACATGATCGCCACCCAATGTAGATGATGATCAAAAATTACAACCCCGATGGGTGGTGATAACATGACCACCACCCTGGTTGGGTAGCAATTTTGCAACTTCCACTCTGCACAGAGTGGCAGTTCTGTTAAAATACCAACATAACCTCCTTTTCTCCATTTTCTTTCTTTGGTGTTGGATGATTTGATGAAGTAGAGTCATTTTGGATCCCTATGGATCATACCCCCCTTATTTATGAGGATTTTCGTCCCAAAAAATATTAGTGTGAGAGTAGATGAGGAAATAAATCCCTCACTTGCTCCTTTGAGTACCACAATTCCTATCTTAGTGTCTTCCCTTGCGCCTAACATGTCAAGACTCTCTACAGACCTCTTCTAATCTCTATGACCTTTGTTGCAAAAATACATCCTCCTTCAATTTTCCTCGTGGGTCCAAGATGGTATCCTCAATGGAAGGTACCAACTATAATCCTTCATCTTCATCAAGCATGGATGGCTCATATAGATGAAAATTCTCACAATTCACTACTAAGTACATATGCATAAAAGGTGATAAATCAAGATGAAAGGCATTTTCTCCAGCTTTTGTCCTTTACCTTGAAGTCTCTCCTTGCTAAAGTAAAGCCAAAATTTGTCTCCAACAAGAAGCTTATGCTCTCTCCTATGGTGGTCATGTCTAGTCTTGTACTTGTCTTGAGATTTCTTCGACTATTCTTTAACTTTGATATGGATTTGTCGAATCCTCTCAACGAATTTGTTTTCTCTAGTCACCTATGTGTCTCCTGTCTCCTCCTCATCCTTCTACCCAACTAATATGTCCAACGGATTTATAGGTAGATATCCCAAACATGCTTCAAATGGTGACTTCATAGTGGATGTGTGCACTGCCAAGTTGTAGGAATGTTGAATGTAGGATAAGGACTCATCCCAAGTCCTTGGGTATTTTCTATTATACCATCTAATCAACTATACCAAAGTATTTTACACCACTTTTGTTTGTCTAACTTTATGTGGATAGAAGATCATGCTCCTTTGTAACTTGGTATCCATCTTGTCTCACAAAGTAGTTAAAAATTTCCCCAAGAACCGGAATCCTCATCATAAATAATATACTTTGGCAAGCCAATATCCACCCATACATTAGAAAATAAAATATCTACTTCCTCATATGATTTTACTATCTTTTTACATGCCATAAGAATACACATCTTCTTGAACATATCAACAAAAACATAGAGATAGTCATTGCCATGTTTAGACATAGTTAATCCTTCTACAAAGTCCACGAAATGTCCTCCCATGGACGAGTAAGTACTAGAAAAGGAATATAGAAACCCTCATTCCTAGTCTTAGGCTTGCTAGAATAACAAATTTTACATCCATGTATACATTTTGATATTTCTTCTTACATATTAGGTCAATACATGTACCTTTGCGAGTGGGATAGGGTCTTACCAAAACCAAAATGTCCCGCCTCATTGTTGAGATATGTGCTTCCCTCATCAATAGAGGTCTTACTTATTTTGGCACAAAAAGCTTCCCCCATCAGTAGAGTATCCCATCCTTAAGATAACAATCTTTAATCCCCACCCTTTCATCCCCTTGGGACCGCATCTACTTGAAATTTCACCCCAAAGTCTCTATCCCGAGCATATGCCTCTCCATAAGCTTCCTTCGTGAAGGGATTGATCTAAGATATAGTGGCCAAGAAGGAGATCTTCTCCTTTGTATACATGCTAGACAACATGTCTCGCCACCAATTTTATACTACCCTTCTTATATTTGATCACCTAACGGAACTGTTGAAGGAACCCCATCCATCCGTAGTGCCTTACCTACTGGAATTTAGACTCTACTTGCAAATACTAGAGAGGTTTGTGGTTAGTGTGCACAATAGTTTACCCAACAAATAATTCTTCCATTTCTTAATTTCCTAAACTAGTGCATACATTTCCTTATCATATATTGAATACCCTTTAACTTCTAAAGTAAAAGTTTCATAATGATAGCATACAAAGCTTACCTCCACAAGCAACAATGCGCTCATAGCATAACCATTGGCATTTGTCTCTACTTCAAAGGGCTGCTAAAAATTAGGAAGATAAAGTACTTTGGCACATGACTAATCTTGTATTTCAATAACTCAAAGGATTTATCTTATTCCTTACCCTAGTCAAAACCCTTACTCTTTGCGGCCATTATGTGTAGAGGTGTTGTAATCACGAGAGAATCCTAGAATGAACTTTCGCATGTATGGCACTACTCCCACAAAAATCCTAGTCTTTGTGGCTCCAGGTTGGTGTTGGTAAGTTGGCGATGGACTACACCTTCTTCAAATCCACTCGTAGCTCTCGCCCTTCAACCATGAGCCCAAGATAGACAAGTGACTATTTGGAAAATTCACATTTCTTCATATTATATAGTAGTTGTTTCTCCCGAGAACTTGCAAGACTTACTGCGCAAATGAGTTAGATGTTCCTCCCATGTGTCACTTAAAATAAAGATATCATCTAGATAAATAATGACACATGAGTCTCTAAAATCATATAATACATCATTCATAAATATCATAAATTTAGTGGGTGCCTTACATAAACCAAATGGAAGTACTCACCACTCATGCAAACCTTGTTTGGTCTTGAAGATAGTCTTCCATATATCCTTCTCCTTCATTCTGAATTAGTGATAACTGACTTGAGATCCAACTTCATGAATAATTTTACATGTTGAAGTTGGTCCAAGACATCATCTATGCGAGGAGTTGGTATTTTTTCTTTATGGTGATCTTGTTCAAAGCGCGATGAGTCGATGCATATTCTCTAAGAACCATCCTTCTTCGGCACCATCACGATAGGCGAACCGCATGGTGGGGTGCTCAGACATATCACACCATGTTCTAGTAGTTCATGGAGTTGTTTCTTTACTTCAATACTTTCTAGTAAGGATTTCCTATACAAATTGATGTTCGAGGGGACTCTAGCAATAGCGGAATCTCATGCTCTACCTCCCGTTTTGGTGGTAACCCAATGGGATCCTGAAAAAATTCCTAAAAATACTGAATAATATTATCAAAATCCTATTTCCCCTAGTTAGATATCTTTAAAAATTATACCCCATCTTGTTTATCCTTTAACAAAAGTAAACAAAATTGATTATGGTTTTCCTGAATGATTCATTTTTCTTGGTTAGCACTTACCATGGTAACTCATGTATTATGTTGGTGTGCCCGGATGTTGTAGTTGATCCCATCCTTGACCCATCTGTATTGGTTCTCCTTTCTCATGAATATAACATCCCTGATATACAAGTAAGGACTCTCAAAAATAACATCAAATGCATCAAGTGGAATAACATCAGCTTCCAATACATCAATATACTGGGAATTTATCCCAAACTTGACCTTACATCATTTCGTTACCTGAATTTCAACACCCTTCTTCACCCAACCCAAAGGATAAGGGTGTGGATGATCGTAATTCTCAAGACCAAGTTTCTTTACCACTACTTCAGAAATCAAGTTAAATTGGGAACTAGTATCAACCAAAGCATTTACCTTAGTTCTCTTGATTTAGATTTTGATCTAGAATAGTCTACTCATCTCTTCTTCCTAGTTTTCCATGTTGGTGGCCATGCATCCAAGCCTCTTTTCTACATCAAATTCATATTCGATTTCCACCTCCCCTTCTATCTTCACAAATGTCATGAAATTATTTAAGTCCTTGTTTTAGTTCTTCATATTTAACTCCTGGATACAACTTCTAATAGGTAGCATCAATATGACCATTGATATCACAGTTCTTGCAAAATTTCTTGGGGTCTTTAAAATTATTTAAAGTAGTGGAATTTTTTTTACCTTTCCCTTTCCACTTACCTTTGTTAATTTTTTCCCCATGTTCTATCTTCTGCTATTTTTTCGACTTCTTTTCCTTTCGTTCCCCTTCTCCATACTTCTTCTCATCATCTATATAGTATGCATGTACACACGCCTTGTTGATATATTTGGGCTTTATGGAGATTACTTTTCTTCGAAGGTGAGTGTGAAGTCCTCCCAAGTAATTTTTAGAATTTCCTCATCCACCAAGTCCATATTCAACAACTTGACTCCGCCTCTAAACTCTATAGTATAGTCCCGCACACTTTGACATTGCCTTGTCTAAAATATCGCCATTTAATCATTTGGTCAGTCTTGTGGCCAATAGGATAGAAGTTGGCTCTAAGTAATTATTTAAATTCTTTCCAAGATTTCACAATAGGACGTTTCTTCTTTTCACAATTGGCTAGATGGATTTCCCAAAAACTAGAGCATGTCCCTCCATTTTGAGACGTGTAAAGGTGATCCTCTGTGCCTCGGTGACATTATGGACGCTAAAATAGACTTCCAAATTTTTTAATTATTTATCAAGCAATTTTGCATCTAATTTTCCTTCAAAGCTCTTAGATTTCAAAAAAAAATTCCACTTTAAAAGAAGCATGATCAGATTTTACCTTCTCTCTTGCCATTGAAGTCTCTTAGTCATGCTCTTCCTCATCATGGCTTCTCGCTATGCCAAAAATTTGGTTAGGCCTTGAACCATTGAGTCCATGGATTCTTGCTTAACTGAATCTATCTTAGTAAATTTTCAAGTTCTTCTTGTTTTTAAACATCTTATCCATCATGGTCTCTAACATCTCGATTCTACAAACCAAGTTCTCTTCCTCCATATTTCCCCGAATTCTCTATTTCCACTTCTTTGTCAAAATTTATGGATCGCAAGGTAAATCCTCTTCACCTTTAGATATTTTCACTGTCATACAAATCCAAGAACGAATACCACATCCCTAGATACTTGTTAGATTTGATACCAAAATGATCTGTAAACTCTCTACTTTGGAATTGTTTATAGAATCACAATTAAATGTTACTATTATACTTTTGATTTAGAAAATGACAGATATATCTAGTGAATGAATTTGATTATGTTTTAGAAGCAACAATTGTAGAGAAAGGAAAGAATGTAAACTCGTGAACACCAACAATTTTTATCTTGGAAACCTCCAGAGGAGGAAAACCAGTCGGGAAGGGAAAAACACTCTTTCTTCCCACTTTTATTGGCCAATTCAAATAAGAAGTATAGAATTTACAATAAGTATGAAAGAGAAGTATATAATATCTCACACTTCCTCCCAATAACTTTCTTTATCTACCTCTTTAACTCCTTTCTTCTACAAACACAATTCTAGCACTAAGAATTCCTTGCTCACTTTCTCTCATGCTTCGATGATCAAATCTCTCCTTCCTTACATGTATTTATAGCCTTTCCCATGTCCTCTCATGCACTGGAGGATGGGAAAGGTCATGGAAGAGAAGAGATATTGATAGCCTTTTCAATTCTGGGATTGTTCATTTCAAATTTTATTTTTCCGTCGAAAGTGATAGGATTGCCACCCAATGCAAACCAAAGATCACGGGTTTGCCACCCTAGCTGGGCGGAGGTTACATGACCTCCACCTTGGTTGGTCAATAGTTCAAACCTCCACTATGCATAGAGTGGGATTTATGTTAAAATATAGATAGAACCTCAATTTCTCCATTTTCTTTTTTTTGGTGGTAGATGATCCGATGAACCGAGTCATTTTGGATCCCTATGGATCAATGCTAGTGTCTAAAGCCATAAAAGATAAATCAGTAAAATACCAACTAGATTTTAGGGTGTTTAAGACCAAATAGAGAACAAGAGACAAAAAAGAGGCTAAAGATAGTTGTCAATCACTAGCTTTCTTTCTTATGAATCATTTAAATGCTAGTATGCTTTTAGGATCTATAAATGTACCTAAATGTGTGATTTTGTGTCTACACCACCATGACATGGTATCTCTACAATCATCGAATAGATCTCCATCACTCTCACACTTAGGGGGCATCAAAATTTCCTACCCCCATAGTCACACATTCTAATTAGCAAGTTCTTGTCCATTCTACTCACATACACACGTATACCTTACTTTTTCTTTGCACTTAAAGTAAATATTTCTAGTTGAACTTTATCTTATCTATATTCTGAGCACACCTTACTACATCTATCCTTTCTTATGGCTTCCCTTTCTTCTCATTTTTCACTCCATTAAATATTTTTTCCTCATGCTTACTTATGGATCCTTATATTCATGATACACATACTACTTTATATATATGGTATACACCCTTTTGTTTATTATGCATAGTCTGGCTATTCTTTCTCATAATGATCACATCTATTTTCCAACAGCTCCTGATATACACACTTGGGGGCATCAAACTTCCCCCTCCTCACTTTCTTCTTATACCATTACTTCTTCCTATATATACAACACAATGTTGCTACTACATACTCTACCTCGCTACCCAATGACACACTCTTGTTCTATGGTTCATACTTGATTGTTGAGGGCGTAATTCCTAAATGAACCGTACATCACACACATCCATTGGGGGAAACACAACCCCTCCCATATGCACATCTTACATATCGAGAACATCGTCGCATTCTTACAACATCTGCACATCTTGGTTATATTTACTCTTTTTAGCTTATAATATTTACATGTTACACTTTGTGTCCTATGCTAGCTTGGATATTTAGTATGTAATTATATTTTTGTATACACACATGCATGTTCACATGGTATCTTGTGGTGAATGTAAGAAATTTATAGATTCTTACACGATGCATGATGCTTGACACTTCTCTTTACCAGTCCCACCGAGGATCCTAGGACCAACTACCTTTTCTACTCTCCTACTACACATCACAGGTCCTATTTTTACAATATTTACTACTTCTTGTCGCTACCAATAACTTTTCACTAATCTATACATGCTTTGACATACTATTTATCTTTCTAACATGCTAACGAGTGCTTCATGTGTAGTATCCCTCTTGCATGATTCTATACATCCATGGTTATCTGTTACTTATTGTTTTTATTGTTTTCCATTATTTATGGGCTAAACCTATGTGTTTCTTGATCATTTTTTTATTATGGACACTTCAACCCCGATTATATTTTGACTTTTTGAGTGATGTCCCACATATGCAACCTAATTTTCACAATCGCTCTTGTCTTCATAGTTGTTTAATACATTGTATTATATTTCATGCTAGTGCTTTAACACTAACACTTAATTCCTAGTCTATGTTGTTTGCATGTGCATTGGTTTATACCATGCAAATCCTCTACCCTCAATAGGTACCCAACATATGATATGCATATTAGTTTCAAGTCCTATCGTTCAAGACGCCTCATCCTACATTCGTCACATGCACCACAAACAAGGGGGAAACTATTGGGTAAACAAATCACCCTTCCGTAAGTACAAAAATCTAGAAAAGAACAACACAATATATAATTGTCAAAAGCACACGATTCTTGAGTGGTTTACAATCAAACTTGGATTACAAACACATAGTAGACATTAGCACCTAGTATAAGATAGGAATGGTGGGCACTTATGTCCCTCCCGGCACTTGTGTCTTGGGAGAAAAAAATCAATTCAACACATTTTCCGATAAGTTATAGTACGGATCTAAAGTATCGACTCTTTTCTTTAGTTATATAATTTAGTCAATTCAGATTACCAACTCGGTTACAAATCGTGACCTATCAATCTATAGTGGCATTTATCATTTGATAAGCTTCATGGAATGGGAGAAAAACATACCTCTCTCCCCAACACTCTTCTCCTTAGCGTAAAATCTCCCAAAAAAACTCATCCTTGGCGTGAGATAGCCCAAAAACCTCACTCTTGGTGTGATATCATTCAAAAATCTCATCCTTTCCAAGGTAGGATGCTCAAATCCATGGCTCGATGCTTTCTTCATTGGGAATTGATCACTTCCAATGCCATCCAAAAACATCTCCAAGATAAATAGAACAACTTTCTATCCTATACTCTCTCATAGATCGATGCACTCTTTCCTTAGTGTTAATTTTACATACATTACTCTAATTTTTCATATACGGGACTTATTCTACTCTATTTCTCTATTTTTTCAGTCCATCCTTACAAGAAACAAGAAATAGATTGATATAATGTGAGCAGCACAATGATGCAAAGTGAGATAAAGGTGAGATCAAGGTGATATTTTTCTACAAGTGAGAAGTCTCAATATTGCTTTCAAGACAACCACTAAAATGTGAAAAGCTTACAAACACTCTTTCAACACTTAAATAAGGTTTATGAAAACAAACGGATTTAATTGGGTATAAAAGAGCTCAAACAATTTCGACAGCAATTTGAGTCGTTTTATTTTGACCAATAATGCCAAAAAAATAATAAGGGAATTTATGATTGGTGATGAAAATATGCAGTGCAACTTGGCATATTTTTTCCTTGTTCGATAATAAAGTAGAAACTAGGACAAAATTTTACGTTTTAAGATTCGTGATGAAAGATACACAACACAACTTCAATAGACTCACACCTTGTTTGAAAAGAAAAGTTTTGGCTCCAAGGAATTCTTTCTTTGTATTCGATCTTTGAAACTCTCAATTTGGATAATAGTAAATTTGGTCCCAATGCCAAATGGCTCCCAAGATTTTTTTCTCAACACTTGTCAATAGCTTGTCTAAGAGAGGTACACTTTTTAGAATAAATTCTAAACAAAGGACCATTACCCCACAATCAAATTAATGAATGAGACCTCATACAAACAACATTTAGCACTCCTCACAATATTTTCTAGTTAAGTAGGTGATAGGGCACTTCCCATTTATTCAACCAGTTCCCTCAATGTGTTGACCACTTTGGGGTTCCTATGTTATTCCTCACAATGAGTTTTATGGCTTATGCCAAAGAAATTCCCACAGTTAAAGCAATTGGGTCGTAGCCTTTCCAATCTCACCTGCAAATACAATGTGATTGAATGGTGTTCTTTTAACCTTTGATTTAAAATGTGGTTTTGCACACCTTTGGCAACCTGCACACAATGTATCAATATTTGTCTCGATTTAATTCTTTAAAAAGAGAAAAAGGTCATGTACTCAAAATATTAGTAGTTTTCCATATAAACCACAATGTTTAGAAATAGGATCAAGGTCATTTTTTATTCTCAAGATTTCTCGAAAGAAAGAGAGAAAATCATACACGACATTTGATCCAACTAATTAGAAATGGGAAAACTTAAATCAATGGCCATTAAGTGCTTTTGAAAGATGAATTTTTGAACAACTTAAATGATACATTTTTCCAAGTAACACACAATGTTAGAATGAATATCAAGGTCTCTTTTGATTCTCAATATTGCTCCAAAGCGTAATAGAAGATCATACATGATGTTTGATCCAACTTAAGAAAATGGAAAAACAAACGTAATTGAAGCATTTAAGTGTTAAAAATTAATTTTTAGATAAAAACTCAAATGATTAGTTTTTCCATGAGAACCATCAAAATATCAAGTGTTAGCCATATTTTCAAATGACAATTAGAATGTTAGAAAAGAATCCAAAATCGTTTCCATTTCTGATTCTCAAGATCACTCGAAAACGCAAGAGAAGAGCATGCGCGGTTTTGATGAATTTATAACAAAAATGATATTTCCAAAAATATTTAAAATCTTAACATTATTTATAAAAAAATTATAACTTAGACAAATATCCATAATCATATCCATTTCTAATTCTCAAGGTCTCTCGAAAGCGCAAACGAAGAGCATATGTGGTGTTGATCAAATTAAAATGAATCTAACATACAAAGAAAATGAATAGTTTTCTATAAGGTTAAATCCCAAATTTATGTGTTCATTTCATAATTCACTTCAAGACCTTTCCATCACAAAAAATGGATTCATTTCAAGTTCGGGAGAAAAAGTTATGGCCTTCGTAAGATAGGTTACACATATGCTCTTATACTCATGGGTATGCACTTAACCTGTACTAAAAATGTCTAAAAAAAAACGTCCCAAAATATAAAAAGGGTTAAATTTTTCCCACCAAGATTCAATTTTGAGAGCAACCCATCTCATTTATATGTGCAAAGAAAACTCAATGCTATCAAACACTAACGTACATGCTCAAAAACTTAAGATTTTCAACAAATTGACAAAACTAGAATGTAAAATTATGAAAAATGAAGATGAAAATATGAATAAAGCTTAAATTTTTCACATCAAGATCCAATTTTGACAGCAATCCACATCCTTAATATGTGCAAATAGGACTCAAATCTATCAAACACTAACATGCATGCTCAAAAACTTAAGATTTTCAACAAATTGACAAAACTAGCATGTTAATTATTTAACATAAAAATCCAATTTTTACGGCACTTCACCTCCTTTATACCTACAAGGAAGACTTGACACATGCAAACTCAACAAAACATGATTAGAAACACAAGTTATGTTAATATATATTAAAAAGAGGGTTGGTATGCAAAAACAAACTTAACCAAAAAAATGTGTGTGAGAGAAAGGGGTCTCCCACCGGGTGTGCCATATGTATGCATGTGATTGAATCAATATAAGCTAATGAAAGGAAACTAACACCAAATAAATTTCTAGCTTAGTTAATCAACAATATAAACACCATGATAAAGCTAAAAAGGAAAAGCTTAAACTAGTGCATAAAACATTAAGAATATTAAATGGAAACCAATCCTTTGATATTCGGATATGATTTGTAATTGTAGATACTCTTTTAGTGAGCCAAACGTAGCTACGTGTGATCAAAGGAATTCTCCAAGGAAGAGGAAGAGATCTCACCAATATGGCTTAATTTACATGTTTGGTTCTTCTCTTACTACACTTAGCCAAATAGAAAAGCGAAAAGGTTGCTTGATCAATAAGCTTTTCAAGATTGAAATTCTCTTATCATATGCTAATGTCTTACAAGGACATGGTAAACATTTGGGAAAAGGTGTACTAGGTTCTTTATATAGCTTTCCAATTTGGGAGAAGCTTACAACCTAGTGAATGTGGGATAAAGGGAATGTAGAATTAGAAAGGGATAAGTATGATTAGAAGAGATTAATTAGAGATTAGAAACTCATGGGAGTTAGGGGTGATTTAATTAATCAAATAGGATTAATTAATAGACCAAGATAAGCTTAAGAATCCAATAAGCTTAATTAATTAATAGGCCATTTGGAGATGATTTAGAAATAAATTAGTAGAATTTGAATGGTTTGAAACGGGATTTAACCAATAAGGTGTATTGATTAAATAGAAGGTTAAAAGACTTAATTAACTAATAATATTTAATCAATTAATTAAAAGATGATTATAACTAACAAAGTGTCATTAATTGACTAAAATGAAGAGGAATGTTTGCTAATTAGCAGAAATCACCAATTATAACCAAATGACATGAAAGAGGATAAATAGTGCAATTTTAGTATTAAAATTATGTAGTTAGATTTAGGTGTCTACAAACCCCATTGTTGTCAACCTCTCAGTAATTATCATGGAGATATTAAAATTTCAAAACGTGATTATCCATGTATCAATACTATCTATTGCCTTTATTCACCTTACTTCCTCCAAAGACTCATTCATTTCTAAATTTCTACCTTGTAAGATGACTCCTAAACCATTATGCATGTAGTTCTTAAAAAATCTTTGAAAGCAAAAACTCTTATTGATTGATATGTTGTGTTGTTTGAACTCGTGAATATGAAATTCAATAAGAAAAGTATCCTTTAGCTCATCAAAATCCACCATCTCTTAATCATGCTTAAACTTTCACTTGTAATAGGTTCCTATGGTTTGGGCACTTGCAATTGGTTCCTATGGCTGACTCACCCCTCACAACAACAACATTCACAAGAACAGCTCCATTTATACTACCTTCTTCCATCATTTTAGGTGTATTCTTGAAATTCAATGCATCTTTATTTTACAACTCAAGATGGGTTTTCTACTAAATTATATATCAGTACGGTATGTCATTACTTAAAATTTGGTTAACATAACTCAACTCTTCAACTTCAAATATTGATTCTTCTAAATTAAATAGTTGTGTGTTGGCATTGGAATGTTGCTGACTCCAACTCACATCATCTACGAAATTTGTATATACTTCTTTCTCTTCAAGTGTCACCCCTATTCCATTTCTAGTTAGATGAACACCTTTTATTTTATTTTGGTTGCAACAATTCTTCAACAAATAAGTGATCCTTAATTTACAAGTCATATGTGTGCTCTCCTTTCTAACTATGGGTTTTATCGACATCCCTCTTGCATAACTCAGATGTCTTCATATGGTCCTTAGCTACAAGATCTCTTTCTCAACATTTCCACATATTTATGCCACATCATCTCTTTGTAATTCCTTTTATCCATTCTCTTCATTTTATCCATTTGTAAAGTTCAAACTCTTACATTCATTCGTAACCACTCAAATTTTACACAATGGAAAATTTAACTCGCTATTTCCAATTATTCCAATTTAAGATCAACTAAGAGCATCTTAATCGTTCTTTGGAGCCTCTTGAATGAATGATCTCTTAGCTCGCGTAGAAAATCAAACTCTTCTTCCTTAGGACAAAGAATGTTTAGGCACATAATTTGTTATAACAACCCTATACCATACCTCTACTACACTTTTCTACACCCTATATGTCTTCTCTAAGGCCTTTATCCATGAATAATTCCAACCTTTGTAGTGACAAAAATGTCATCTCCTACTAATCACATAGGCCATAATCCAAATGTACATGTTATCCAAAATTACCCATGGGTTATTTTGGCCTTAATAAGATTCAAAAAATGGACTTAGCCTTTTTTTTTACAATTTTTTATGGTTAAACGATTGTCAAATTGCATATCCCAAATGCACCGACCGTCGGTATTCAAAACCCACAGAGTGCGGTTCAAAAAAAAGGGCGATTGTTAAAAATTTAATTGGCATTCATTTGACCATCAAATTCAGCATTAAGATTAGCGAGGACACATGGCGTGAAGTCGGTGGTCCCGGCCCAAGGGCCACGTGGCGGTGGATCAATGATCAAAGGTGGCATACGTGTCAACATTTCGGAAATTCCTTGGCCAATTCCCGAAGTTAGACACGGTTCATATTTCGTCGGTCTCCAAGTCGGACATGGTCAAAGCGGGAAGGTGGTGGACAACTTTAAATCCAAAAAAATTCTAAGTTCCTCGGGCTTATAGATTGGGATGCGAAGAGCTACGTGGAGCCATTTTATTAGCTCACCTTTCGCAAATTGACAAATGTGAAGGCCCATCGAATAAGATCCAAGCACGAAGAAGATAAACGCGAGTTTCTGTCATAGGTGCGATGTGGAACCATCTCATTGGCTCACATTTTGCATCACAAAAGGAGTTAAAAGAAAAAATTGATATACGAAGTGTGTGGAGCTTCCCTATTGGCCAATATTTTGCAATTGTCGGATGAGAATATCAAAATTCGGACAATGCATCAAGGCATAGAACTTCCTCATTAGTCAAAGTTTCGCGAATTGTTAGTTGGGCCTTTCAATGGCACAAACATGTGAAGGGGCGAAATGATCTCATTAGCTAATGGTTCGTGGGTGTCGGAGGAAATTTTTCAAAAGGAAAACATAGGAAGTGCGTGAAGCTTTCTCATTAGCACACAATTCGCAATTATCAATCAAAGGGATTTTAAAAAGGTAAATTGCAAAGGTGCATGGAAATATTTTATTGTCTCCCAACTTAAAAGAGGCAGATAAGAGAAAACCATAGTCGACACTATGGAGAAACATGGCAAAGTCTTAGTGGCCCGTACTTCATAAAGACAGACCCATTCGCCAAGGAAAAGGAAAGAAAAGAAAAGTAAAAGGAAGCAAGGTCGATCCCGTGACCCAATGAGAGATGAACACATGGAAAAGTATGAAATGATGCACATGTGAGTAGAGGAAAATTTACAAGCTAATCAAATACTACTACTTGTTGCATTCCCGCATTCGATGTGCAAATATTCAAATGATGATATATTTTGATCCCCTGCTCCAAATTGCACAAAATTGGTCTTGTTCGAAATCTCTCCTCAAGAAATTTGATTTGGTATCATGAGAATCATATTTTGGTGGGTCTAAATGGGTGAAAAAGGAGGAAAAATGGTTCGGGCCACGTATGATTGCAAGTATGATCATTTAATCATGGAAATAGCACGTTTTCTTGAGCTCCAAGTTTCTATTAACATATCAAATCCAACCAAGTGTCAATCATCCTATGCAGAGCAATCATTTGGATCTTCTAGAAGGTTGGGACCACTAAAAACATGCTCTAAAAATTCTCTCCCTCTTCTTTCTTAAAATCTATAAATGTAAGTGCTTAGGCATGTCTTTGGGGGGAATTTTCATGTAATAGAACTCTGTCAAAATTGTTCTAGAGCAGTGTTGAGTTGCAGGCCTCTGGTCTGAGTATTATGGAAGAAGATCCTTTCCTTTATTTTGTAATTGTAATGAATTGTGCATCCATTTAATTAATAAATCCATGTTTTGTGGATATTCTCTGCCCTATCTATGTTTTATTGCATTTTCCTTGTATTTCATTACATATTCCAGGTTTTTTGGCATTCTATGTTCTTCTTGTAGGTTCAGATCTGTTGTGCTCCATGGAAATGATGTTGAAAAATGTAGTTAGGGATTGTGTCACTTGTTTTTGACCTCTCTCTTTCCCATTCTTCATCTCATTTTCACTCATCTGGATGTTTTCCCATTCCTTTCTTGGTGTAATCACCTCTGTAGCTTAGGATTTCCATTTTCATGCAATCTCTCTTTCTCTCTTTGGTCCCTTGGAAGCTTAGGATAGAAATAGATAGCATAATTTCCCTTTTATGAGAAGTTTAACAAAGTAAGATAAGGTAGAGGAATTCGGCCTTCTCTAGATATTTTTCTCAATTAGCAGTCTCACAACTAAGAGACAATCCCATGTTACCCAAAAACATTGGTTTCTCATTCACGATTCATGATCAAAACTAGAGGGTGTTATTTTTTGGTGATAACAATACACAAGATTAAAATACTAATCAAAAATAATTAAACAAAATCTTGTACAAATCACTACTCAAATACTCATGAGCTCATGAGTGTGGGTTTCGATCCCTTCCAACCTTTGATCTCATTGCAAACTCAAATCTCTACTTCTCAAACTAACATTCTATTCTCCAAGAGTGGTTGAATTTAATTCACCATGGACCATGTAATGTCCCTTTTTTTAATTAAGGCCTAATGAAGACTTGTTTCCATTTTCTTTCCTTGGAAAAGAAGAATAAGTGAGCAAGGGAAGGAATTGCACTTCATTTCAATTTTCTTTTATTAGATTTAATATGTTTTTAGTGTTTGCCTTTAGGAGGCAAGGTCGGATGGGTTCGGAGGAATTAAATAGGAAATCAAAAGATAGAGTGAAGCTTAAATGGACGTTCCTCTTTTAATTGGCCTTTGGCCCCAAGCAAGGAGTATAAAAGGGATTGAAGGACTTCATTCGCAATCATCTTTGGTGTATTTTATATCTACAATTGGTTTTTTGGGAAAGTTTTTTAATATCTTTCCACTTGAGGACGAAAACCCTCTTGTGCAGCATCCAAGGAAGACAAAAACCTTCCTTGTGGCTTGGTGGAGAACAAAAACTCTCCATGTGGGTGAATTGAAGACATCTCTTGAAGATTTGCTTGTTGATTTAGGTTAGAGACATCAAGAAGAAGGATTGCAAAACCTTTACATAATTTTTGGATCTCTTCCCTTGGAGAGAGACTAGGGTTTGATGTTGGTTTGGTTCCTTTTAGGGCACAAATTTCATATCTAATTTTATATTCTGAAACTCCATAATTTATAAGGTCGAAATCTACATTTTGGTGATTTTGGAGGATTTTATCTACTATTTTCAGCCTTTGTTTGTGGTTGTCCTATTGTTGTCATAAAGTTAATTAAAATAGTGTATCTTCAATGATTTTCTCCATTTATTTATTGCCAATTGGATGGATATTGATTTTTCATAGTTGAAATAATTATTTAGAAGTATTTTTCAGCTATTGTGCATGTTTATTTGGTGAATTCTAAGATCTTATACGATTCTCCTTAGGTTTTTAAAGGATATTACAACTAAAATTATAAAGGGAATATATATATTTCACTTCACTTGGGTTTGTGTGGTTACCTTATTTTTCATTTTCAGCCCTTGAAAGTGATATTACAGTGGTATCAGAGCTTCGGTCTTCCCATCCTAATGGTTTCTTGGAAGAGGACAACAAGGGTTTCCTCTAGTATCAACGGAGAGAAATAAAAGTAGATCAACAAAGAGAGGAGGATAGTATGGCTCACCAACATCCTCAAGAAGCCTATATCAACAAATTAATTAAAGGGAAAGATAGATTGATAGACACCATGAACCTCCTAGCCCTAACCCTTTAGAGATTGCATAAACCTAGGGTTCATAATGGAGACGACAACTCATCCGGAGAAAATACTTCCCAATGATCCTTTGGATCATCTTATGGATCGAGTCTCTAGGCCTTCTTTCCTTCCAAGGAAGAACCCTTCCGAAGGTGGGAACAAGGCCCTCTATGGGGCAAAGCATTGCAGCAAGCTATGAGGAATACATGGCACTTCTCGGCGAGATACGAGAAACAATTTCACTTGTCGAGTTCATAGGGGCGAACAAAGAAAGAGAAAGGCATGGACCTAGAACTCGACACCACGAAGGATCTTCAACATGCTAGGAGAAATGAATAGGAGAAGAACTTCAAATTGCAATGGCAGAGCAAGAAGAAGAAATCAAAAACAAGAACAAGAGAAGACCAATATGCAATGCATGAAGGTAAATATTCTTTGACGATAAATAATGTTTTTGTAATTTCCAATGATTGCATGTGGCGAAGAAAAGATGGTGAAGGAAAACAAGGTCTAAAAGAGGTTCTTGAGGCTAAGATTCAAGATGACCTAGTTGAGCGGGATGCCTTTCAAAAGGATGTCTCACCTTATACTCATGTCGATTTTCATTTTGTTGGAATTTACATATCAACAATAGATGGTAAGAAAACTAATTTATTGGATCACCCTCACACTATGTATTTATGCAATATTTTTATCATCATGAGAATTATTCTAACAAAGATGTGTGTGGATGAAGGGTACTAAAGAGAAAAAGGATAATTTCCAAGAGGCCCCTAACCATCTTCCGAGCATTCGAAGATTGAACCAAAGAAACAAGAACCATTGAAGTTGTTGGGCATTGAGATGACACAACCCATTAAAGCCCTAGAAGCCCCCATTTCCATTGCTAAAGTAAACTCTTGACTGATTTTCATAACAACAAAGCATGAAGGCATCAAGGTTTGAAGCATGAACCTAGCAAAATTAGGGAGCATGAATCCCTAAGTAAAAGCTCTTTAATATTTAATGATGTTTCATTAGTTTCTAATGGGTGCTTGTGGTAAATTGTTGAAAAGAAATCATATTTGCATAAGGACAAAGAGGACAAAAGTAAGGAAGTGTATGTTCATGAAGGAAAGGCACTTCTAGTTTCTCATGATTACTTTCATTTTATTGGAAATTTCCAAATAATAGTCAAGGATGGGAAAATTTAGGGAGTGTATCACCTTGGAGTGAGTTATGGAGATGTTCTGTTCAAACAAGTACCAACAAAGGAATGGTGGGATCCTTAGTGGCAGCCCAAGGTATGATGAAAAAAACACATTTTACTTCTTGTTATGCCGCTTACCATACGTGTATCATTATGGGCATCTTGTTGTTAAGAAAGATCGCATGTCATGTTTGACGTCTGGTAATATAATTGGTGATGATGTGAAGAACTTGAGGAGTAACATATGGCACATAGATCTTTTCTTGCAAGGTTATGTGGGCATAAAAGTTTGGGTTCCGGTTGATCCCTTGAATTGTAAGAAAGAGGAAGTCCTTGATATTGCTACTCCATGCATATGGTTAGAAAGAAATTTGATGGAGGATTGTTTTGAATTTATTATGTATTCTAACAAAGTTGTGAAGGATTCTACCCTCCATGGACAAGGAGTCACGGTTTTGATTGATAATGGAGCTACTTACAATTTCGATGTAATGAGAGCTTCAGTGTCAATGTGGATTTGAAGGTGGAAAACTTCAAAGGTTTCACGATCGAGGTAATGAATGACTCCATGTCATGCACAAGGTGTCCTGAACTCCTTTTCACATTGGGAGAGCATGAGGTAGGTGATGATTTTTATATGATTAGCATGGTTGGTATCTATCTTGTGCTTAGGGTCCAATGGTTGCACTCATTGGGAGAACTCACTTTCAATTTCCAAAAGATGGAAATAAGATTTATTGATATGGGTAATAAGGAGACACTTAAAGGTATCTCCATGGAAATCAACATTGGTCCGCTCATGGTTCAAGATAAGATTCGTTTACATGTTGTGGTTAATGGATTCACAAAACATGCCCCATTTCCACCAAGTGTATTATCAGAGTAGCGCAACATAAGAATGACATAAGAATGGTAGAGTTGTTTCATGGTTAAATATTCATGCAAGGGAACACCAACAAAGTATGTGGGTGGTTAGCGGTGATAAAAGGAGTGTACTTTGGAGAACTATAATTCATAATTTTAGACTTGGTAATGTTTTCATTATTCATATCATCAGCTACCACATGATTACATTTGCAAGCATACAAGTGGGTAGGAAAATATTTTTCAGTCAAGAAATGGAACATTTTTCAATTAATGAATGTTGAGAGAAAATGTTCATCCCTTAGAGAGGTGTTTTTAGTCATTGTCATGCTCACAATTCATAATTTTATAGGAGATTTCAATTTTGCATATGTTCTTCCATTTTTAAGTTGTTGATTTTGATAGAATCGATTATGGGTGGTTGTTTTTATGACTTGAACAACTACAAGAGTGATCATTTTGAGGTCATTAAATCATCAAAAAATAGTTGTAGATGGTTCCAGTTGAAGAAGACAACTACTTCAACCAACATAGCTTCAAATTGGGGAAAATGTCGGTGCTTTATGATTGTCATACCTTGTTTCCAACCACATACATTATAATTTTTTAGAGAAAAAATACACGATTACAAAATCTGTTTTTGGTACAACATTACTAAAGTATTGGGAATCCATCATTTGGGTGGAAATTATAAGATGATGACAAGCAAAGAAAGGGGCAATAGAGGTATGAGTTTGTTTGGGTTGAAGCTCCTTCATTTAACATGCACATCGTTCATATTATGGGAGCACTACAACATATTCCTTCACCTTGACATGATGATGCTTGGACATATGAGTTTGCAATTGCTTGTGGGCAAGCAATTTTGGGAAGGGAAGACTGTAATGTCCCCTTTTTTGAATTGAGGCCTAATGAAGATTTCTTGTCATTTCCTTTCTATGGCAAAGAAGAATAAGTGAACAAATTGTAGCTCATTTCAATTTTTTATTAGATTTAGTGTTTTCCTTTAAGAGGAAGGTCGGTTGGGTTTAGGGGAATCAAAGAGGTAATTAAAAGTTAAAGAGAAGCTTAAGAGGTCGGTCCTCTTCTAATTGGCCTTCGACACGAAGCAAGGATTATAAAAGGGGTTGAAGGACTTCATTTACAATCATTTTTGGCGCATATTACATCTACAATTGTTTTTAGCAAGTTGCTCAATACCTTTCCACTTGAGGATGAAAACCCTCTTATGTGGCATCCAAGGAAGATGGAAACCTTCCTTGTGGCTTGGTGGAGAACGAAAACTCTCCATGTGAGTGAATTGAAGACATCTCTTGAAGATTTGCTTGTTGATTTGGGTTAGAGACATCAAGAAGAAGGATTGCAAAAGCTTTACATAATTTTTGGAGCTCTTCCCTAGGGAGTGACTAGGGTTTGATGTTGGTTTGGTGCTTTCTAGGGCACAAATTTCATATCTAATTTTATATTCTAAATCTCCATAATTTATAAGGTCGAATCTACATTTTGGTGATTTTTGGAGGGGTTTATCTACTATTTTCAGCCTTTGTTTATGGTTTTCCAGATGTTGTAATAAATTTAACTACAACAAAGTGCATCTTCACCGATTTTCTCCATTTATTTGTTGCCAATGGATGTATATTGATTGTCATAGTTGAAATAATTATTTATAATTATTTTTCTCATTGTTGTGCATGGTTATTTGGTGAATTATAAGCTCGTATACAATTCGCCCTAGGGTTATAAAAATCATATTTCACTTCAATTGTGTTTGTGTGGTTACCTTCTTTTTCGAGTTCGGCCCTTGAAAGGGATATTATAGACCATGTGCAAACTACAACATCCCAACTCAACCAAATGAGGCCCCTACAATGGAACCAAAATGTTGTCAACGCGTTTTCTATGTCCTCCTCTTACGTAGAAGGATATGAGCCCAAGGAAGCCTTATGATTAGTCTCACTTCTAGCAGACAACAAATAGAGATAAATCACCACTTACATTGGCATAATCGACTATACATGGATGTGCAAACGTCTCACCCGAAGTGCAAATGAGAGAGCACTAGGAACTTTGTAATGTTAAAGTGTTATGTCAAAGGACATTCATGTGAAGAAATATGATCAAACCCTAACTCATCATATTAGAGAGATAACTAGTAGTAAACTATACCTCATACAACTACTACCACACCATAATCAACACATCCTACGTCCATTAAAGAAGTAATGAATACGCAAAACATTAACCAACACTTTGAACATATATACAATGTATATACAAACATAATCAAATATAATCATACATCTTTATTCACTCAAAACTTACATAGACACATAAATTTCCATACAATATATGCTACAAATGATATAACACTTCTATCCAAGACTCGAACACGACCAATTACTCCATCAAGATACCCAAAACATACTTGGAACCCCCACTTTAACTTCACCCATGTTTTGAATTATGTTTCTAAGTATGAGCCAAAGGCGGGTATTTATAGGGTTGTCATAACTTGACCTTACCACTTAAACAAGAAAACATTCATTGATTCCTTTTGAATACCCTACAGGATATTTCGTTCAAGTTAAATTGCACACACTCTACAAATTCAAAATCTTCCACCATGTGCTTCCTTGCTCTTATTTTCCATCACTTTAATCTGTGCTCCATCCACGACCCTACATTGGTTGTCAAATGTGTTCACTTGTGCATTGTTGATTTGCACACCTTTTATTTCAGAATCCGCCCTCATTGACTCTCTCACTTCTTTTTCTTTAGGCTAGCTAACACCTCATGCACAACCCATATTTTTGCCCTTCTACATGCATGATCAAGTCTTACGCATATGCACATCTTACTTGTGTGGCATGCTTCCTTGGACCTTTGTGCACAAGAGGACATGGTGTCCTAACGTCAACAACAATTTAATACCAAATTATAACCATTAGTTGTACCCAACAATGGTTTGATTCAATTGTCTACAATTTTGAAATATTAGCACAAGGTTTTAAATACCAAAAAGGTACAACGTATAAACTATTTAGTGCATCGAGACTTTTTGTATAAACTAAGCACAATTGATCACATCATCAAATTTCTACACATTTTTTCAAATCAATGATGTTTCCACAATAATATTTTTCTTCCAACTAGTATAACATATACTCTCTCAAAACGTTTTTAACCATAGTAATGTTTGTTAGTTAGTACTCATAGGAGGAAGTGCTTACAAGAATAATTCAAACTCATCTCATCCTCATTTTCATCTCAAAGGTATTTGAATTTACTCTCATGTTAATAAATTATAAGTTTGAATCCACAAAGTTTCGTCAAATCCAACCTTAACAATTATAAATTTGATTTAGTAATCTCTCTTTTTTTTTAATTTCAAAAGCATGCAAAGCATAAGATTACTCTTCATCAAAAATCCATGAATAACATTTCGAGTATTTAGTAGTGAGAAGCTTATAAGTTTAAAAATGCAACAATTTTTTTAATTGAAGTTCGTCAATCCAAGAGACGAGAAATGTATAAATCATTATAAATAGTGTTGTCAATGATTTAAGCTTCACACTATTAATTGGACACAAATTGTTGTCTTTAAAGAACATAATAAATTTCATTTGTTTCACCGAAGGTCATATATACAAAGTCATTGCAACTTGTTTATAACCATGAAATAAATAAATACCAACAACTAGATCTCATATATTTGTTAAATATTGAATGCTTAAGTTTTTACAAAATGAATTCTAATATAATACATTTCATATCCAAGAGAACAAAAATTGTAATAATCCCTTTTGAATAATATTGTCGGTTTTTAAATTAAGATTCACACAATTGACATTATCAAATATTTTTGTCATCATACAATAATATATATTATCAAATATTGTCACTTTTTTAACTCGGCTCCACATAATTGATTGCACATTCATGCTTAAATATTCTCATCATCACACCACCCTATTTTTGGTTATTTTTAGGGTTAATATTTTAACAAAAGAGGAGATCCCCACAAAGATATTGAAAGATAATAATATTTTGTTTCGTTGAAGGTGATATATCGGATGAGAAGCTATTGTAGTTTATTTACAACCATGGGATTAACTAAATACTAACCGTTAGATCTCATATACTTAATCTTGAATGCTCAAGGTTTTTTAATTATACAAAATAAAATCTAATGTAATAAAATTCAATTCAATCTTGTCCATTAAAATTGTAAAGACTACTAATAAATCGACAACTTTATCTATTGCTTGCATTTATTGTCGAGTTTTTAATTACATAAATGTTCCCAAATCTTTTTTAGGTTTATTGAAAAGATATTTCATAATGTCCATAGAGTTATTATTGGATAAACACTTATGATAAGTTTTTAAAAGCTTATGTATCCTTAAACATAAATTACTAATAACCTTATGCCTTGCATATTTATGTGCTTAAATAGAAGAGTGACTTGAGAATAATATAAGATTGTGAAGATTGTGTATCCATCTAATGTAGCTTTCACCTCGTTCAAAGCAACTTTTATCAAATAACGTTTAAGTATTTACATATGAGCAAAGTTATTAAATCTTTTAGTTCTTTTTTATTAATCGTATTATTTTATATTGATAAACACTTTAAAGTGTAGTAAAAACATTAATAAAATTGAAACCATTCAAAAATATTTATAGTTCATAATCATACTAGAGGTTTGAAGACATTGGCGGATTTCAACTTCTATCTACTTTAATCTAAAACAACCGTTGAGAATATCTTGCATATTGGTAGGGGAGAGGGGCTAGTAGTGGTACACCCTAAGTTAAGGGGTCCACAAAATCAATTGTTTATCATATGGGATTGTAATTTTTTCACTAATATGTAATTCAGATTTGTGTTAACTTATATTTTTTTTTTAGATTGTTCAATGGGAGGGAAAGCCCTATTTTGAATTGATTTGAAATAATAAATTAGATTTACACAACCATGATGGAAACTTATACTTGAATATGGGTGAAAATGCTTGAACATTGAATTTTTTTATACTTGTACATGGGTGAGAGGTCTTATATGTCATGATGTGATTAACTACTTTACATAATGATTACGTCAAAAATAAATAACTACTAGATGGTACTATGACAACTATTGGGTATTGTGTGATCAATAGTCATGTCAACTATTGGACAATGTTCACCTATTGGCCCCTCCCCTAAAAGATAAAAATTTTGAAAAAGAAATGGACATAGCGGACCTAACAAAAATTATGGTCAAGTTAATAATCTATACTTGAGTTAACAAATAACATACTAATTATCATACCCACAACCTTTTGAATTGTCTCGCATATATGATCATATTCATTATTTCATTACCTTTTACAATATAATGCATATGAACATATTGTTTCATAGCAAATTTTGCATTGACCCATGATATTTTTAACATTACATAATGAAAACATCGTACACCACTTGATATTTTTTTAGTAACTCTTATTTAATTTTTATAATTTACACTACACTAATTTTCTTTAATGTATGCTACATTATCTCACTTCTACATATCCAAGAAGTGGTAATTTGAATAATCCTTCGACTTATAGTCTATGTTATTATTGTCGACTCTTGGTTGTAGTTTTTGACATATTGTACAAGAGGCGTATCATCGTTATTTAAATATTTAAAAATTAAAATTACAATATAACTTACTAGATTATTAATTTCATGAGATGTCACCCATATGTACTAAAGTCGTCTACGAAACTACCTAAGAATCACTATTCTAATTACATATTAATTAAGACGTTAGTAAAGGTGAGAAGAATGACTCTAATCAACCATTTTCTCATCAATATAGGATTAACTCTATTTCAACTCAACCATGTATTTGTGTAAGGTAATTGAATCCTTCCACAATTAATTTTACTAGATTATTAATATTTAAGGAAAAAATAAAATTTATCCTCTTTAAAAACAAAAGCAATTGCCCATACTTTTACAAAAAATAAAGTTACAAATTAAATGCTTGTGCCCTATTTTAGAAAAGACAATAAAAAAACCCAAAAACCACTTCCCTATCTTTTTCTACCATTTTTACACAATCGCATTTATCCCTTCTATCAGTTTTAATCCCAGCTAACTCTAGCAATCCTGGTACATGGTATACTCTTTACGTCTTCCCTCGGTGATAACCACTCACTTCTATACAAATCCGTCAAATTTCAAGATGCTACCAAAACTTTATTTCCCCATTAATCATTGCGTCCATTGATAAATATTAATATGCCATGTTTATCTTCCCTACTACTAGTCATGTCCCTTGCAGAATATAAGTATACCGTGTTTATTATCCTGTTACTTGTCCATTTGGAGAAAAAAGTATACCATGTACATTTACTATTTATCGTGTCCTTAAAAGAATATAAAAATACCATATTTATTTCCATGTTACTCGGCGCTTTCCTTCGAGAATAATGTATAATAGGTTTTCTCAATTCATTTGAAACATAAAACAAGTTAATGACGGTTTCAAACGTGACTTGAAATTGACGTGGCCAATAGCCCCTTTTTATTATTAAAGTTTGACCCCATTTGCCCCCGACTAATTACTTAAAAGACGAAAAAATAAGATGCAAGAATTCAAAAAGTTAGAACTCGTACTTCAACTTACCCAATTTGATTTCTATTAAAAAAAAAAATCTCAATAGGGTAGCTCCAAAAGATAACTTCAGGAGATCCTCAGCAGTGGCGGAAAGTAGTTTGTGAACAAAAGATCAGAGATTTAAATTGTAAATGGTTTAAACCCACGTTTTCTTTGGATGATGGCATGAGCATGTAAATTTTTGCACCAAAAAAATAAAATTAGGTGTGTGTGTGTGTGTGTGTTCCATGCATTATTTGTTAACGTAATCATTGTTAACATTTGCCGAGTTAAATTTAGCCTTTTAAATTTGTTATATATTTTTTTAACAAAAATAAAATTAAATGTAATTGATAACCAAACTGTTACCCTTTTATGTTTTTACAAGTAGATAACAGAAATTCAAACTGGACATTAAATAAGGACAATTCGCCTAATCCAGCTATCCACCATTTTAAGGAACTCAACTAAGATGACAATTATTAGAATCAAATTTACGGATATGTAAATTTCTAATCCGAGTTATAGGAAAAGAAACCCTCTAATTCATTTTACCAATACTTAGTAAGCAAAATTTGAATACAAGTTTGCAAAGATATTTAACACACATTAAGAGCATTCTCAAGCGTATTTATCCAGATTACATATGTGATTATTATTGAAAGTTATCAAGGATGCGTTATTTGCTCTATTCTATCTGCATTTTGAGGTTCAAAGCTTTCCCATTACCTGACACCAAATTAATTGTCACAAGTTATCAAAGATTATGTTGTAATACCACCACCATTTGGATAGTCACAAACTAAAAGCTCATGTCCACTTGTACGTGGTCTCTGAATTATATATAACCCTTTTGCATATTCATTCTTTCATATTTTTCTATATTCAAATCTGCATATGCAATGTGCATCAAATGCGTGTGTGCATGTGCGTGCATGTTTTTGTTTACATATTTATCATGCATACCGGTTTGGTATACAACAGGACGTTTGCACAAGTACTATACATAGGGATCTTCAATGCAGTCTGCATTGTCATTATGCAAGCACAAGCTAAAGGCCTGCCATTTCTGAATTATTAAGCTATTTGGGTCCAGCAATCACAGACTAAGTAATGGGAACTGTGAGTATGGATACTCTAATTTAGATACAAGCTAAGTTATGTGAATAACACAAAGTGTTTCTACAAAGACATGTTGCAACTCGAGTCAAATACACATATTTACATTCTGCATATCAGACACTGTATACACCTATGTGGCTCTGGCATTTTCAGTAAGCATTCGAATCTATCTCAAAAAATCACATATTTGTCAACCTCGGTCCATTTAAATAAATTATCATTATCATAAGATTAGCTCAAAAGGTACCTAATATTATTTCCACCAAAAATATCAAACAAAATGTTTAGCAAAAGGGCACTGGTCTTGTACAATATTGAATACCATGAACTCGAGTCTGGGGTTATAGCTCTCATCATAGGCACACTCGTCAGGTTGTCTCTTAATTATTGATTCACAAATTCTATCAATTTACTGTCTGCATTATAAGCTGAGACGTTTACAATAATTAGAATAATAAAATAAGTGATTGCTCAACAATACTATTATACTTCTCAGCTATTTACCACATGAAAACACACCCGCAGACCATAGACAATACAGTGCACAACTGCTGGAAGAACCTCTTCCTCACTTCAAAATCTTCCCAAATGCAGAAGTAGCCTGTCAAATTTCAGTACCATATCCAATTGTGAAAGGTATCATGAAACTATTTTCAGTTGCAACATTTCCATTGCATTCACAATTCTGCAACATCTTCAGACTCCGGTATTTCCTTCATATTTAGTTTACATCTTCCTCCAGACTTCTCTAATCTCGATGACAAATACTAAGCACAAAATCATATTACAATGTACTTATCATAAGGTAATTCCTCACTAAAATTCAAACTTCTCGTCTGATACCAATCAGTTATAAGCGGCTATGAAACTGGATCATCAATAGAAATCTCAAAGCATGTCATAAAAAATCTATTTCATTTATATGTAGTACTACGCATATTTCGTAGATTGTGTTCTGCACTAATTCCACTTTCATTAAGACGTTCATATTACAATCAGGGAGTAAGTTGGACTAGCTGCAACTAAGTTAACACAGAAGTATGGTACAGAACAGTTAGAGGGCAAAGCATTTAGTGACATGCAACTTCAGCAAACAATTGTGAACTTTGTTGATTATTGAATCTTGTGAAAGAATTTTCAATATTAATGGGAGCAAAAATGAATCTACCTTGTATGTGTAAGCAATACAAAACTTTCAAATTTGCTGTGCTGACCAGCTGTCCTTCTACAAGGCCTGCCACTTGCTGTCAAGAGATTATCAGTTTGAGTTTTGGCTTTGGATGGCAACAAGCCAACTGTGTCCAGACGACTAGGACTAAAATTTCCTTTCATTCTTTCCTGCAAGTTTGACCTAGCCTTCCCAGTTGGTCTACTCCACCTCTTTCCTCTTGTAAATTCAAAAGGTGGAGTAACTTCATCTCTTTCATGAGAAACCTCCTCTGATACGAATTCACTGTTTACACAATAAAAATCCAATTTACCATATTTGCTAATTAGCTATTAGTAAAACATCAATGCTAATTCGAGTAACATGCCTCAGCTCCCAGTACAAAAGGTCACGAGGAACAGAACACAGAAAACTAGATTACCTTTTTCTTCAATAGAAACATTTAAAATCCAGCGAATAGCTATGAAGAAAAGCCAGAAGCAAAGTTCGTGCATTTATTTGAAATTAGCATATATAGTACAAAAAAACGAAAAATACAGATTTAAACTACATGTCAGCTTAGTAGTTTAGAGCAAGACAAGAAGAAAACTCATTACCTTTTAGATATGATTTTCTGACACGTAAAAAATGAACTGAAGAAAAATTCACAGCATCACAATTAGGGAAATAGTAGCTTAAACAGATCTTCTCAATATCATATATCACACTTTGGCAATCAATGTTACAACTCTGAACTATGGCGATAGAATGAGTTTAGATAATTTAGTTGGCACTCAATCAAGGTTACTATCTAATATACCATCTAGAGTAGAGTCGAGTACACTCTCAAGAGACGAACATTACTATTATATGGGAGCAACTAGCCTGTATGTAGTATATAATTCTTGGCACTTATAGGTTGGACCGGTGGCATTATGCACATAGAGATAGAGGGTGCCGAGGGCCCATGTAGATAGAGACTGCCCCTATCTGTATATGGGGACCAAGAGACTCCCTCGTATATAGGGGGGAGGCTATCTATAAAATTTGTGAGGATATATATAGAACTGGGGGCGGCTATACAGTGCTTGACCAGCTTCCCAGGTCTCTCTTCTCTATAGATGGGGCTGGGCCACCTCCCCCTCCACTAAACGTAATAGAATAGCTAGGAAACGAGCACTCCATTTCTTTTGTTAGCAGATATAAAGCTAGCACCTGTGGTGGACTGCACATTTTCTTTACATCCTTTATTTTATTCTACCATACTCCACTACTCTAATAGTAGATGAGCTCCTCCTCGAGTCAAGGGAAAGGGGTTGGAAAAGTTGGAGAGAATAGAGAGCAGCTCAGCAGCTCACCTGATAGCTGTGCCTCAGGTTAGAGTCAGGTTGTTTGGTAGAAGAATGCGGGAAGGTTAGCTTAACCATAGTTAGAAGATTTGAAACGATTTTTTATGTTCATGAGGGGGGAAGAGTTACCAAAGTTTTGAATTGCAAAAAACTGTTGAAATATATCCTACAATATACAATACAAAAACTAAGCATTATCACAGAAATGATTGTAACAATGATAAAGAGTGATTTCAAAACCTAATGTTCATGAAGATTCAAAATTTAGAGAATACTACTACCTCTTAAGTCCATAGTCTAGACCTAGGTTACTAGGAAACAAAAACAGGTATGGTTTCGAAGCATGGAAATGCTGATTTTCAAAAAAACCCTTTGGGTACAAAATACTCTTTTATAGTCCATTCAAGATTAAAGTAGTTTGTATTCTTGAAAGTTCAAAACAGTTAACATCCTTAAAATTTCACATGCACATGATTATAATATAAATTTATAAAATAATTATAAACTGAAATACATATAAAAACTATTAAAAACATGAGAAATGAATGTAGAGAACAAAAGTTTATTTTCTATTAGTTTTTGACCAAAAAAAAGTACAATACATGTAAAACACTATTAAAAACATGAGAAATGATTGTAGAGCACACAAGTATATTTTCTATTAGTTTTGAAAAAAGAGTACAATACTTAGTTTTCAAACCTGTAAGACTTATTAAAATTTTCAATAAAATTAACTATCAATAATTTTAAACAAAAGTGTAAAGTTTAAAAATAATAATAATAAAAACTAAATACTAATAATATACTAATATTAAATTAATCAATACTACTAATAATATTATTATTAAAGTTTTAAACTTTATGGTAGTAATATATTAAGTTGAGTTTAATACCATAGAAACAAAACAAGTAAAACCCAAGTTCTATTCTGTATTTACTCCACCTGAAAGTAAATGTCTCTGTGCAAGAGTAATAGACACGATAGCTAAATCAAACATGGTCAAAGTAATGGAGAAGAGTTATGGGAAAATAGACCAGTTCCAGCAAAACTGTATCTACTATCAGCAGTCAATGGCGTGCCACCTCGTCTCGAGCTTCTATTCAAGTATCTTAAAGATGCACCGATCTGATCATGCAGAAAACAGCTTGTGAATCCATGGATAATCTTGGGAGTGGTAAGTCCGTTATCAGCTAGGTAGATCAGGGTTAGAACTTTTTTTTTTTTGACAGTTTTTCTTGGCATTTTTCTCTGCCTGTGCCGCAGACAAACCCAGTGTTTCAAGGCTGTTTCAGTACTTGTTTCGATTTTTGGTACATTCAGATGCAGGTACGTCCCCCAGGCATTTCCCTGCAACACAACTCTAGACTCCAGGCACTAAAATGGCAATTTAAACTTCTTGAGAATCAAAACCTGCTAGATATCGTGTCTAATCGGATGAGGGCTTTTAGCCAATAACCTTAGATTTAATGCATTTGCAGTACTGCTACAACAATGACTACATCATGATTTTCAAATACATTGATTAAACAATGCATATAGCAGTTAGCCCTTCCCGTTGATAAAAATACAGACAAACATATTCCTGAAGTAATTTTTACAAAAACAGCTATGAACGTATCCACAGAGGCACCATCGAGAGAGATATTAACATAAGAGTGACCGGTACATGATATTGGAAAGGGCAAATGGTTCCATTACATCCCAACTGAAAAGCTGGAATATAAAAATACAAACTGCTTGTACTATTAAGGAAGATAGATCTGCGGCCATCTGCTGAAGGGGTTGATAATACCAAGATATGGTTAAAAATAAGACATATTTAGTTAAATAGGGGCCTCCAAAGGAAAATCATTTGAAACTATACTTCGATCGGGCCTTCAAAGGTAGAACAACTTCATCACAGGCTTATCACTCCACCTCCCAAATGGCACTAAAAAAGAAACTGGGAAGAGTTGTGGACACAGGAATCAAACTAGATTTGACCTAAAGGGTGATAATATTACATAGCATAAATATAGACAATAATGACAATAACAATAGCTTCTCGTTAAGAAAAGGTAGAACTTAGTACAATTAGTGCATTACATGGAGGACCTTGCACGAGTGCACCTACCCCCACGTGCGATATTTAAATCAATATACAATGGTTAGCAGTTGACACAGCCGTTCAATGGAACATTAAGTTGTTACTAACTAATGTTGAAAGAACAATATCAATTATATTTATTTATAGAGATGGTCTACATTATTCCGAACCCTGCGCCGCCCTTCCCCTCCCCTTTTGGACAATTTGGAGTCCCATCTGACAACACCCATACAAAAACAGCTCAAGGAGTAAGAGGGAAAGAAGTCCCCAGGTGCTCAGAACCTTGAGGTGGAAGGGAAGCAGAAGATGCTGCCCACTTTGACTCTATCCAATGTAGCTTGGATCAGAAAGCATAAACCTCAATGGTACATTGTTGCAGCCACTTGGAAGCTGTATTTTCACATCCTCGAAACCCTTGACCATCCATGCAGCTTCTTGCAACTTTCCTTTTGCTCAGTTCGAGTTGGTTTCTTGTTCAACTACGTAGAGCTTGCATTGAGTTCATTGATTGCTTTATCATAATTAGCTACTTTGAGCATTAAAGCTTGAGTGAGCTCATAATGCCACATTCTCATTTTTAATTCTATTCTTTTTATTCTTTAACTTTTGTTGCTCGAACATAGAAGACTATACAAGTAAATATTGCTATCTGTGGGTATGCTCAACACTGCATAAAGAAATCACGATGCTCTGTAATGGGGAAGTAATGCTTTTAGAAGGCAAGTGTGGGTATCCATTCATCATTCATTTCCATAGTATTCTGTTCCGGCCACACTTTGTTGGCATAGATATGTGCAAACTCCAAGTGGCACTCTTCTTACAGAAATTTTTGAATGTGATTGGCATTATTTGGACTAGGAAAAAATACTGAAACACGCTCATCTTTGAAATGCTAAAACTCCATGGGTCCTTTCTTTGAGGGACGTGTCTCTAAGTGGAACTCTAAATCAATCCCAAACTGCATCTCCTCACTCTATAAACTTTGAGGGATGATCCTACTCTCTATGTGTCGCAATGAACTAAGCCCAGACTTTCCAACACAAGATTAACTCGCTTGCATGTTTGGTTCAAGCATTCCTCTATCTGTTGTTCTTCCATATGTTGCCCCTCCATGATAGGTTGGTCTAGTTGTTTTGAATAAGGAACCATAAATGGAGGTTCAGGCAATCCTACCACGTGTGCAATATAATCCTCATCCTGAAATGTGTTGAAGTCTTCTACCTCTTTCTCTTCTAAAGTGGCAGGGGTATCCTAGATTTCCTTTTCTTTTCCTTGTTATCTTCACTAGCCTCATCAAGTGGAATACAATGAAGTCTACATCAGAAAACAAATGGCCAAATAGGGCCAAAAGAAAGGTCTAATGGGGATTACTATCCCACTATTGCATGTGTAAACACAAGGTATACACAAAATCAAGATATAGAATCCCTCGCATGTCAGGGATAGAAATTTGTGAATCTAAGTCGATAATAACTCCGCCGAACAATATATCACACCCGGACATAACCTGTGTATGAACCCTATAGTGGTCGCTACTAACTAACATCAAATCAAATCCAAGGTGCATTGACACTCTCTAAAAGCTAAGTACTCTTTTTTATTTCATGGTGCCCCTTTGTCCACATGCTACCCAACTCTTCCTTGGCCAAATCCTTCCAAAGATGTTGTATAGCTTGGTCCTTTTGAGCAATTGTAATGTCCCCTTCTCAATGCTAGTCCTTGAATCCATTCATCATTCATTTCCATAGTATTATTCTGTTCTGGCCACACTTTGTTAGCATAGATATGTGCAAACTCCTAGTGGCACTATTCTTACAGAAATTTTTGAATGTGATTGGCATTAGTTGGACTAGGAAAAATATTGAAACACGCTCATCTTTGAAACACTAAAACTCCATGGGTTTTTCTTTGAGGGACCTGTCTCTAAGTGGAACTCTAAATCATTCCCAAACTGTGTCGTCTCACTCTACAAACTTCGAGGGATGATCCTATTCTTTATGGGTTGCAATGGGCTAAAGCCCAAACTTTCCAACACAAGATTAATTCACTTGTATGTTTGGTTCAACCATTCCTCTATCTGTTGTTCTTCCATATGTTGCCCCTCCATGATAGGTTGGTCTAGTTGTTTGGAATAAGGAACCATAAATGGAGGCTCAGCCAATCCTACCACGTGTGCACTATAATCCTTGTAAATATGTTGCCCCTCCATGATAGGTTGGTCTAGTTGTTTGGAATAAGGAACCTTAAATGGAGGCTCAGGCAATCCTATCACGTGTGCACTATAATCCTCATCCTGAAATGTGTTAAGTCTTCTACCTCTTTCTCTTCGAAGTGGTAGGGGTATCCAAGATTTTCTTTTCTTTTCCTTGTTATCTTCCCTAGCCTCATCAAGTGGAATATAATGAAGTCTACATCAGAAAACAAATGGCCAAATCGGGCCGAATGAAAGGTCTAATGGAGATTCCTCTCCCACAATTGCATGTGTAAACACAAGGTATACACAAAATCCAGATATGGAATCCCTTGCATGTCAGTGATAGATATTTGTGAGTCTCGAGTCGGTAATAGCTCCGCCGAATGATAAACTCCACACGAACATAACCTAGGTTTGAACTCTGTAGTGGTCGCTACTAACTGGCATCAAATCAAATCCAAGGTGCATTAACACTCTATAAAAGCCAAGTACTCTTTTTTATTTCATGGTGCCCCTTTGACCACATACTACCCAACTCTTCTTTGGTCAAATCGCTCTAAAAATGTTGTATAGCTTGATCCTTTTGAACAATTGTAATGTCCCCTTCTCAACACTCGTCCTCTTTGAAAACCTTGAGCCCATTCCACTTCCCGTGGGCAAAAACAAGATAGGAAATGGAAGTTAATGTCATGTTTTTCAGCTGTTTTTGTGAGCTTTGCATTCTTTTTTTGTTATTTTTCAAGTTGGTTGGGTAAAGGAGAAAAAGCCAAATGAAAAGTAGAAGAAAAAGGAACTATTATGTCCCCAAGAGGTCGGTCTTCTTTAGAAGGTTCTAATTGGTTTTTGACGCAAGTTCACTTGGCTTGGAAGAGGTTATGCTTGCTTTTGGAATTTATTCTCTTGGAGTTGGGAGCATGTTTGCTTTCTCTCTCATCCATTGAGGACAAAAACCCTCTTGGAAGACCTATTGAGAACGAAACCTCTCAATAGTGGGCTGGTTTGAGGATGAAACCCCTCAAGCTTGCAAAGGGTGATCTCATAAGGAGTTTGTATTCAATTTTGAAGGCATTTCCAGCCCTTCCCAAGGGTGGCGACTTGCCCTAAGGTGGAGTTTGAAGTCTTCTAGAGCAAGGGAATTTCAAATTCAATCATCATCGCGTTCCTTATTTTTAGCACTTATGGAGCTTGGAATCCTTCAATTCTAGCCATATTTGAAAGGGTGTTCAATGTTGTTCTGAATTAATTTCCAGCTGATATTAAATTGGTACAAAAAGATATATTTTCCGGTGCTTTTCTCTTGCAATCATTTTTAGATTTGAAGAATATTATTTTGAAGGGTTTCTAAATTGTTTCCAACAAGTTTGTGGCTGATTTCTATCATAAAATAAATATATTTACAGCCTGCTGCTAGGGTTTGGAATTTAATTTCAGTTTGCTTCAATTTACTATTTGGATTGTGCAAGTTCTTTGGTTTTCAGTTTCAGCTTGGAAAAGGGGCAGTACAATATCAAAGCATCGATCTTCTCAGCGCGTAGGGTCGAAATCTAACATTTGAGGCAAATCTACAATGGACACATGAGTGAAAGGGAGCTTAGGAGGGAGAACATGGATTGGCAACCTAAGTTCTTACCAAAGAACGAAGTCTTTCCGGAGGTTGAAACACGGTATTAAGTGGGTAACAACATTACAGCCAGCTATGAGGAGTATAGGGCTCTTCCAAAGGAGATTCGTGATGCCATTTCACTTGCGGAGTTCATAGGAGTAAGCAAGGGTAGGTCAAGGCCCAAGCCTAGATCTCAAGCGCCATAGAAGGATCTTCAACATGTTTTCGGGAAGGTGATATCATTCACTCTTAATGGTTCCAACAAGGGGCAGCCTGTACATGGATGAACATGTTGGGGTTACACCCTAGACCACAAGAATATGCCACGGATCCAAACCCAAAAAAGTTTCTCTTAGAAGAAAAAAAAGAACCAGCCAAGGTAGCGGTTACATCAACACCTCAAGAGGTCAAGGAAGAAATCATGGCGCATGAACCAAAAAAAGAAAAATCAGATCTGCAAGAGGAGGATTTTGAGGTGGAGTCCCAAGAAGACCATGTTGAGGGGCATACACATGAGAAAAGAGCTTTACCAGTTGCTAATGTTGATTTTCAGTTGGCTGGAATTTTTAGAACAACAACCTATAAGGAGCAAGTTGATAGTGTTCATGAGTCTAGTAGGAACTATGAAGATGCTCCATACATGTGTGAAGAAATTATGAACAAAGTCAAGGCGGAAAGGGTTTCACTTATTGAATGTGAAGAGTCAAAGAGGAAGGAGAATGCTGATCCTAACACAAAAATTTTGAGTCACAAGGATGGAGGTGTGGAAGATATCTCAATCATTCTTCATCTGGAAAAGGAAGATGAACATGTTGAGGACAGGCAAAGGTATGAACATGTTGCAGATTTTTGCTTCCTACTTAATCAATTCAAATGTGTGGTCATCATGAGAAGCAATCGAAAGAGGGGAAGAAAATGAAGGACACATGGAGTAGCAAAGAGCACATAGGTCCTTTCACACAAGTTCTAAATTGTTTGTACATGACAGTTTGGGAACTAGGTGATCTTTTGAGATACAAGAAGGATATGGGCTTTGAAGAGTTCAATATTACTATTTGTAATGAATTCTTTATCTCATGTTTTTGGTTAGAAAAGAGGTTCTTGAGCAGTCCTATAAAGTATGCTATGCATTCTAATGAAGCGGTGGAGAATCATTGCTCACAATTCATAGGACACAAATCCTACACTTAAAGACAGTGCTTTGGAGGAAGTCATCATTGTTGGGGCAGTGAGATACTTGATGTGGGAAATGGATAAGCCATATGGGCTTTATGTTGATTATCAAATGCTTCCCATGCAACCTAGTTTTGGGTTCAATAATACAACTCAAAGATCAAACATGCAATGGAATTGAATATTGGCAGTCATGCACAGGGTTTCAGTCATTGAAGTAAGTTGTTTTCAGCTTATGGCTGATGTTGAAGAATTTTCAGTCAAGGGTTGTTTCCAACCCCAGATCACTCACATAGCTGAGTTTGGCGAAGGATCTGATGTATAACAGCTACTGTACCGATATTTTGTATATTGTTAGCAACAATACCAGCCTCTTTTACACTTGTATGACGGTCATAAAAATGTTTTTAGTCACATGGTATGAAGGACAACACAAGGAGGATGTGCGTCTACAAAAAGGCTTCACAGTTTCGGGATGTAGAACTGTTGTCATCCACATTTCCAGCCAACTCAACATTTTGTATACAGCCATACAAGCAATCCCAATCATACAGTTGAGTAATCTTCAAATTGTTGATATTATTGAAGCATTTTCAGTCACTATATGGTTGATTCCAACCCCTATATCACTGTCATTTCTGAATTTTGTGAAGAATTTGAAGTATGACAGCTGTTATCCTATTCTTTTTGCTGTTGTCCGCATCAGAACCAGCCCCTTAACACTTTTTATGACAGTCACAAAAGTGTTTTCAATCACAAGGTGGAAGGATTTTCCACCTACCATCAATGAGGGATTGTTTGCTGTTGTTTTAGAAGAGTTTCCAGCCACCACAATGTTGATTATGAGCGAGAAATTGCAATGATACAACTACAGCCATGCTTGGGGCAGCAAGAATGGACCCTTGGAAGTTCATCTTAGGAATGGGAATTATGAAAGGGATGCAAGCATGGGAAGAGAGTTGAATAACATGCCTATGAGGCATGATGGAGAGGTTGTCAGAACATTGGTGGAAGCTCTTGTTTTCCTTAATAAGTTTGTTCCATGTGCAGGTGCAGGTAATAAAAAGGAAAAGCAGCTGGGTTTGTTTTCCACCCACGCCAATGGTGGAAGCATATGGGATTGCAGTTGAAGACGGAGAGTTTACAATCCTTGTATGGTTACCTACAACTTCTACATCAATCGCATTACTAAACTTTGCATGGGTTTGTCATATTTATATCATTTCTATATTGTTGGTCGTAATAAATTCAGTCACAAACAGTTGTACACTTGTGCAATTTAAGAGGGTTTCCTTGCATGGTAATAGCATTTCTTAGTTCTAGAATGCTCTGTGATAGATCCAATACTTTGAAGGGTGTTGCAGATTGCAAAACTTCTCTTGCAATTTCTTTGTTGGCCCCGAGCCAAATAATAACTATACATGTATGTTCATGAGATTCTCCTCATTCTTCAACCATTTCCCTCACTTCTTCCACCCTTTCTTCAGCTAGCCTCTCCTCCCTAAGTGGGTTGGGTGTAATGTCCCCTTCTCAAAACTAGTTCGTCAGAAAACCCTTAGCCCAAGTTTGACTTCCCGCAGGCTTTAGGGGTGTTGCAAGGGGAGTAATTTAGTGGTATGACTTAAGTTGCCAAAGCGACTTTATATTATTTTTATAAAAGCAACTTATGATTATATCATTAAAATAGAAAGTGACTTTTTAAGAGGCCAATGTCAACATCAAAATAAACATGATTAGCCATAAAGTGAAAGATAACAGCCACTTAGAAATAGGTAGATCCCTTTGGGAGTTCATTCTTGAGATTGGTGCCTTGTAAATGCATAAAAGGGGATCAATGGGAGCACTTTTTTTATCATATCATTTCAGATTTTGGAGTGTTAAGCTTGTGCTTCAACACTGCAGTGAGTGAGGCCGAAAACTCTCAATGGTATTCCGAATTTGGGGATGAAAATCCTCACTTTCTCACTAGTGATCTCATCCAGAGGTCATACTTGAGCTTAAAATCAGTCATACAGAGCTAGGGCATAGATTCAGGGCTATTTTCAGTGGTGGTACAGCTAGGGCACGCATAAAAAATCAGTTTTAGTCCTATCTCAGCTAGGTCATCCACAATTCAGAGGGAACAGCATTAGAGGGTGCTACAGCAGCATTTATCGGTGTTTTGGGGGCCCCTTTTGGGCTGAGCGACCCCTTAGAGGAGTGTGGCAACCCCTCGTGGGAACTGTTGCAGGTGTTTTGGGCCAAGCATTTGGTGATAGGGCTTGCTTAAGGTCCTAATCTGTTCTAGGACAGAATCTTCAGCCCTTCTTCCTTCAGTTCTAGCAATTAACGGCCAGCTATTTTGATGTTGAATTTCCAATTGCATAAAAAATAAAATAAATTCAGACTTTGGTGGGAAAAATTATTTGCTTGCATATTCATGTTCCTAGAGTATTTTTAAAAGCTTTGCCCCTTCTGGGTATTCCTCATTTGATGATATTTGATGAATAAATAAAGATTTCAGGTTGATGTTTTTGTAAGTGTTTTTGAATTAAAACATCAGATTGCTGTTATATGTCTGTATAAGGGTTTTCGTGAATAACCAGAAGTTCATAGATCTTTCCTATAAAGGATATTTCATTGGGATAGTTAGCTCTCCTCGCATGTCCTCTTTGAGATTGCCATAACTTGTTGCTCTATTACATCAATCATACTAACGTTTATTTGTTTTGGACAATTCCAATCGATATGGTGATGGTCACACAACCCATGCCATCTGCCAAAAATCCCGTTGCATTTTGTGAGACTCAATCATTGATCGGCCTTGGACATCATATTGAATTCAACTTCCACTTCTCGTCAGTGTTCAAGCGCATGTTAAAGTTTCTTAGATTTCCATACCCACGAAATGACGTGCTAAAGAATGCACCCTTACTCCTTTGAAATTTTGTTCAGTTAGTGGGATCAAGGGCTCTCCATGAAAGAAAAATACTTCACTACCTTTATTTTTTGAATTCAACGAGTAATCCTTGGCTGCGTATCCCATCACTTGGTGGCATATCTTGCAGAACATCGTCAAACAAATTTCCTTGTTGTGACCACCTAATTTGTACTCCTTGGAGTCTTTTTCAATTCCATCATTATGCAATGCATTTCCTTACAAAAAGCCTTAACCAATCTTTGTTCACTCGCACTACAATCGGAATCTTCATTCTCACTTTTCCTCTTCAAGTGGCATGTTGTCTTGTTTTCGCTCTCGATATGCATGGCTCTATTATGACGCATCAACGTTAGATGGTGGGACCACCGCAATGAGGGTATCAATCTTTCAATGAACCATCTTTTCTTCGGCCCTTATATTGGTTCTTTTTCTAGTTTTCTCGGAGTTCCCGAGTCTACTTTTGTAGGCTTGAACATTTGTTTACTTAGCTTGACAGAACTATAAATTTTGTCTACAATTTCATTATTGTCTACTAGGAGTCTAATTCTTTTTCAAAAGCTTTCCTAAGTTTGTCCCATGCGGTTTAATCTATGGAAAACACATATGTGTACCAATCGATGGCAACTACTCAAAGTGTGGCTAGGAAGCATTGCAACCATGGCCATTGATTTGTGTCGCCATGTTTTTCCCACATTGTAAAACATGTGCTACAATTCCATATGGAATCTTTCAATTTGTCGCTAGCTAAGTTACCGAAACGGCAGGTAGGGGCCTCGGGAGTGGCAGGGAGCGGGAGTGGCATGGGAGCGGCCGAGGAGCGGCGTGGGAGCCTAAGGATTCATTTTTTCCTTTTTTGGCAATTTTTTCCAAGAGCGATGTGAAAAAAAATTTGCCATTTTTGGAAAGGGTCCGGGAAGATGTAGCAGTAAAAACTTGGATGAGCCATAACTTTCATTTTGTGGCTCCGTTTCAAGTGTTGTTTTCTCTAAAAGTGTATATTTTCTCGAGCTCTACGCATTGATGGCAATATTTTTCTTATTTTCATAAAATCCATTTTTGCACCTTTTTGGACCAAGCAACTTCTTGCAATCTTCTGAATTTAATTTTATTCGTTTTGTATATACTGTACATTATTATAAATTTATAGTTAATAGTATAACTCGTCTTTTATCTTGTTTTTCATATACATAATATGTGGTTTATAATTAAATTCCTATTTAGAAGGCTGAGATTTATATATTTTTTAATTTTTATATAGTTTTTGTCTTGCCGCCATATCCTACGCCGTATCCGGGGTCAAAAAAAAATTTCCGTTTCCGCGTATCGGATACCCCGCTCCCGCTCCCGTATCCAAAACATTTCGGTAACTTAGGTCGCTAGCGAATTTTGGCAGCTTTTGCTTTTGCAAATGGAGTATGAGTAACCATGGTTCTAGTTACAGTTATATGTGTGGCTTTGAAATAAGATTCTTCTTCTTGTAAAAGTTTGCATTGGACATTCTTGTGCTCGACCCCCATTTCTACAAAGATTTGTTCACTTTCTTGTCCACAATACCATCCCTTACCAAAGTGCTACTATGTTTAAAGAGCGGATCATGCTGCTGAGATGTAATTGTCTTGGTCTCTTCAATGAGATGTATTTATATCTATTTTGCACATGGCCTGTTCTTACATAACATTGACAAGCCTCTATTCAAAACAAATACGTCCCCGATATGAAGGAGGCTCCATCTAATCCTTGCTAGATTCAGATTCTTGTGTCAATCTTACCAACTATAATCAGTTTGTAAGATCAACTCTTACTTCTAGTGCAAAGGGCACCAACCTCGAAATCTCTAATCATTGTTCACTCGTGAGTGGTGTATAGTGATACAATACCAAGCTTTGGCTTCGAATTTCACTAGACTTGCATACTTTCCTTGAAAATTTTCTCTATATTGTTGCTTCTTGCAGCATGTGTCTTCACTCTTGTTCTTATAAACAACTTGTAGAACATCGAATTTATTGGTTTACTCCCTTACCACATTTCCTTCACACTCCATGCAGCTCTCAGCATCATGTGCATCTGTGCAACAACAGGATTCTTGTAGCAAAACTTTGACTACACTATGCACTTTTCTTGATAGCCTATTTTTTGAGATTCCATAACAATGTCATTCATAGCCAATCCACATTTTCCACAACAACACATCAGCATGTTCTACATGAACTACACTGCACATCAACATGAGCACAACCAATACGCGACCTCAACCATCCGAACAACACCTACGCTATCTGCACAACTCAACCCTTGAGCAAAACCTCAAAGTTATAAATCAAGCACATGTGGAACAAAATCCTAAATGGTTTTCCAAAAGAGGTTGTAGCTGCAATGTTGACTTGATCAAGAGATTATGTTGTGTGCCTTGACATGGCCACGTTAAACTCACATGCAATCTTGTTTGTCATATATTGGGTGCTTTACATACACACTCTTATATTATAAGTTGAATCTTCATATGTAAGGCATATAGCTTATTATATCATTTGGTATTCCTAATGGGGAGATTATGTTAAAAAATACACATAAGCATGTGCGTGGAATAGTATGCAGATTTTTTCTGCAGATGAGGAGGTGCAAGCATTTTCTCTTTTGAGGTAGAGATCACATAGTGAAAAGTTTTCTTTAAGAGAGAAGACATTAAGGTGATCAACTGGAAAATAGTCATGCCCATCTGGGTCTTCTTCAAGTGACAATCGAAGTGTTATAAGGGGTCCCTCCTTCAACTCGTTTTTTTGCCATCCAAGTGTACTTTTACTCTTAAAATTTTCCTTATAGTTACCTAGTTTGTGTCAATTTAGAGTCTTGTGTGATTGGGTAGTCTCCGTATGATTTCACGTTATAAAGAAAAAACTACTTTAATATATTGGCACTCTTAGAGGATGTGGATCTATGAAGATATCACAATATGGATTTCCATTAGATCTCATAGGATTAGGATTTGGTCATTGAGCTTGAGCTTGACATGAAAAAGGCTTATAGCAAAGTTGTAAAAACTCTTATGCAAGTCTTACAACATGATCTTTGAATATGCTCCACAAATACATTAGTTTTTTGTATTGATCATTGTATGGGAGTTTTTTCACAAATTTCAAATTGTTTATAAAAGATGAAAGAAATTTGTGGGCAAGGATTATAAGTAATTTTATGTGTCGTGATATGCATCTGTAGTTTGTATAAAGCTTGCCTCATGTTGTTTCTTTGGAAGATGATTTGTAAATGTTCATGACCAAAGTGATAAATGTTTTCCCAATAAATGAAGCACTGGTCTAAGAAAATTCAGTCACCTTTATACTATCGTTTATATTTTCTTTCATGAGAATTGTCTGTAAAATGGAAGAATGTTATGTGAACTATCTTTGAGCGACAAATAGCGTACGTAAATCTGCATTGTTTTAGGAGCTTTACACTATTGAGATAAAAGCATATTATGTATATTAAGATTATGTATATTATTTTTTGTATTTGATATTTGCTGTGTAGACTCCTTATCTGAAAATGGTTAATGAATGTGTGTTTATGATATTAGTTACAAATGAATGGGATATATATAAATGGAGGTTAGATCCAGGATTCATATTTGACATTCTTGTAGAGTGATTTAGAAATCACCCTTCAAGAAAGTTAGGGATGTCCCCTTGGTTGCAAAGAGCCAAAATCAAGGAGAAAAAACCCCTCTCAGCAATTTCCTTCCTATAATGAACCTTGTATGCCTGCACATGTGTGTGCACCTGCGTGTATGTGTGCACGTGCTTGTGTGTGCGTGCGCGTGTATCTCATGAGCATGCTTGTAATGATCTTCCTTGCCAAATATCAGTGAGCACGAAAATAACATAATGCAAAAGAACTAAAATGTTAAATCAACTCAGAAAATAGCTTCCAACTTGCTTGCATTCCAATATCACAAGCCACTTTGAGGGCCAACCTCCCTTAAAGCAAAGCTCGTTAACAACAGAAAAGATGTCCTTATATCTTGCTTACAATATCAATAGATATGCATTACAACCCTTACACTAATGCTAAAGGGTCGGCCATACAACACATAGGCACCAGAGCTTCATTATTAAACCCTAACCCTAAAGTTCCAAAGTGTCAACACCACACAATGCGCACCCAAGCCAAAAGACAACTATGACTATTACAATGCAACAATAATATATGGTTAGTACATCAAGGCTCTAGCATGCCCTCCACCTTCGGAAAGCTTTGTCCTGAAAGCCTCGACTGTGAAAATTAGTGCTAAAGTTTCTAAAGATGTTCCGAAGTTGCATCTTCTAGTTGCATGCGGCACCATTACACCGAACATCAATGATATGATAGTTATGGAGTATGTATGTTCCTCTAGACAAGATGGCTCGCATTTCAAGAATGATGGATTTCTCTTCATCAGACACTAAAAGATTGATTTGTACCTAAACTCTATGCTCAAGGCCCTTCTCTCCTAAAAGGATACATAAAAATAGGATGAAACTTGGAAGATAAAGATAGGTCTAATTTATAGACCATGTTACCAATGAGTTGCGGCACTTGTTATGATCCATAAAATTTTGGTGCTAACTTGAAACTACCTCTAATCTTCAAGGAAGTTTGTTTGTATGGTTGAAGCTAAAAAAAAAAAACCATGACTCTAATGGCAAATGTGTGTTCTAAACGTTGTTGATCTACTTGTTGATTCAATCAATTCTAAGCCACTACCAAGTTATCCATTAGAGCCCACAATAAAGTTTCCCGATAACATAGGGTTGAATCAACGCCATGCACCTTAGAGCTACTTGGAAGGTAGGATATGAGAGATGGTGGTGGTTGGTCAAATACATCTTCACATGGTTCCATCTTAATTGAAATGTGGTAAGACGTGTTGTACCAACTATTGCCCAAATCAACCTCTTGCTCCATTTTGATCAACTACGGCGTGATACACTTGTTTCTTTACATTTTTAATGCTTTCACGACTTTTTCGTAGTGCTTTCAAGTTTACGAAGAATTTGACACCAAGCAAGAGGTTCAAAAGGGATTGGAGAACAAGAAAACCTTTTCTCTTCATCAAGTTCAAGGGATTTGACATTCGTCCTATGTTTTCTACCTTGCACGACACATTCTTGAGTTGTTTGAGCGCATTTGCAATCGGCCCTTGATGGAATTCAGCCTTTCTTTGCATTACACTCATCTTTGGAATGATTTTGAACCTTTGACAGCTTAGGTTTTAAGAGTTTTCGAGCTGCACGATTGTCTTTTCGGCGGTTTCAAGCTTTGCATTGCTCTTAATCGGGCTTGGAATGAATTTAGAGATTCTCCATCTAGCATACAATTGGTCTCTGCCTCGGAAGAACTTAAACTACACTGCGCTTGCTACGGTTGACTTGGGAGGTTTATCCCACATTCACCAAATAATGGGGAGTCGTCGCGTTTATATTGAAAACCATTTTGTTTATAAAGTGGTGCAAAGGCTCCACCTAATCAAACTTTTGGCAAACTCCAACGTCGCTAAGGCTTAAACTCAAAGCAAAGGGTCCACGAGATTGAGACATGTGTCACACGAGATTCGACATGTGTCTCAATTTTGCAAACTCGCACTTTGATGGAAGAGAAAATTCGTTATGGCAAGAAAAAGAGTTTGGGGACTTAACTAGTCGTGATAGCACCACGTGGCACGATCCCATGAAGTTAGGTCCCACGAAAGTAGAGAATAAGTAGCCCAAAGGACGATGATGTGAGCACCGAATGTGCGACATGTGGCTAGCAAAGAACCCAAAGGCGGAAGATGGGATTATGCCACGTGGTGCAATCCTGTGAGGTCGGGCACTTGCAATGTCAAGCAAAATCCATAGAGTTGGCCGAGAACGCAAGAGCCCATAGCCAATCACAGCCTGCCATGTGGCACCAATATAGAGATCCTGTAAAAAAAGAAACAACCACATGGCACCAAACAAGGAACCAACCAGAGCTCAACATGTGGCATCAATCCAGCGAACCTATAGCCAATCATGTCCCACCACGTGGCACCAATCTGGGAGGCTATAGACATTGTTCAAGCCCAAACTCTAATCAATCCCGAATTCGAAAAGGAATTCATTCTCTACGTTTTTGGGGGACAGCGTAGCACTGCTGCCATTCTGAGATAGGAGAATCAACATGGTTCAGAGCAGCCAATTGCCTTCCTTGGTCAGACTTTGAAGAACTATTAGCTAAAGTAGAACTTCAATGAGAAGCAGACTTTTGCAATGCTCAGAGCTTTAAAAATGGCAAGCACCTGGTCTCCAATACTAAAATCAGAATCTTTGTCACTCACCAAAGTATCAAACATTACATAATGAGTGCAGAGATCGGTGAAAAGAGAGCTGCTTGGATCACCAAGCTAATGGAATTTTATGTGGAGATTAAATCCACAAAGCTAATTACAAGGAGAGCACTTATTCCACACCTTGATAAAGAATTACAGACCTCCCATGAGGTTGTCTATGCCCAAGAAGAAGTAATTACAGCAGTCACAAGGGTCGAAAGTAGTTGGTTCCAAAACATGTTAAGATATCTAGAGACAACTGAGTTGCCAAGAGGTTTTGACAAAATTAAGAAGAGGCAATTCAGTTTGCAAGCCATTCCATATCAGCTGCTTAAAGGAGTTCTCTTCAAAAGAAATGTTGATGGTGTAGTAATCAAGTGCGTAGATCTTGAGAATGTTGGGAGAGTGCTTAAATATTCCACCAACACTTCTCTGGAGGCCACTTTGCAGCCGAGACTACTACAACCAAGATCATCACGGTTGGTTAATTCTGGTCTACAGTATTTGCAGACGCTTTCAAATGGGTAAGTGGTTGCAAAGAATGTTTGTTTTTTACTGGAAGGAAGAAGAAGACAGCCCTCCCCTTCAACCTATTGCTTCAGATCAACCCTTTCTCAGTGGGGGTTAGACTTCATTGGAATGGTAAATCTTCCCCTGAGTGCCGGTCACAAGTATCTGCTGACTGCCACAAACTATTTCATTAAGTGGGTTGACGCTGTCCCATTGAAAGAGGCCATTGAAAATGTGATTCTGGACGTTTTTAGGTCCTGGTCACAAGGTTTGGAGGGAGCGGGGAGAGGAGAGCGGGGGTGGTTCACTGAATTTTCCTTGAAGTATGGCATATATCTAAAAATATCCTTCAATTACTACCCTTGAGGCAATGGCCTAGCTGAATCCTCAAACAAGAACCTTGTGAGGATTATGGAAAGGACCGTGGAGCAGAACCATAGGCAATGGCATATCAAAGTCTGAATAGCACTGTGGGCTGATAGAATAAGACCTAACAATTACATTGGCAACTCTCCTTTCATGTTGGTTTATGCCAGGGAAGCAAGGCTTCCACTCCACTTGGAACTCCTAGCCCTTGAAGTGGCTCACAAGCTAAAATTAGACCACCATGATGCTAGAACAATTAGAATTGCAGAGCTTGTGGAGCTGGAGGAGGTCAGGAAAGAGCCCGAAGCAAACTTATAGATCACCAAAAGATTGTCAGAAGGTGGTTTGATAAGAAAGATCACCCCCACTAATTCAAGGAGATCTTGTGTTGATATGGGATAAAGACACGGCTAAGCTTGGGAGGCATCAAAGTTTGACACGATTTCAAGTGGCCCATATCAGGTCAAAAATGTAAGGAAAGTACTGCTTTCAAATTGGCAAAGTTGAATGGTGTGTTGTTGCCTGTCCCAGTCAGTGGGATATTCCTCAAGCAATACCCACGAGTCTGTTGCAAGCATGTGTATCATATTAAATTAATTTCCCCTTCTTTGTTGTTTCCCTTGTGCTATGTTACGTTTTCCCTCATTGTTTTGTTTGTTTTGGGCTGATTTTGTGCAAAGCCTAAGCGTGCTATACTCTCTGGGCATTTTTCAAAATATTTCCAATCACAAATGTTTTGCTCATGTTGGTTTGCTTATTTTTACTTAAGGGGCAGTGGCTTTTGCATAATAAGTGCTGTTGTACACCCTGCACTTTTTTTTTTTGGGAAGTGTATGTGTTTCTTTTTGCAAATAAGTTTTGTCATGCACTGTCAAGGGATCTGTTGTTTTCAGAGTTCAAAAGAAGAGGAGCTAAAGTGAATGATTTAAGGGGTTTCCAAACTCCAGACTCGGAGATTTCAAATCTTTGTCCAGATCCATGCGCACTAGATGCTAAGGCTACTGGTCTCTTCATTCAGCACACAAATGACTCTTGTAAATTCGAGCAAATTGAGCAAAATCGGGGCCATCCAATCAAGCTAATTTGGATTTGTTGGAAAACTCTCTAGGAGCACTTTCAAATGGACTATATCTTAGAACCTGAGCCATGGTATTTTGGGAGAAGCAAGCAATCAAAGCTCTAGTGGCTGGTTCCTCATTTAATAAAGGTCAAAGATGAATTTAGAGCTTGAGGGAGTTAATTTCTTGAGCCCAACACTTCAATATTTCATGCAGGCCTGTTCTGCAGCAACGCACCGCCCAATTTGAGAGGATTTGAGATCTGAGATTCATCTGCAAAAATTTTAAAGTTCGGAGTCAAATTTAGGTGTTTATTGAATGGAACCACATTTTGGGCGGGAGTTTGGCCTCCAAGGCTCAGTTTTCCGTCTCTTTACTCCTCTTCTTTGTTCTATAAAATGTCAAGATTTTCATTCTTAAAGGGACCTCTCTCTTCTAAATGTGGGGAATCTCTACCCTTTTGAATTCTCACCATTCCAAGTTTCTCTAACGTCTAAATAGAACTGCAGCAATGCATCCAATGCCTCTCTCACCTGTGTAACAGATTGTGCATTCTTCTAGGCTTAATTTAAGATTAGTTGTTGTTTGTATCTTCCCATAAACATTGTGTTTTGTCTCTTGCCTTTTGCTTTTCTTGTGATACACTGTGTGTGGATTATAGTTGCAGGATTTTGCAAACTGTGTCTTTCATAACAAGGAGAATATGACACCATCTATTCTGGTGCAATCATCGCCTTTGTTTTCAATTTCTGTCTCCCTTTCCCCCTGCAGAATGTTAGCTTAGCACTAGCTTAGTGTTTAGCATTAGAGTAGTTAGTTGAAAAGCTAGCTTTCTTTGGAGGTCTACCTCAAAGGAGCTAAGGTCCCACAGCTCTAGGAGGAACTCCCATGCTACTTGTCCATTTTTCTATGCCAACACCACCAATCAGCGAGGAGGAGACATATAGCCCATGAACTTTTTTGTTCTAAGGAAAAACAATTCAAGTAGGTCTCTAAGCATTTATTGACTATCTTTATGTTTCTATCGGTATGAGGATAGTATTGGAAGCTCATTTGGGTTATGTCCCTTGTTTAAACAATTCTTTCCAAGATTTTCTAGTGAAAGTGGAATCATGATCTGAGAAAATGAAAGAGAACATAACATGCAGGCGGAAAATTTGATCAATGTAAATTTGTGCCAAAATGAAAGCATTGGAAGGATAGATCAATGAGTAGAGGGGCATGTTTAGACAAGTTTTCAACCACAACAACGATCATCAATTCTGACTAGACATAGGTAATCCCTCAATGGAGTCCATAGAGACATCCATCCATATTGCAGTATGAATTGGTAGTGGTTGCAGAGTGCCAAGAATTTGGATAGTCTCTCCTTTTTGAAGTTGGCATGTATCGCATTCTGCCACAACTATTTGATATCTTGTTTCATGCAATCTCAAAAAAAGTTTCTTTTAACCGGTGCATAGGTCTTCAAAATTCTAAAATGCCCTATAGAAGCCGATGGACGAAGTTCCTGCAACAATTCCTCTCAAAGTTGACTTCTTTGAAAGTATTAGCCATTCCTAATAGAGCAAACAACTGCCATCTGAAGGGTACCCCTGCTTAGCTACTAGATCAGCCATGAGTTGTCAACCCGTGCATCTTGTTGTCATTCCTATTGGTCTTCCTGTAACTAATCCAATGTTGGTAAGCATAACGCACACAAGGTCCTTTGCTCTTCAAACTTACGTATTGAGGCATCTGCCACCACATCTTCTTTGCCCTTCTTGTACAAAATTTCATAGTCATATGCAAAGAGTTTAGTGACCCACTTTTGTTGTTCTAAAAATGAAAAATGTTTGTTCAAGGAAACACTTTAGGTTGTGATGATTTGCTTTGATGTAGAAACATAAACCCCAAAGACATGCTCCCAAAAGTGTTATTACATGAAGAATGGCTAGAATTTTCTTTCCATAAGTGGATTTGGCCAGATTCTTTGCTGCAAAGGTCTTGCTAGTAAATGCTAAAGCTCTACCTACTTATATCAATACGGCTCTAATTCCAGCCCCAAACACACCACTTTCAATGATAAGAGGTTTGTAGAAATCAAGCATTGCAAGGACCGGGGTGGTCCACGTGGCTAGTTTGAGCAATTTAAAGGCACATTGTGTTGGTGGAGACCATGTGAAAGCATTTTTTTGTAGAATTGTGTTTACACTCAACTTTTTATTTTACTGAGTTTTGTTCCTCACAAGCATCATTGCCACATTGGCTTCCCAGCAATGTCCTCAAGGACATTGTTAAGAAACGGGATAACCAAAAATGGTTGCACGCAACCTTCACTAGTTACATTGGAAAAGTTGGCATTAGTACTTATGAGAAGGCCTTGATGTGTAGCTCAATTGTATCACATTTCACATGCTTTCATAACTCTACAGCTTGTCTTTTACAACATCCCTATGTAATTACCTTACCATCTGCTTACAACCACATCCAACCTACTTTCATCACACAAATACCTTCATCATGTCACCTTTCAACAACTCTAAGTCTGCTTCCATCAATTAAGATCTCTGTTTTGACCCCCATGGTTTTACATTGACCACAATCACCACTATCGACTATGGTCGAAGTCAGCTAGCTTTTAGTTTTCCACAACCGACAACATCGACCACAATCAATATTGTTTGCTAACAAAAACTACGACGCCCCATCATGATTGCTATTAATACTCGGTATTTAAGCGCTCATTCCAACACATCATCATCACTCATTCAGTCTGTTGGCACTTGCCAATCTTCCTCAAAGCCTTAGAGGTCTTGAAGTTGGTCTTACTTGTCTTCTTTGGAGTCTACACTTGGAGCATTGGGTACTTAGGATCTTCAAGCGTAGGAGTTACACTTATTATGGTCTTCCCAACCTTTGGAATCTTCAATAAAATGTTTTCCTAGGTCTTCTCTTATTCGTTTGTGATCCTCCACATCAACTCTCTCATAAGGTGTTGCAAAACCCTAAGAAAAATTTAATACACCAATGATGTCTATAATTGCGTACATATCTCTAAACACTCTTTTCCTTTATGTTATTTCAAATTGAATGTTTGTTTAATGTGGTCATACATACGTTAGACAAGAGCAACATATTCTCGATTTATTACATTATTTATCTATCAACTCTTGCCTTATAATCTACCCTTGGGCTTTACAACATATCGATCCTTATAACCCATATTTACAACCCAAGCATAAAAATCCATATCTTGTTACAACTTGATTACAACCTTATTATCATCAACTTATTATCGGGAGCTAGTTAGATGCCACTTGCCCTATCCTAGATCTAGGCTTTGGAACCCTACAGAGTGTGGAGTATCGTCCTCCTACTTCCACGTCTTTTGCAACTTAAAGCCTCAAGGTGTTCCTCTTTAGGATATTCCCTCTCATTATCCTAGTCTAGATCGCCCATTACCAAGAGACAATGAGGATATTTCATTAGGGCATTCTTCATTTGCATACACATTGCACTAAAGGGAGCTACAACATTCTCATAGTCCTTGACAAATTCGTAGTAATAGCTGGTAAGACCTAAAAATATCGAAAGACTTCTCGGGGTTTTTGGTTTGTGCCAATTTTGCATATATTCAATTTTCCTAAGATCCACTTTAACCCCTTAAATTATGACAATATGACCAAGATATTCCACCTCTGTGTAGTGCCAAAAGAGCACTCGGAGCTTGGCATACTGTTGATTGTTAAAGAAGAGCTACAAGGTGTGGTCTGGTGAACATGATGTTCTTCCCACATTTTGTTATAGACTAGGATGTCATTGGAGAAATTTGGGATGAACTTACAAAGAAGAGGCTGAAAATATGGTTCCTAAGTCTTAGAAAGGTTCATGGCACATTTGTGAGACTAAAAGGCATCACAAAAATGGGTTCAAAAATTATCATATGGATATCCTCTTCTATAAAGTGAATCGGATGGTAGCCAAATCTCAAATCTTGCTTAGAAAACGAATAACGATCTTGTAATTCATCCAAAGAATTCATCAATCACCGAAATTGGGAATTTGTCCTTGATTATCATTTTTTTAATTATTGAAAATTGATACACCACCGCCATGACCCATCTTTGTTAGAAACAAGGAGCCCTAAACAGAAATATGGACTCACACTTGGCTGAATGACCCCTACGTCCAACAATTCCTTGTCCATCTATTCAATTTGTGTTTGTTGTACGTAAGGTTAGTGGTATGGCTAGATGGTGGGTGGTTGACTCCCGGTAATTACTTGTATGACATGGTCATGAGAGCATTGTTGAGGTTATCCTTGAGATTCTTCAAACACTTGTGAGTTCCTGTGAAGAATGGGCTGCAATTCTACAAGTCTTGCAGATGTCCTTGCTTCGACATGTTAATTGCACACGTTGAGCAACCACTCTTGAGGAACCTTTTTTGACCAATTTAGCCATGCAATGAGAACTAATAACATGAGTAGGACTTGTTTCCATTCTAGTTAAGGTGAATTATTATCCTGCAACCATGAACAACATCCACAGATTCATAAAAATTCCCTAGGATGGGTCCTAAGCAAACACTAGGCAACTTATACGATACAACATCCACGGTTTGTAAAAATTCCCTAGGATGGGTCCTAAGCAAACACTAGGCACCTAATATGATGTCGAACCACTTAGTGAAAGTGCAAACATGTCTGATTTGAGCTTGTAATCACCCATTGGGACTTGGACATTTCGAAATTTTCTCATACAAATATAATGTGCCTTTGTTCACTACACATAACAAGTTGTCTATTTGGCCACCCTCGGGTCAATGAAGTTATGAGTGTTTACCGTGTCAATGAGGATGGTTAGGTGATGATACCCTTTGAAGTATCCCACTACTTCCATTGTTCGGTGGGTGGTGACACAAGTTAAGTCATGGAATGAAATTTCAAAGGCTATTTCCATCTCGACTACTCTGATCAAGTCGCCCATCTTTTGAGTTGCCTAAGTCGACAAAATGTCAAATGTGGAAGGCACCTCAACATCCATCAAATATAGATTTAGTTCAAATCATTTATGGTTTGAGACGTATTTTATCACAATCATAGCACATCCTTTGGCTCTACAAGTGCCATTTCATGTCATGAGTCATACACTTGACAATTGGTAGTCCGGTGCCTCGATTGTGTGTCGGTCGAGACAGATTGCGGATTCTTGACTTGTGACAATTTATATGATATGTTTTTAATCCAACCTTGACAACTTTCTTCAATCTAGTGATGAAATAATTGTTTAAAAGTCCTAGCCTGGACCTATTGCTCAATTGACCAATTTTTCAAACTTAGATTCGCAATCACAAACAAAGAAAGTTTGCCTCAATTAAGTCAATGAACTTGTGAAATATACATAATCATTAGGGCCAAATCTGGTGAGTAGGCGTTGATAGAATAGGTTGTCTCCCAAATAATTGGTGGGTATTGTGACCATGGGGTCCTGTACTAGAGTTATGTTCACTTTGTGGAGGCAGTTTTAATTGTTATTCACACCTATCAATTTATCACAAAGTCATCTATGAGATCGAATTTGTCCAACTTGGATAATTTATCTGCTATAAAGCGGTGTTCGATCTAGAGTGTTTTCATGTTGTCCATAAGTTGGTCCATTTCATGGGATCAAGTCATTCAAAAAAGTCGACCTAGAGTGCTTTGAATGTTTTTTTAGCACTAAAACGATCAATATATGGGCATTACAACCCTAACTCTAATTTTCAAGGGATGGCCCAAGTTTAATTACTAAACCCTAACCTAACGCTCAAGGATCAACCCACTCACAATAGGCACCCGAGCCAAAAGACGACTATAACTAATACAATGCAAAATAATAGGTGATTAGGACATTGAGGTTTTAACAATGTACATGTGTGTGTGTGTGTGTGTGTGTGTGTGTGTGTGTGTGTGTGTGTGAGAGAGAGAGAGAGAGAGAGAGAGAGGGGGAGAATGACAAGAATTGCCTCTTTGAGTCACTAAATTGAGGCTGCAATCTCAGGAACAAACAAAACTCTTGCCAACATTAGACAAAAACTCAAAATTGTTGGGAAGAAATTTAAGAGACTAATGCCATTGATGCTTCTATGGTTCTACTAGTTACCCAAGCAACAACAAAACATGAAGGAGAAAAATATCGAGGTGAGATACTTATGACCAAAACTAAGTTCACTATAAGCAGAGTCCATATCGACAATCATAACTAGGTCAACACAGTACTTATTTCACACAGCACCTAGAGAACTGATTAAGAATATATTATGTTCTCAGTCAATCTCAGTACGCAGTATAGTTTAGCCATATAAAACACTAAAAGCAATGGCAGAGAAGAAAGGCTTCATTAAGGTTATCAGAACTGGTTTCAACATCTAACCAGAAAGAGGCTGAAAATTTTGTTGTATTACTCACATCAGCAAGTGTCCTTACCATATCACTTTCTATACGTGTTGTGCTTGATGCAAAAGAGTGGAAATGGGAAAGAGGCTAACCTATTTAACTTACTCAACTCCAATTTGTTGTGATTCATTAGGTGTCAATAACGAAGAAGATAAATGTATCATCTTCCGTTAACAAAAAATTAAACCTTGTTGTTCTCATACTTTGGCTACAAATTTTGTCATTCTACATGAAGAATCTCTCGACCCTTTTCTAATATATTAGAGTGATAATCTGTAGAATCTTCAAACATGTAAGGACCTTACAAGATATGCTGCAATATTTAATTGCAAATCATGCAGGCCTGGAGCGAACTTGAAGTCAGTTATCCCGTTAAACAGTTCATTTTAATACTACGAACACAAGATTTAGCCTGCCAACCCTAAACAGATAGAAGTAAAGCTATACTAGTTCCAAACCTTTACAAGGCACCTCTACTCTGTCTACTTGACAAGTTATAAACAAAGAACACTGCTATTTAACCAATGGTCAAAGCAGCAGTCCTTCAAACAAGGAAAATATTAAATCATTCATTACATTACCTGTCGTCATCCTCGAGCTTGACATGAAGACTGGAACTGTCCTGTTTGTCTGATGGTTCGCAAACAGGACAAATAAATTCACCTGTTGGACCACACTCCTGTTGTAATAGAAGTTCGCAACCTTCATCACTGCTGTCTGGCTCTGGAAGATTAAGACAGTCAAAATGGTACCACTCATTGCACCTATCACAAGCTATCATTGCTCTTTCCTCATCATAAGGCTTCCGGCAAATACAGTAAAGCACGCTCCGGACCTTCAGCGCCTGTAAATATTATTAGTTAAAGGATGTTAGTTACATGCATCATATGCCTACATCATGTATCCAACATAGATCTTTCTTAGATAAAAGTGCTGTTATCTTACCGCTAACTCCCTCCTAATATCTACAGGCAACCTTTCACCTTCTGCAATAAATTTGAATACCTCATCCAATTCAAGTGCTCCACGATCTGCCAAAACCTGCCAAAATGGATGTCAAAATTGAAAGAATTTTTGACATGTTACAATACTTGTTCTAATAAAAGCACCAACAGCTTTCAATTTACAAATACAATTATCGGCGAACCTGTTTTGCCTGCATTGTCCATTGCGAAGCTATGCGCTCTACTCTCATCATCTCTAGAAGATAGTATTCTTTAGAAGACACTTGCATGCATAGTCCCTGATGCAAAAGAAGAAAATACACATCATACACAACTTCTTTAGCTTATAAATATATTCGAATGGATATGCTATTTGTTGTGGCAACAATCTTGGTTTTCCAATCAGAAATTTATAAACTAAAAGCGACTATAGACAACAATTTTGTTTTTAGGTTTCATCACATTGATCTCCATGTGGTGTTTATAAATTAGAGCACACTATTCAATAAGAAGACCAATTGAAAAGTATGATGTACTTTGATCTACTTAAAAAATGTGTTATGTTTCAACCATACATGGTTGCATACAGGGGTCATGTTCAACTGGCACACCCACTCCTATTCATCTTATCTCTATTTCATTAATTGTTCTTCAAAGAGCTCTCTTGATAGAGAGAAATGACAAGCGCATAGGAGAGTTTATATTGTGTCTAATATTTGGAGCTTTGTGTACTGTCAATTTGTGTAAGTTCCCCGCATAATTACCAAGTCCTGAAATCCAGATCCGTTCGGGAGTGTGAAAAAAAAATCCAAAAATCCAGAAATCTTGAAAAAGTTCAGAAAAATACAGTCTGTAATATATGCATATTATATATGAGCTTAAGTTTATAAATATGCAAAATTGACAAATACAATGAAAAACTTTAATAACCTAATGTTAAATGTTATTTTACCTAAAATATAAGGTCCTTGGTGAACTTTTTTGCACCAAAAAGAAATTACTAAACAAATTAAACAAAAATAAAATCAAAATTAGGACCAACCCTGAGCGAACTTATCCAGGCCAGCTGAAAAATCCAGATCCAGTCGGATCATCTGCAGATCCAGCCAGATTTGGTAACTAGTGCTAGTGTAGAATTTACCTTTCAAATTACCCATCTACATTTTTGCCACCACGGATAAGATGCAAAAGCTACCCAACAGAAAATTCTAGCATTGAATGAGATAATGTAATAACTTTAGGCCCTCATGCCTCACTTTATAATCTAGACAACCATTCAATTGAAAGATTAGTAAGACACACGCAGAGCTAGAAACAGCTAGAGAAGAACAGACATGGAGAGAGGGAGAGAGAGTTCCAACAACAAAAATAAATGTTTTTCTTTTGTTGCGTACTCAAGCTATGAAGCCATTGTCAAGCATAAAAAGTGCAAGAGGAGAGACCACAAGAACTTCATGCAAGTGATCTCATGAAATGTTCAACAGAATAGTTCAAAAAGATGAGCAATCAAAAATTGAAGATTGCATCAAGGAAAATTTTGTAAGACAAGTGGCATACAACTTCGGACCTAATGGGCCGGCCTGAACCTTTCGGAATGGGGGATCGCTGCGGCGGGAGGCCATTGACTGGCTCCCTATCCGGGGACGGAGGTCCCGCGGTAGGGCACAAGCAACCGAGACCGAGGGCGCCCCCTATCTATATCTATATCTGGGGCACTCGACTGCCCCTCTATATCTATGGAGGGATGGAGGATCCCCCATAGATGAAATATATAGGGAGGGGGTTGAGTGCTATCATTGAGATCAAGTGGCATATTAGAATGTATGGCTTATTAAATAAGGCTTTCATTAGTTATTTAACTAATGAGATGGTTATAACTGGTTGTAACTATATCAACCGTTTTGTAACTACATCATTCATAATAAATAGACGGACACACAATTTCAAATGTCTGCAATCCGCCTTCTCTTTATTTCTTCCTTGTGCGCGTCTTTCAACATTGGTATCAAAGCGAGACAAGCAAGGAAAGAAATAAGGGAAGAAGATCAGTCCCATTAGGGCACGAAGCCTGAATCACGAAGTCTAAATCGAAGTGAATGAAATCGAGGGCATGTTAGGAAATATAATATTTACATTGTGTAGATAATAATTACATTTGGTAATTATTATTATATTAGTAATTTGTTATTTAGTTGTTATATAAAACAACTAATAACAAATGTGTGTTGAGTTGTTTGGTTGTTACAAACAACTCACGAGATTAGTATTTGTTAGTATAGTAGTTTCCTAGTTTATAGGAAACTATGTGCCTATATATTTGTAAGTTCATCCTATGTAATGTATCCGGAATGAATGTAATAGAATATCATTATTCCGTGTATAAATCTAAACAGTTTTATTGTGCAAATCTGTGGCATTTATTTCAGGGCACAGTCGAGTTTTTCAAAGGAGGGCACAGTCACATTTTTCTTTCGAAGGAAAATGCATTCACACCATTAATAAACAGTTATGAAAGCACCATTATACAGTTGCAGTCGTGCATATACACTCTACAAGCCATTCATATACAGTCGGGTTTCACTGTTTTGTCTACACCATTATATAGTTGCAGTCGTGCATATACACTTTGTTTCCGCCCATTTCGTTTAAGTTCACAAGCATTTCCGCCATTAGAACAAGGGCCAAAGTCATGGAAGGGACGTAGCAGAGCCAAAGTTGTGATTTATTTAGCATGTTTTCGTAATACAATCACGATGCTTGAGCATTAAATAGACATGAATCATGCGCTGGGGCACAGAATTTAAAAGGGTTATTTCCAGTTACACATTCACAAATCAAATTGAGGACGCGACAAAGTTTCAAATTGTTTGTTCCATCTGCTAGGGCACAGAACTGGGCACATCACAAGTTGTAGCAAAGAACTGTTATTTTATTCTCTGTTTACTCATTTCGCTATGATACGCAGTCGTATTTATTTTATTAAATTGAAATTCCCGTAGAAAAATATTATGGTCTAAATTTTCATACATGGAAAGTGAAAATACAAATGCAATTACTGTAAGAAAAGAGGTCACACAACATATTGTCGTGTTCGAGCCAATGATGTACTCAAGGGTAAAGGCATATCAAATACAGCCAATATAGCCATGGTTGAAAACCCACCAGATGCAAAAGGTAGTGAGGACAGTGACAAATACGTAATATAAAGGTGCTCTAAACTTTGAAGGCAAGAAAGGAAACATTGTAGATGAAGCTCGGTATGGATGGTTGCTTAGATAGTTCAGGAGACGGTTGATCAGGGGAATATACCCTCACGAGGGTCATGAAACAACTTGATGGAGCTTGTGGATGGCTCAGTATGGATGTTTGTCCAATAATTCGGGAGATCTGTGATTCGGGGATTCGGGGAGGTGGAATCTAGGAACTCAAGAATTCAACTCAAGAGCTACACCTTTACGAAGGTTACGAAGCAACTTGATGGAGTCCTACCTACTCATAGCATTGCTTTCAAAGTGAAGGGCTCTGAAGATTACATAGTTTTGTTTTGTTCTAATTGTGTTTTTGCTTAATGTAGAATAAGCCTTAAGAGGGGGTATTAGAATGTAAAGCTTATTACATAAGGACTTCATTAGTTATTTAACTAATGAGATGGTTGTAGCCGGTTGTAACTATATCAATCGTTTAATAACTACATCATTCATAATAAATACACGAACACACAATTTCAAACGTGTGCAATTCGCTCTCTTTATTTCTTCCTCGTGCGTCTTCCAACATGGCACTCTTGATATCAAGTGCTATCCCCTATATATATAGATGGCAGTTGAGTGTTATGCTTGATTGAGAGTCATATCTATCACCTATATAATAGAGTGCTATCCTGCCCTAGATATATAGATCGCGAGTGCCAACCAACAAGCAAAATATATATATTATTGTTGAGGACAGCCAAGACAAGTTCAAGTAGGCTTTGCCAAAAAATGAAAGAGAATAGAAGACATAATCGACAAGGAGAGGGAGGGAGAACGGGCAAAGAAGGCAAGAGGGCAACCGATCGAATAACTTATAATGTGAGTGGCAAGATGATGATTGAATGTAGACAACACAATCAACAGGGTCATTTTGGGTGCAACTATATAAACCTGTCCATTCTTAATGAGTCCATGATATAGATCAGGTTACTACATGGCAACGATTGTCTGAAACACCTAGAAGCGACCATCAACCTAGTACAAATGAAGACAGAAAAAGCCACAGTGGTCCTAACAAGGAAAGCAGTGTGAGCAGCTTTATCATGGAGAAACGATATGTTGTTCAATAACTGTCCATATCTCGTTATGTTTTGTTGGGTTATGGAGCAACCAACATATAGCGTATATAACCTTTGACATAGCCATATGGTAGTTTCTAGATTTTATAATTTGTAAGTAATTGGATATATGAGTGATATCCTTGAGATCTAGTGGCACTCTTGATATCCAGTGCTATCCCCTATATATACACTTATAGATGACAATTGAGTGCTATCCTTGATTAAGAATTCTATGCTTGATTGAGAATGCTATCTATCACGTACATAATAGAGTGATATCCTGCCCTAGATATATAGATGGTGAGTGCTAACTTACAAACAAACAGAAAAAATATATTATTGTTGAGGACAGCAAACACAAAGAGTTCGAGTAGGCTTTAACAAAAAATGCAAGAGAATAGAAGGCATGATCAACAAGGGGAGGGAGGGAGAAATGGCAAAGAGGGTAAGAGGACAACAGATCGCATAACTTATAATGTGAGTGGCAAGATGATGATTAAATGTAGACAACACAATCAACAGGGTCATTTTGGGTGCAACCATATATACCTATCCATTCTTAATGAGTCCATGGTGTAGATCAGGTTACTACATGGCAACAGTTGTCTGAAGCACCTAGAAGCAACAATCAACCTAGTGCAAATGAAGACAGAAAAAGCCACAGTGGTCCTAACAAGGAAAGCAGTGTGAGAAGCCTTATCATGGAGAAGCGATGTATTATTCCATTAACTGTCCATATCTCATTATGTTTTGTTGGGTTATGGAGAAACCAACATACAGCATAAATAACCTTTGACATAGCCATATGGTAGTTTCTAGATTTTATAATTTGAAGGTAATTGAATATATTAGACCTTTGGGGTTGCCCCAATCTAACATCATCTATATATAATAGCTATATAGTCAATTATTGGGCATCAAATTGTGTGTTTTTATTCAGTTGGATCTGCTACGTTTTGTCATAGATACTGTACAAACTTGCTATTTATTTCATTGTATATTTGATTATACTATTATGGAACACAGAAGTATCCTAACAAGTAGAATCAGACTGGCAATTTGGGCAACGATAGGTGGTGTAACCAAACAAGCAAGAATAAAAACAAGGTTGAACAAGGCAAAACTGAAAAATCAAGTAAGTTCCTGGTAAAATTCTCCAAAAACAAAATACTTGATCTGTGCAGCTATAGTGTTTATTGTCAGATCTGGAAACTTTGTAGCTTATTTCCTAAAATACAGGAGAAATTAATTTTTCATGTTTGAAGTACACCGGTAAAAGGAGTTAGGAAGCAGACTTTTTGGAGTGTCAGTCATATATACTATTCAATTTTCCTCCTCAAGGCGATCACATCATAGAGGTTCCCCACAACCGAGGTTGGAAGCCATATTTTTCCGCACTGGTTTTTGGACATAGTTGCCATTGGAATCCATCTCCTTAAGCTCACATTGATAAATATCCTTCATAATCCACTTTAGGAGCCATATTGGCTGGTAGTTTACAAAGCAAGAACCAACATACTCCTCGAAAGGAACAACAACCATTAAGGATTGGATCTGTTTCATCAAATGTCATGACAGATGAATGTAGTACAAAGTTGAGGAATGAAATTGAAAGCTGGAACAGAAGGATTTCTGGATTTTTCTTTGGGTTAAGGATCTTATACCTAAAGTAAATATTTTCTACTGGCTTGCTGCTCAAAATAAGATCCTTACAGTGGAAAACCTGAGGAAGCGAGGAATGATTATCCCCAGTAGATGCACTTTATGTGGTAAGCAGGAGGAGAGCGTTAGTCATTTATTTATTCACTGCCCCTTCTCTCAGGCTATTTTTTCTTCTGTGCTGGACCTTTTCAATGTTCAATGGTTGCTGCCCAATTTCATGGAAGATTTTTTCCTGCAATGGGGTTGTCCTTTCAAGTATCATGTCCTGGTGGCTGCTTGGAGGATGGCACTCCCCACTTCTTATGGAGTCTATGGAAGGAAAGGAATGGTCGTATTTTCAGGGACCAGAAAGCTACTGTTAAGGTCAGTTCTCATTTGTGTTTGTCCATTAAGGAGAATATCAGACTTTTCAAAGGCAAGATTAAAGCTCCTTGTTCTAAGACTGAGACAATAGTTCTTAAACAGTTCACCTTAAGTCCCCCCTCTATTAAAGTCCATCATGCTGCTATCAAATGGTCTAAACCTGAGGTGAATTTCCTTAAGTTGAACTTTGACGGAGCTTCGAAGGGTAACCCCAGGACTAGGGAGGGGGGGAGTTATTCTTAGAAATCATGAGGGAGACTGGATCTTTGCGTATGCTGGGCCTTTGGGTATTCAGAGCAATAACGTTGCTGAAGCGAGAGCCCTGCTTTGGGGTGTTAATTTGGCTAAGGAGAGGGGTGTCAAACTAATTCAAATTGAAGGTGATTCTATGCTCATAGTGAATGCCCTTAGAAAGAATCACATTCACAATTGGACACTTGGCAACATTCTGTTGGATGTCAAGGAACTTCTTAAAGCCTTTGATAATATTAGTGTCCTTCACACCCCTCGTAATGGTAACAAATGCGCCAATGGTTTGGCTAATTTGGGGTAACTTATAATGATCTTAAAATTTGGGAAAAAGGTGAGGAAGTTCCTAATTTTATAAATAATCTTATTTTTCATGACAGGCAATAATTATGAAGTCATATCTCACACGAGGGAAGCTATCATCATTGGCTTTATGGGAAGGGAAATTAAGTTGTGTGAGATCTCTATTGGGATCCTCATTTATTACCTGCCTAAAGGGAGCCTTTATTGTCTTTTTGGCATTTCATTGCGGCGAGAAAAGATATGGGGGTGGCAGGGTGCGGGTGGAACCATCTAGCCATGGAGCGATTGAAAATAACTACTCTCATGGCACATTCTCAAGATTTGGGGTTTTAGGGAGTTCATTTCTAAACTTAAAGGGCATGATCCTTCTCTCACCTGGATTTTGGCAAGGCGTGAGATAAGGCGAGGTTGTTGTGCCTGGCATGGAAGTGGTAGTCTCGAGTAGTTTATTGAGCAGGCCACAGTATGGACATGGAAGGCTTAAAGATTTTCAAGGATCGTAACAGAAGGAACCACGAAATTCATACTTTTTTCAGAGGTAAGGAAAAAGTGTATCTCCTTGTTGATGGCATTGTGAGGTCTTGTATTCTTGGTATTTGGAATACAGTGTGTCTTCACATTATGCGTTATATCACTCTTGAGGGAAAGTTCAGGAAGATATATATGCATCATCTCTCTCTATTAAATATGTTTAGACACCATGTTATGATGAGTATACCCTTTTACTTGTATATGTCGATCATTGCCTCTGTTAAATATTTTCAGAATGAGAAGTTGGATTCCCCCTTGCACCAAGGGCTTATTCTCCTCCTTTTTCAGAATGGTAAACCCCTCATTCCCAAGGAGGTGGTTTCATAGGGGACGAGCCTGATGAAGACATCACTTTGGATGAATGCTTGGCTAAGATGCGAATGGGGAAGGATCCCAAAACCGGGTCGAGGGGGAGGATTGTCAGAGGACTAGAGTTTCGAAGGACAAGTAGGAAGGGCGGCCCCTCAGCGGAAGGAAAAAAATTCAAGGAATTGAGAGGAGACTACGAGGATATTTATCTTAAGATTCAGCAGTTGGAAAATAATGTGGAATTCATGGAGGAGACGGGCTCGGATCTAAGGGATAGTATGATTGATCGCATTGAGGCCTTGAAAAAGATTTTATCTCTCGAGAGAATTATGAGAGGAGATGACAGAGTTAGAGAAGGCGATCGAGGAATTGCAGGGAGGTGGCTAAAGTGGAATCGAGCCGGAAGAGAAAGTTCCAACTTCACTTGAGCAGCTCCAATGATGAGGATGGTGGGAGGGAGGAGTCTCAGAGGGACATGGAACAAAACCATCTACAGGAAGATCACACTAGTACCTAGGGTGGCTCCTCCAAACGCCTCAAGAACAAATAGTTTCTCTCGTTAGTTGGTTTTTTTGTTGACTATTAGCGGTTGTGTTTGCTTTCTTTACGAGACTATTGGTTTTTTGGATGTACTTTACAGTAGTTTTTGTGGACCTAGTCTTTCTTGAGTTAAGTTTGTTTAACTCTCTTTGTGGTCTTGTTTCTCCTTTTTGTTCTGTTTAGGTGTAATCATGATGCATCTTTCTTTGTAAGGCTTCTGTGAGCCATAATCCCCGCTTATTACCCTATCTAATAAAAAAATTGAAACCAGGAACAATATACTCAATTGTTTCAAGGGGTTAAGGGGAGTTAGGAAAAACGCGATGATCACATTAACCTTCTTTAAGAAGACCTAGATAAGGAGTTTGGGAAATTTGATAATATCCAAGATTCTCTGAAGCCACTATTCCCAAGGAAAAATGGTGGATCATCTTCATCCAATATGCAAGAAGTATCCTCAAAAGAGGAAAAAGTAAAAGTAGACTTCACTAAGTGAAGGGATTTTTTAAGACACCAATTTAGACATGCAAATCTAATGACAAGGTGCATTTCATTTGGCTCAATCAAATGAAGCACTTGTTCGAGCTTTATCATACCCCAAGTACTAAGGACTTGCCTTGGAAAACCACTTGCATATAGAATAACGAAAAATGTGTGGTAGCATGGATAACGGATCAAAACCATCTATTCAGCACTAATAGCCCATTTTTTTGGTGACTCAAAACGCAACCTTATTCAGCTAACTAGCAAAGCTTCAGCAAATAGGATCCTTATGGCATTGTGTTGCTAAATTTTAAAGGGTAAGCCTACAAGTGAAATTCATCTCCAAGGACAATATGTTGGAATTTTCCAGTGAGGACCTAAAGTGACATCATTCAGCATAAGGTCTATTTCTTTAAGCCTTAAGAGATCATTGATGACATTAAAGGAAGAAGAAAAGTACTTGGCATTACAGAGATCCAACCCCGGGCATTCAGGATCTAAATCATTATTGCCCACAACAAGATCAATGTAGCAACATTACTTCAACATAGAATTTAGGGCGTAGCTTGCTATCAAGGCCTAGAAATTCTAATTAGAGAAAATCTACTCCAACAGGGGGAAATAATGAGCGTAACAATTCTAATCTACACCTTCCTCAACACATAATAAATAACTCCACAAAAATTGATGAAAGTAAAGAAAAAGGGTTATAAGCACAAACATAGTGAAAAGAAGCTATTCCACATTGAGTATGCGCAAGATGAGGAGGAAGAAGAGGCAAATGATGGTCCACGGTACAATTATGAGTCTAGATGTTGTCATCTCTTGCCATGCACTAGTAAATTTTAAAACCACTCAAAACCTCCGGTGGATTGGTTTATTAGGTTTATCAAAAAGCAAAAAAAAAAATTCTAATTGATTTAGGTAAATAACCAATATTTTATCCAATCGCAATTGGCAGGTATACTCAATTGTTTCCATTCTCCAGCTCCAAAATTCTACATGATAATCTCCAATTCAGATACCATCAAGTCAAGAAAAGTGTTATAAGGTTGAGTTGTCCATGGGGACTACCAACTTACTTGTCCCCTATTGGGTATCGCTATGGGAGATGTTGATGTACCATTAGGAGTGCAATGGCTGCAGTCAATGGGAACTGTTGCCATGAATTTCCAGCATCATTTTACATAATCAGATTATTAATTTTTGTGGAATTTTTAGTCGTGTGTGTTTAAGTCATCTCAAAATGACCACCATGAGTTGTCACTAACATAGTGACATTGTTTTCCTCATTTATATTTTCATAATAATCACAAGGCAAGGGGGGGCGCTTAGCACACACACCATCAACATTTGTTAGTTGGGGGAGGAATGGCAAATACAATTCATCAATCTGTGCTTCTCACCCTCTAGCCACTTTTCCCACTAGATAAGCTTTTACTGAGTGCAGAGCCAATGTGGAAAGAGGCTGGAGGATGAGAAGCACAAATCAGCGGATCGTATTCACTATTCCTCCCCCACTAGCAAAAGCTTACAATGCTTGTGTGCTAAGTGGGTCCCCGTGTCTTGTGATTATTACCAAAAATTACATAAGGAAAACTAGGTCACTATGTTGATGACTACACATGGTTGTCTTCTTGAGATGACGCAAACACACACACTAAAAATCCCACAAAAATTAATAATCTAATCTTTTTTTTTGTTTCACGTGAATGGTATTGATTACGAGCTTAAAGGCCTCAAAGTAAGACCTTTGCAAGTGATAAGTGCTAATCACAAATATCTTGCAAGTGATAAGAGCTAATCACACAAAAAAGCTTGTAAAGAAGGGAGTGCAACTTGTCAAAGTGTATTGCTATTGCTTGGAGGTGCAACCCTACAAGGAAGATTGTTCACAAGAATTAAAGGTTGTCATTTGTTGGCATGCCAAGGTGTTTCCAAATAAGCCTAAGCATCTCCCTCTAGTGTGGGATCATGCTCATGGCATCAACCTCATTCACAGAAATCAACCACCTAATATCAAGCTCTACCACTACCCATATGTGCAAAAGAGTGAGATTAAGAAAATGATTTGTGTAATATTGAAGGATGAAATCATTCTACCTAGCCATGGTCTAGAAAGAGGATTCTACTTGGCGCTTGTATTTAGACAATCAAGAGATTAACAGGCTCACCAAAAATAAGTTTCTTGCTCCTATTATTGATTATTTGTTGGATAAATAACATGGAGCAATGTTTTTCACTAAATTGGATCTCCAATCTAGTTATCATGTTAGAATCAAGGAGGATGTGCCTAAAACAGCCTTTCACGCACTTGAGGGTCATTAGTTACTGGTTATTCCTTTTGACTAAATAATATAACATCTACATTCCAAAGGTTATAAATTATGTATTTAAGCACCTGGAAATTTGTGTTTGCCTTCTTCAATGATTAAAAAATGTAAAAAAGAACGTGTTGGCAGAGAAAGTATCCAATATAGAAGAAGATAAGACACTCCTATGTGCCATGTCCATTAATCAACAAAATTGACTTGAAACAGCAACAATGGAATGACCACATCTTATCGAACAATTCTCCCAAAACCCAAACATTTCTTGGGAGAATTACGTGGTTGGAGGATACATTTTAGTTTAAGGACCATCTTTTTCCTGCAAAATTCGAATTTGGAATTAAAAATTCTCAATCGGAGGTTACTCTATATTTAGACCTATCACAAGAGCAAGAAGGATTCCAATTAGTCATGTTTGGAAGGACATGTCCAAAAGTTTTGTCAAAAATGTTTGGAACATAGTTCTTTTCCTACAAAACGTGCGCACTTGTGGAAAAAGTTCGACAGTCAGCATAATTTTTTCATAGTTTTGTTTTGAAAAAAAAACAATTTTTTTCCCTACTCTGGTTTTAAAGGATATTTGAACAATTTTTCAGCTATTGTGATCATTGTCAGATTTGAAGGATTTTCAACAAATTTTTAACTATTGTGATATTATGATGTCCATTATACTATCTTTTGGTCTAAAACTAATATAAAATACACCTATGTATTCTTTAAATTCATTTCTTATGTTTATTAATAATAGTTTTGTATGTTTTTTAAGTTTCTTTTATGAATTTCCATATTTTTTTAGTTTGTCGAGGTTTTCCTGGTCTGAAGTCAGAGATTTAAAATTATGGTTTAGAATGCAGATTGAACAAGGGAGACATATCACGTACCCAAAAATGTTGAAGGAAGAACAACACAAAAGTATGATAAAGTGGGTGGGTGGTAGACACAAACCCCACTAATTTCATCAGTTTAGCAAGAGAGTGGGAATAAAAGATCATTATTGTGGGCACTAAATCAAGTTTCAAAATTCAATAAAGTAGGTAATAAAACCGTTTCTTTTTCCTTTTATTTCCTTTGTTTTCATCAAGGAATGAATAAAGCAAAAGTAAGGTGGACTGGCTAGGTGCACGCATGGCAAAATAGACACAACCAAATTTTCGATGACATAACCTACAATGTAATACCACTTGGAGGTTGTAACAATCAGATTTCCCAAAATGGCTTCCTTCTATCTAATAACAGCAGAAAATGGATTGAAAATAATGTACAAACAAAAAGATGGAAATACCTCCACCATCAAGGTTTGAGTAGCACTCGCTCCTACTGTTAGAATATAATGCTTACCTTTGTAATAAAGTCGCCATATTGACTCAGTAGTGTGTTAGTAGGACAGTTAGAGTCAGTTACATCTCTCACATTCTTTATAAGAAGATGAACCTCATTGAATGAATCACTTAAATATTTTATAATATTATATTGTTAGTCTTTTTGGTATCAGAGCCTTTCAAAACTGATCTGTAAAGGCATGAGAAGGAATTGTATGGAATTTGTGAGGACTGACTTGTATTTGCAGAGCCGCGGCACACAGTATCTGCCGTAAGATGGCAAGCCCGTGAAATTTACAGAAAATAGCTAAAAGTCGCTGTGTAAGATGTGGATCATTCAAAAAGTGCAGAAAATCGCCAAAAATCTAGCAGCTGGAGGGCATGAATTTTTTGTTTATTTTTGGTTGCGATTTTTGGATTTCGCAGTCCAAAAACTCGTGGAACATTGCATAGAGAAGTCGGGTGATTCCTTGAACAGGAATCAAGGAATCTTTTCTGTCACGAAGTCGCCAAAATGCAAGTCACGTCAGCAAGAAAATAGCAAATTTTACAGTGACATTCTTGACCACGGAAGAACACGTCTTTCATGGCTGCAATTTGCAGACCAGGGCATGATTTATCACAGCAAATGAGGCATTTCTAGTCACGGGTCCGAACATTTCCAAGTAATTTTTAAGTTTTCACCCATCTTTGCTATCATATACAGTTTGTCCAAGGGTTTTTTTGAGAATGAAAATTCCATTAGAAAAATACTCTAGCCTCAATTTTAACACCTAGAAAGTTAAAATCCAGATGCAACTTATGAACAAGAAATTGTAGGGAATGGTAAATGGGCATAAGAAACCACCTATAGATGTAAATAAATTACTGGATTGGCAAAGCAAAGAAGATAGAGCCAAAGCCATTTTTGGTTTTGCTCTCTATAATTCCGAGTTACATCATATAGATTTGGCAAAACCCTCCAAGAAAATCTGGGATAATCTAATAAACTATTTTCAGAAAAAAAGGTTAATGCCAAAAAAAAAAAAAAAAACTAACGCATCAGCTTTTCGGATTCAAGATCGCTGACGGATTCGTTGTCTAACCACATAAGCAATCTGAGATCTCTCCTTACACAGCAAAAGTGGTTAATGCAAAAAAATCTAAAGCTCCAGCTTTTCGGATTCAAGATGACTAACAAAGTCACTGTCTAACCACATAAGCAATCTGAGATCTCTCCTTAGACAGCTAGCAGAAGTCAATGCTACAGTAGATGATGAGGATGCCAAAGCCATTTTGTTAAACAGTCTGCCTTCTAAATTCAGCAATGTCATTTTTACTCTTAGTTATCCGCCGTTTCAAACTCTAGAAGATATGATTTCAGCTCTCTTAGCTGAAGAAGAGAACAATTACAGGAGATACAAAAGATTAGTCAACCTAAGATGGCATTATACTCGAGAACAAATCATCAAAGATCAAATAAAGACAAAGGGAAGGTTGAATCTTATTACTGCAAGAGTATAGCCCATACAACCTGGAATTGTACAATTCGAGCCAATGATGTTCTCAAGGGAAAGCTCAAACACATACCAAATGTAGCTAACATAGCCATTGTTGAGATCTTCCAAATGCTGACAATGGTGAAGAATTCATTGATGAAGAATACGCATTTTAAGAAGCCAGCAGTTTAAAGACAAGAAAGGATCTAGCATAGATGAAACTCGGCATGGATGGCTGCCCAAATAGTTTAGGAGATTGTGGATTTGGGAATTACCCTTTTGAGAGTCGTGAGACAATTTGATGGAGTATTGTGGATGTAACTCAACATGGGTGGTTGTCCAATAATTCGGGAATTTGGGGAGGTGGAACCCAAGAATTCATCTCAGGAGCTTCACCTATCTGAGGGTTATGAGACAGCTTGACAGAGTCCTACCTGGTCCAAAACTATTTTCAAAGAGAAGCTTCTGAAAAATGAGTGGTTTTGTTTGGTTGTGATGTTTCTATTTTTGTCAATGTGTTTTGTGTTCAGTTAGTTTGTTCTTTGAGTATAGTAAGCCTTAAGAGAGGGTGTTAAAATATAAGGTTTAGCTTTGTAATAAAATCACCATGGTCCAAAAACTCTTTTCAAAGAAAAGCTTCTGAAGAATCAGCCGTTTTGTTTGGTTGCAATATTTCTATTTTTGTCAGTGTGTTGTCTTCAATTAGTTTTTCTTTCAGTATAGTAAGCCTTAAGAGAGGGTGTTAGAATATAAGGCTTACCTTTGTAATTGTTAGACTATGCAAAATGAAGAAAGAAGACAGAAGGCACAAAACTGCACTGTTCAAATGAGACAGGCAGAGGTTTATTTATAATAAGAAGGTGGTTACAATTTAGTTACACAGTTTCAACTGCATAACTGCCGAATAGGCTATATAAACAGCATATTTTAACACCCCCTCTTAATGACTAACCTAGAAACTATACCAAGTTTATCCCGAAACTTGACAAACAAGAAAGCACCAAGAGGTTTAGTCATTACATCAGCAGACTGCTCCTGAGAAGGACAGAAATGAAGAGAGATTTCACCTGAGTCAACCAATTGACGAATATAGTGATGATGAATCTCAATATGTTTAGTGCGGGCATGATAGATAGGATTTTTGACCATCTTCAACACACCTTGATTATCACAAAAAAGTGAAAGAGGTGTAGCAGTGACCTGTGAAAACTGAAAATCAACCAAAATCTGACGAAGCCATACCGCTTCGCAACCAGCACTAACAACAGCCTTGTATTCTGCTTCTGTGGAAGAGATAGCCACAGTGGGCTGAAGCTTACTCTGCCAAGAAATAACTCCTGAACCAAGAGAGAAGATATATCCAGTGGTAGATCTCCGAGTATCCACTGAACCTCCCCAATCAGAGTCTGTGTAGCCAATCAACGTGAAATCTGCAACTCTCTGATACAAGATGCCAAAGTCAAGAGTTCCTTTGACATACCTTAACACACGTTTTGCTGCTCCCCAGTGAATGAGTTTCGGTTTAGACAAAAACCGAGAAAGATAACTCACAGCAAAACACAAATCCGGTCGTGTAGTGGTGAGATAAATCAAACTACCTACCAACTGTCTGTACAATGTTTCATCGACCGGTGGTGAATCATCATGAGCTGAAAGTTTCAGCCCGACCTCCATAGGTGTAGATGATGAATTACAATCATACATCTTAAATTTTTGCAAAAGATTCGTGGCATATTTAACCTGAGAAATGAAAATCAAGTGATCTTGTTGCCAGAATTCTACACCAAGACAATAATGAAGGAGGCCTAAATCAGTCATGTCAAAAGCAGTGCACAAATCTGATTTTACCTTATGAATCGCAGCATCTCCACTGCCTGTGATGGCAAGGTCATCAACATAAACAATAAGAATCACAATGTCATCATGTGTGCTTTTGACATAGAGATTCGGATCAGAATGACTTCGTTTGAAGCCCAAATCTCTGAGATGTGTATCGATCTTAATATACCAGGCTCGAGGAGCCTGCTTAAGTCCATACAAGGACTTAATCAACCTGCATACCAGATGCTCACGACCACATGCCTGAAAACCCTCAGGTTGAGTCATATACACTTCTTCCTCCAAATCGCCATTCAAGAATGCACTTTTCACATCCATCTGATATATTTTCCAACCAAATTGAGCGGCAAAAGCAAGAAGTAACCGAAAAGTGACCATCTTTGCAGTAGGAGCAAAAGTCTCCTCATAATCTATCCCCTCCTGTTGCGAAAAACCTTTTGCAACAAGTCGAGCCTTGTACTTATCCAAAGTACCATCTGCTTTACACTTGATTTTGTACACCCATTTACAACCAATAGGGTGTTTACCTGGAGGTAATGGCACCAACTTCCAGGTATCATTCTTAATCAAGGCATCATACTCGATTTGCATGGCAGTTTCCCATTCTGGTATGCCTCGTGCATCAGAGTATTTTTGTGGCTCGCGAATATGGAGAAGATCAGAAGCAAGAGCAAATTGAGCTTGCTCAGAGTAATCAATCCTCTTGCCAGGTCTGCGAGACCGGCCATCTAAGAGTGGAGACAAATCGTCTCGTGTCAGATCCTGAATAGTGGAATAATACCACTTGGGCCGTCGCTGAACTGAGGATTCGGAAGCTAGTGGGACTTCCGGAGGTGAAACCAACGCAAGTTGATTTCCAGGAGACGGAAAAGACTCAGTAGGAGAGAGCATAGACTCGATCTGGAGTCTCAGTGGAGGAGTATGAGAATGACCAGACTCATCATTGTGCAAGGAAAGAGAACCAATCTCATGTGACCACCCCGCTGATCGCTGCTATGTTGCTGGTCTATTTGCTGATTACAGCCAAAGAAAGACTCTGTTTCTTTTACATCAACATCACGACTAATAATGATTCTATTAGTGGAAGTATCAATCAATCTATATGCTTTAGAATGATCACTATAACCAGCAAAGAAATATCTAGAACTTTTGGAATCTAGTTTACTCCTCTTACGATCAGGAACCAAAGTATAAGCAGCTGAACCAAAAATACGAAAATTTGATACCTCTGGTTTGATTTTGGACCATGCCTCCTCTGGTGTGATCTCCTGCAAGGCTTTGCAAGGACTGCGATTGAGTATATAGACCGCTGTATTAACAGCTTCTCCCCAGTATATGTATGGCACTCCACGACTGTGCATCATACACCGGGCCATCTCCATGATGGTTCTATTCCGCCTCTCAACCACCCCATTCTGTTGGGGAGTATATGGTGCTGTCAACTGACGCTGAATCCCTTCTTTCTCACAAAAAACAGCGAACTGTTTAGAAGTGAATTCACCCCCATTATCGGATCTTAAAGTCTTTATCCGCCGGCTGGCCTGGTTCTCCACCAATGCCTTGAACTTGACAAAAGAAGCAAAGCAATCAGACTTCTTTTTCAAGAGATAGATCCACATCCGCCGAGAGTGATCATCCACCAATAAGAGAAAATAACGTGCACCAAGGACTGTGGGAGTCTTCCACGATGGCTCACATAGATCTGCATGAACAAGATCTAAGAGCCCCTTTGCACGCCAAACACCTTCATGAGGAAAAGGTTTCCGCTTTTGTTTGCCTGCAAAACATCCAACACACATATCCTGCTTTTCCTGGATAGGAGGCAAACCAACAACCATGTTGTCTTTATGAAGACGGGCCAAATACGGAAGATTGAGATGCCCATATCTTTCATGCCACAAAACACTGGTATTTTCTACCACAACTAAGGCATGCAAGTTGACCGTGGCAGGATCAACGAGTCTGTACAAACCTCCATGCCCAATTCCCAGGGCAACCACCTTATTATGTTTGACATCAGACACAATACATTGTTTACCAGAAAAGTTTACAGAGATATGAGGATTATCAGTTAATTGACTGATGGATAACAGGTTCTTATTCATGTTAGGCACATATCTAACACTCTTCACAAGCAATTTAGTGTTATTATTTAACATGATACGAACATCCCCAATCCCTTCCACAGCATGTGATCTCCCATCCCCTAAAGTAATGAATCAAGAACATGAATTAGCATGAAAAGTAACATACCAATCTCGTTGACACGTGAAGTGTCGTGATGCACCGGAATCAAAAAACCAGCACCGTGTAGGGCTGCCACCATCCGAGCAAGATGCCATGAGGGCATACTCATCTTCTGACTCGTGTTGCTCAACTGTTGCCACATGTGCTTGCCCCTTCCGCTTCTTCAGGGCACTTAGTCGCTTCTGACAATCCTTCTTCACATGACCAAGTTTGTGACAATAGTAACACCGTACCGGAAATTTAGGAGAGGAAGGCGACGCATCAGCCTGTCGCTTCCACTTTCCTTTGGACTGTGCAGCAAATGCACTCTCAGATTGTCCAGAACTGGACTCTTGAACTTGTGTCTGTCTCCGTTCCTTCTGCAACAGGTAGGAACACACCTTGTCAAACGTAAGAGTTTGACTCTCGCCCATTAAATGAAGAGCCTCCACGAACGAGTCATACGAGAAGGGCAAACTGTTTAAAATGAGAGCCACCATATCATCATCATCAACCGGCTTGTTGATGGAAGCAAGCTGATCTCGGAGATCTTTCATCCGGCGTAGGTGCTCGACAAATGATCCACCTTCTTGTAATTTTACGGAAAAAAGCATATTTTTGAGGTATAGAACCCGACTCTTCTCCGACGTCTGATATTTGTCCTTCAGACTGACCCACAATTTACTCACCTCAGTGGCATTCCGGACCTCAGGTATCAATTCATCCGATACTGACAATTTTAATAGTAGAAGAGCCTCCCGATGACGTTTGTCATAATCATCGAAATTTGTTGTAGGTCTACTCTCGACACCCGTGATTATTTTCTCAAAACCACGAAATTCTGCCAGTGTCAAGATCTTATGGCTCCACACATTAAAATTCGTGCCCGTTAATTTTTGTGTATCCGGCAAAATCAAATTTGCAATGTTTGACATTTTATTATCCCAAAATAATGGAAAATAATAAAATAACAAAATACCCAATTTTCCAGCAAATAATATTAAAAGAATTACTCCCAGCAATATACGTGGCTGTGGGAAAATATTTTATGTGGCATGAAAATATTAAAGCAAAGCACCAAATAGTTTTATAAAAATAAAACCTTTTTCCTCCTCTGCTGTTCACGCATTCCTCCAGTGAAGCCAACCACGATTACTGTGTACGTTTTTCTTTAATGGCGATCCACGATTTTATCACAAGCGCGATTTTTGCCTCGCTTGCCCATTTTTCACGATTTTGCCCTCGTCTGCTCGCGACCACGATTTCCTTGCGCGCTGCCCTCTTGTTCGTGCTGCCGCGTCATCTTGCGCCCTACCCACGCCTCGTCCCTACGCCTCCGCATCGTCCCTCACGCCCTGGCCCCCTGCGCCTCCGCGCTCTCTCTCGCGTCCTCGTCCTCGCTCGTCTATCCCGCGCGTCGCAATTTTGCCCTTCTTTCACTATTCGAAGCTTTAACCCGCCTGCCCTCGTGACCCACGCAGTGCTTGCTTCGCGACCCGTGCGTTTTTGCTAGTGCGACCCACGACTCCTTCGGCGCCTTCGACACCTCCTCGTCGACCTCTCCTCTCGTCGACCTCTCACTCTGAAACCTTGCTTTGATACCAATGTTAGACTATGCAAAATGAAGAAAGAAGACACAGGCAGGCAAAACTGCACACTGTTCAAATGAGACAGCAGAGGTTTATTTATAATAAGAAGGTTACAATTTAGTTACACAGTTTCAACTGCATAACTTTTGCCGAATAGGCTATATAAACAAAGATATTTTAACAATAATAATAAGGTCGCCACGGTCCAAAAACTATTTTCAAAGAGAAGCTTCTAAAAAATGAGCAGTTTTGTTTGGTTGTGATGTTTCTATTTTTGTCGGTGTGTTTTGTCTTCAATTAGTTTTTTCTTTCAAGTATAGTAAGCCTTAAGAGGGGGTATTAGAATATAAGGCTTACCTTTGTAGTAAAGTCACCACGATGACTTAGAGGTGTTAGTATGACGATAGTTATAGTCGATTACATCTCTCGCATCTTTATAAGGAGATGACCCTAATTGTAATGAATCACTTAAATATTTTATATTATTATATTGTTATTGTCTTTTAATTACAAATCTTAGGTGGTAAATTAGCCTAATCCAATTATCCAAGAGACCCATTCATGAGAGATAAAGGACGCTTTCACTCGAGAAATTCAAATAGATTATTTCATTCATAAACGGGTAATTCACCAATATATAGAAAGAAAAGAGGGAACAAATCCTAGTCATGGACCCAAGCTATCATTAAAGGGAAATGAGACCCTTCTGACCAATCACTAATCCCAATCGACTACTTTAGGCCTTGTTCCATTAGTGGCATCTAGTTCATATACATATCATATTGTAACACCCAAAGGACACAGGCCACAACATGACATTTTAAAACCAAGCATATGAACAAATTTTTTCATCGTGCAATAGCACAATGCCTGAATTTTGCTTTGGGCATGAAGATGCCCTTGGTAACAAATAATAAATTATGTTCGTACTTTAATTTTACTTTTGTGAAAATCACTTACTGATTATTTTATTGGTGTACATGTCAACACACAATATGTACGAAAGTAGAGAAAAAGACATAAAAACCTTGGTGAATTAAAAATTGAGGGGAAAAAGGACTCTTAAAGGCGGGTGATGGTTTTGTACAATTACAAATTGCAGACATTTTAGTTTTAAGTCTTACTAATTATTCTCTTTGTAGGTTGCTCTACACTAATCTCTTTCAAAAATTCTTAAAGGCAGGGGATGGTTTTGTACAATTACAAATTGCAGACATTTTAGTTTTAAGTCTTACTAATTATTCTCTTTGTAGGTTGCTCTACACTAATCTCTTTCAAAAAATTCTTTAAAGGGTGTACCCAGAACGAGGTTGGTTTGTTTGGTGGTACTTGATGAGATATTTGTTATGTATAGCATCACCCAACTTTCCCTATCACACCTCTCTACTACCACCTTACTACTATAATGCCCATCATTTTCAACCCAAACATAAGTAAATTGAGTGTATTTATTTTATAAAAATGCAATGTCAAGGACTAAGAATGGAAAAGAATGACACATACATTGCGACCCATCTAAAACAACTAGCTACATGATCCTTAATTGAGAGAGAGAGAGAGAGAGAGCTCAAATTGGCATGCTTATACAACTTTTGAATTATACCAGTTCTAACTTGTCCTTATATACAATTCACCATGACTACAAGATCAAAGCACTAATGCATTTAATTCAAAATCGTGCAAACTGCGACAAAATATAAAAGTTTATTCGACGTTCATGCAAACTATAACAAAATTGAAAATTCTAATGATAAAACATTTATATTTGAGCCAATATTAATTATATTTGTGGGAAGCTACATTAATGACAAATGTGTGACACCATATTCTATTTATTAACCCACGGGCCACTCATAAATCATAAATTATAATCATTATATGACTTGATTTTGAGCTACTGCCTACTAGTACTCATGGCTTTTATAACTGATGTAGATTTAATACGCCACTTTTCCTGATTCTCCACGTATTCCCATAGATATTTCTTGTCTTTTCATATCTAAGTCCAGTTAATTCATATGTTTCTTGTCCCCTTTTCCCATTTAACCTCATTAATTTCTAAATTTGTTGATGTAAAATTAAAGGGCTCGAGGAGACCTCTCCAACGAGACCGCTTTTGTAAGATTTGGAGCAATAAAGTGAAACTCATGATCATTTAAAATTTTACATATTGGGAGGAACAGGAAAATGACACGTGGCAACTTCTGATTGTTCAATGATATTTCCTTTTCCACGTGTGCCCCTGACTACCACTCTCCAGTCTTGCCTCACCTCACCACGGACCCAAAACTTTATTAAATTGGTTCATATCGCGGGCTTGGAGTCCGCAAAATGCCTTTGTCTATAGGATGTTCGGAATCCTACCACGTGTCCTTCTGATATTCAATTTTGGGCATCGAGGATTCTTTTGCATACCTTTATGCTCAAGTTCTCGGAATGGGTAACACTTGGTCATTCCTCATTCGTTGTGGCTTATCAAAAGGTTTAGCAGCTTCCTAAGCAGTTAGCAACTTAGCGGAGTATTTAGCTCATGAAATTCATGAAAATTTGGAAAGGAGAGAGTTGTGTTGGGAGAAATACATGAAGATTTGGCTCATGAAATTAAATAGGGAGCAAGAACAAGATAAATGGTTTATGAAAATATGGTTAGTTTCTCATGAAATTTTATGGGTTGTTCAAAACTATAAGCTTTGTGTGTTTTTAGGGCTACTAACTAGGCCTAGAAGAAAATGGTAAAAGGAGAATAAATTGAGTTTGAATTAGGTTTGAGCCCATCGTTTTGAAGAAAGGGTATCCAAAAAGGTCAACAATAAACTTTGAATCCTTGTGGAGTCCTCTAGACTACAAAGTTTGATGTCAAGAAGGGCTACAAGCTAGATATCAAGGTATATAAGGTGAATGAAGTGAAATGGTGTTTTGATTCTTATTGAAGATGCTAATATGTAAAGACTATGAAAATTACCATGAAAGAAGACAGAAATAAAATAAATCTAAATATAAAATTATGATGGAATCCCGAATCAGAAAACTCAAACCTATTTGAAGATGAAGAAAACTATAGACAAGCAGAAAAATAGCTTGTGAAGATCCTAAATGGTGAAGAAGAAGTCAAATAATATGAAGACCAAGTTGAATTAGTTTGGAAGAGACCATGGGAAGATGAAGACCATCACGAACCTGATTTTATATCGTGCATCCGAAAGTTGAGGAAAAAAAGAGAAAGAATGAAGACAAATACCAATTTTGCAAGATTTGGAGTAGCAGAGTGAAAGTTATTGTCATTTGAAATTTTACAGATCAAGAGGAACATGAGAATGGCACATGGCAACTTCTGATTGGTCACCAAGATTTCCTTTACCATGTGTGCTCCCGATTGCCAATCTACCTCACCTCACCGCACCGCGGACCCGAAACTTTATTGAATTGGTTTATGTCGCAGGCTTGGAGTCTACGGGATGCCTTTGCCTTGAGGAGGCCCGGAATCTACCACGTGTCCATCTAATATTCAATTCTTGGCGTCGGAGCTTCTTTTGCATACGTTTATGCTCAAGTTCTCATAATGGGTGACACTTGACCGCTTCTCATTCACTGTGGCTTATCAAAAGGTTTAGCAGCACTATGGCTTCCTAGGCAATTAGCGGAGTATTTTACATTTTGCAATCCTTCTAAAGGTTTAGTGGCTTTCAAATATAACTTTGTTTCATCGGCTTTTAAATAAGATCTGCCTAAGCCCATTATAAATAAGTTATCCAGATTCCAAATTAATACAGGGGTTAATTAAAAATTTGGGATAACAATGTTCTTGACTCTTTAGCAATGTTGGAATGCTTCCATGTGCGACGTTACCATGTATAGATACTAATATATGTATGGATACGTGATGCAAAGTATGCTTTTATTAAATTATTTTAAATGTTCTACATCGTTCAATATATTAAGATCAACGGCGCAGGATTTATTCTGAGACGAAGGCCTGACACACTCACATTTTGAATGGAAGCTCATGCAATAGGACTAACGAAGTGACAACTATCATCCATTGAATGGAATTTGAAAAGAGACTAAATTTGACGTCTACAATGAAATACGTAATCATTTATAATGATGTGCTACTGCTTGCGAGGTGATATTTAATGTTCATTGCATTCTAGAAGAGATACTCAACAATTAGGAACTCCTCAAAAATGCACCATACTTTCATTACTAGTAATCAACTAAAATATTAATCAAATGAGGACTGCAAATATAGTATATGCCCTCCAAATAAAATTAAATTTTGAGTTTCATCTACAATATGAAAACAGGGAAAGCAATTATTTGAGTCAAAAGAAAAAACTATCTAGCATATATTTCATCTATGTAACTACAAAGATATATAAATACTAGTTTGTTTTGCCAAGAATTTAAAAAGGTGAACGCATCAGTTATTCAATTACTACAAATTTACACCAATATAATTAAAGGTACCATGTAATATGTGTATTTCTATACTTGTTGAGCAATGATTAATAACTTTATTGGTAAATTTATTGTAGTGTGAAGATATCCCTCTGAAGGTTTATTTGACATTCTGGAATTGAAATCTACAGTTCTCTTATGTACAATAAAAGTCCTTCGTAATTATTCATTACCATTCCTAGTAGTCAAAAGAATTTCCAACTTACACAATTTTAGCAACAATCCACTCTATATAATCCCTAGTTTCAGACAGCTATGCAATAAAATAATACATTAGCAAAGAGAATAGTAGTCATCAGTAAGTCCTTAGAAAAATCAAACTTATGCTTCAAAAGAAAACGAAATGTTATGGAGATCCAAACCTCTTTTAGAATACGTTGAATGTGTCTGAGAGAAGGCTTGGTTGTACTCTCCACCAGCACTTTTGCCTTATTTCTCCAAGAGTTTATACAAAGAGCAACCTCAAGCATACTGCTCTCTTGAGATTGAAGCTTCACCACTTCAATTGTCTGTTCAGGGAAAAAATCAAAATGGAAAGGAGCTATAAGAACATAAATATGCTAATGAGCTTTTCACTCATTTATAATTCATATTGTACATAGATTGAAAACAGTGTCTTCCATTTGCAAATCCTAGTTGAGTTTCGCTTATAACCAAAAGTAATCCTACAGTAAGGCACTACTAACTTTTTCATTTTCCAGTAAAACCTTTCTAGGATTCTACAACATAGCTTGAAATTACTAAGCAGTAAGAAAGAACACTAATATATCATGAATTAGTTATAGAGGATGACACCACTACAAAACAAATTGTTCATAAATTTAAAAAGTTGTGTCAAAGCATGCATGTGCAGGCGTATACGCACACGTTTGTTTGCATTATTTATAAATTTAAAAATTTGTGCATGCATATGTGTGTGCATGTATCTGCACATGCAGATCTGTGTACGCATGTGTGTGAATCCCTGTGCAGACGTGTGCACGTGCGTTTCTTTGAGGCTGTGGGTGGGGCCATGGCTGTGTGTGCATGTGTGAACGTGCGTGTGAGTGTATGTGCACATGCGTGTGAGTGAAAAGAAAGGATGCATTGCAGAAGTGTCTGACAAGGTGAAAAACACAGAGGCTAAGAAGAAAAACACTGGGAACAGGCCTCAAGATCCCACTACATCAATTTGATTTCCATCAACAAAAGGAGCTCCTAAGCATCTAGAGCATACCTAACAAAGAGATATCTAAACAGAGAAAAGGAAAAACATCTAAAAGAAGATACGCCAAATCAGAGACAGCCCAAATGAAGTAATGTCAATGTAAATGCAAATAATTGGTATTTCCTAACCCAACCCGATTCATGCCTTGTGTTAAATCCAAATAGTTCTATGGCGAAGAATTCTAATTTTCAGAATAAAGATAGGAACTGCTCCCTTCACAAAGACTACAACAGTATTTGAACTTGAACCAGGTAACGCTTATCACTTGGAGGAGTGGATGATACTCTATTTGCTGACAATGTTCCTCCAAAAGTTTATTAATGAGTAAGATTGCACAGACTAACTTCTCAATGTTATCAATGCCAATGTGATGTTATTTAAACAAATATGGATTCTTCCAAGTACATAACACATTTCTCCATGCATGTAATTGTGGTTTCCAGCACTAGATTATGCAATTTATAATTCCCTATGTATTCAGTCAGCACCTTCAGAGTTCCATTGATAGTATTTAGCACTTTGATTCTTTGCCCTTTAAACTGGTCAGGGTCTGAGATAGTGAATGGAGGATTTACAGAGTTGTCCTTGGATGCCCTAGCGAAAACAGGAATGTATCGTTCTTCCCATTTCATTCGAGAATAGGCCAGCCACTGATAGATATATTGCGGAATGTGTTAGCCTCGTTTGCATGCTGAGACTGGTAGGGAGGATGACATTAGGGCACACATACAAATTACCACAAGAACAATGATTATTCTTGCTCAAATAAGGCTTATACATGTAAGTCAATTCCCTAGAAGTATCGTCAGATGAGGAATTTAAAGAAGAGAAAAGGCTTGGTGTGTCTTCATCAACAACAAGAATTGGCTGCTTACCATTTTCCTTCACCTGTGCTCTTGCCGATTCATAAAGATGACAATTTTCCAAACACTGCTTCATTTTCTTGAGATATTTGGACTTATTAGATATGCCTATATCCCTTATATTCCAAACGAGGATCCACATTATGCTATGAGAGATGCTTCACAGGTGCATGCCTCTAGTACAACTTTCCTTGGAAAATCAATGTTGCCAGTAACCACCATATCTGTAAATGGCTTGCTCTTTTTTTAAACCATGCAAATTCCTTTGGGATCCCATATGATTAGTGTTGATGGGATCATGTCATCTTTGATGAGGGAATTTTCCTTTTACATCCTGTAGAGGTAGTTGCAGCTAATGCGACCACAACAACAAATTGGATCTGAATAGATCATGAGTTGCTTTTTGGTACATGACATGACCAGGGATTAAACTAGGGTTAATGATAATCTGCACATCTGTTAATAGGCTGCATTTAAAAAAATTATTCCATAGCAATCTGCTCTTGCTCACATTGAAGTTTAAAAGGATTAGTAGTTTGAAGGAGGTGAGCAGCGGGGAAGATACCTTTTCTTTACTCTTGTGAGCAAAGGCCCTCCAAAATATGTCTTCACCTTGATTCGTGTTTCACCTCCAACTTGAGCCAGCCTCATGTTTATGGGTAATTGAGTTTCATGTGCCTCTTTCAGGCTTTCTGATAGGAGTTTTGTCTCTGATATTCCTGCAGAAATTACTCACCTAATCTTGTTGTGTTGGAGACTATCCCTGAAGAGGGAAATGAGGGCATTCCGGAGCTAAATGGTCATACTCATGACGAGATATGCAATAAAAGGGAATGGTACTGTAATCCACTCCTTCTCCCCATTTGAAAACCTCCCATATCTGCCAATATTCTGTTTGAAAAGAGTCGTTCTAAATATATATTTACACAAACCCTAGCATAGTTAAGAAACAGAAGGGTCGCCAATTCCAAATCTGTGGTGAACTCTCCAACTGCTCCACCTATCATCCTCAAAGGTACTCCTGCCAATACTCACTAGGTGGTAGAGGAAGGCATACCCATACAAGAATTGTACTGCGAAAATCCACTGTAAGATCGAGAGCTGAAGACCAATACTTCAAGAATTAGAAAAGTCCTTACTTTTTCATGAACCGGGATCCTCCTTGAAAAACCTTTTCTTGCTTTGTGGAGTAAATTTCAACGAAGTAGCCTTTTCGTATTACGAGAATTTTTACCGAGCCCATCAACTTCCAGCTTTAATGCACCCATGATCTAAGCATTTTGGAACCTGGAAAGCCTCCCATAAAATGGTAGATTGAGTGTGTTCTTTGGGAAGCCATAGTCATGTTTGTATTTTGGCAAAGAAAAATTGGATCTCGGGTGGAGTATCCATCCTCGGAAAACAATCATTTTCTTTGATGACTGTAAAGAGGGTTTGACCACAGTTTTCTAAGCATGTTGCTGAATGAACTAAAGCAAATCATCCTTATAGATCTGGCTGTTCTAAAATTAGTAAAGTGATTCTCATCTGCAAGAGAATTGGAGGAGGCCAGAACCTCCACTTCCAGGTTATGCTAATAACTGATCAGCTTAATGCTAAATTCAGATCTGAGTATGAGATAGATGGAGAGAGTAATCTGAAGTTTAGCAGGTTCAGAGAAAGAGATGTAACGAGCATGGATTTCGATAAACAAATTTAATATTAGATATGTAACGCCTATATGAATAACCTTGGCAACAATACTCTTTTTATGAAAAAGCGATTTTTAAGATAACAGATAAGAGAGAAGTAACCCCAAAGGCTTATACGAAAAAGCAAAGAAACAATTGAACCCACATCTGTAACTCCTAAATAGTTCCTGGAGAAAATATTCTGATTTATTGACATCACCGAAACAGTATAATAACCATTAATTCTCCCTTCTAGAATCTGCATCAAACAAAATAGAATGAAAGGTGCACATGTTACTCGTCCAAGCCTAAGGAGTGACTTCATTTAATGCAACTGTCCGTTCTCATAAATGTAGCCAATAGTAAATATGCTGCTTCACAAGTAGGCAAAAAGAAATGTGCAATTAGCAAAATGGCACTAAACTCACTAGATACCTTTAAAGCAATTACTAGACTTCTCGAATCAAAGCTGAAATTCTTATCTTGTTGAACTAGAGCACTACTAATAGTTCCTTTTAGATAAGATTGCCACTCCTTTGCACGTTCAACAATTCTATGAACAAGTTCTACCTCCTGAATCCTGCAAAAGCATTTGAAATATTAAATTTAAAGTTATATATGGACAAAAGACTCTTAAACAGAACAATAGAAATTAAATTACAAAACTCAATATAATACAGACTTTGGATATGACCGAACAAAAAAATCAATAAACTTTGGGAACATGATGCACCATTACTATCGATCCATGCACAATGTTCGGTAAAGGACCACAAATATGCATTAGGCTACACTGTAAAAGTTTTGAAAGGAAAACTGGCAGCAGCCCAACAACCCTGAAAGGAATTCTCTGTAATATTATATATAACCTACCAAAATCTACTGTCATTGGTAATGAGCATAAATTTGTATGCACATTAACTTATTAACATAGGTAGCATACATAAAAGATGCCCTAGAAAGATAGAAATATAAAAGTACCTAAAAGTATAATACATATTACATTTTGTATTTTTTTTTATTAATACAATACCCCGAACAACGAAAGACACCAGTACAATTCAACCGCAACATTAAACTATTAAGTAAACACTAACTTGCCAAGAAACGGGTACAAGAAACACTGAGTTTTTGGGGACCAGGGTTCAGCTCATCTTGGAAATGTTCTTACGTAAAATGTACCAAATATAAAGAAATTATGTTGTAGTTTTGCTCTTCCTTTTTGTTTAGTTTCTTTTAGGGTTTGGAGGTGGTTGGGTTAGGATGGGGGTCAATGAAGGGGGATTAGATATAGGTTAGGTTAGTTTTAATTTTAGTTAGATCTCCTTTTTTGTTTGCATCTTTCTTTCCTTTTGCAAGTTCCAGCATAATCTGCCCAGAAACAACCCACAATTGCAGGGGCCTTACTTGAACGTCTCAAAATTCCATTGTTGTTTTCATTAAAGAATCGAAGAGATTTAAGGATCTAGATCAGAATTGTACCAGTTTGAGGGGAGGGGATGCTTTCCAAAAAATTGGTAACAAAGTGAACTATAAGATTTCATGTAATGAGAAGAAAAGATTTCTAGAAAAATGCGACAAATAATTTTTAAAATGTCATTTCGAGCAATACTATGTGTCTACCATCAAAATGAATGAAAAGAATACAAACAAAGGTTCCTCGTAATGAATGGCTATGAAAAAAACCGATTTTGAGGGTCTTCAACAATGTAGAAAAGAAGATTGCTTCATAGACTCAGCAAGATATTGAGAAATAGGAGTTGCCTAGGCCTTTCTCCTCTCCAACGAACACATATCTTTCAAGATTGAAAAGAAAAACAGAAACATAAGTAAAGCCAAAATCTATCCCAGAAAACAAATTTGATAGCACATGAGGTCCCTATAAGATCTGATCATACCCAAGCTATGTCGTGTCTATCGCATTAACCATGTATGAGGCTCTACATTAGTGAGACTAAGAGATCATTCCAGCAAAGATTAAAAGAACATGGCTCGGATATGAACACGGATTGCATCAAAAGCTCAATACTTGCACAGCATGCTCACAAGACATTTCATGACATTTGTTTATGGGAAGACTAAATATTAGCAAAGGAGCAATTAAAGGGAAGGATGGCGAAAGGCAATTGAAATTGGAAAATTCCTAATAATCTCAATTGGGATGATGGATTAGTGGCCCTGGCAACCCATTATTCAATTACTTAGAGCTCATAATTGACTAATGAATGATGCCACAATAAAAGTATTTAATATTGATGATGTGAATTATGTATTGGACAATATATTTGTCTTCTTGTGTTATGATGTTTGGGTTACCCACATAAGGAGCTCTTGTGTGTAATATTATCATCCATCTTAGTGACACGCCACATGGTGATAGACCACATAGTATCATCTAAAACACTGATTTTAAAATCATTTCACAATTTTTCCAGAAATATTCTCCTTTTAACATTATGAATTACAAAATCTTCAAGTCTTTGATTCACATGATAGTTTCTAGTAAGGTTATAAATTTTTATAACGTAAAGTTTTCAAATCCAAAGATGATAACAGACCACCTACCTTAAACATGCATGTACATAACATAGAATTTTTTCTTGATACCATGGCCCAAGAAATAAACCTAAGAAATTTTAACGAGTATAATAATCACTAAACCCACTTTGTAGACAACCATCCTTTTAAGTCCTGTGTCACAAGGTATGCCAAATTTTATCGAAAAGTTTGAATTTTGCCAAACTTTATTCTAGTCAAACATGAACTCAAATTTTATCCGTTATTTTTGCATGGGAAGATTTTGTTATGATTTTGCATTATTTTGTAAATGTGTGCATTCTGCATATATACATATATTGACTGAATGCAAAGGACAGAAAGCTCTCTCCAATCTGTCCCTCTAACATATTTATGCATTTTTTTCACAAAATAATAACGATACAAAATATTATTTGTTCAAACATAATATTGAATTTTTCGTCGAATTTTACCCCTTGGCAAACTTGAACCAAACTTTATCCTCGTCAAACATGAACTCAAACCTGAACCTTGTGACTTAGATTTAAACATTCTGCACCATTAGCCTCACTAATTTCCAATTCTAACCAGCCCATCTTTTATGACCTTTATTTCAAGCAAGGAAGGATCTTTTCTAACGTTATTTCAAAATAGGAAGGATCTTTTCTGACCTTTATTTCAAATTAGGAATAAGACCTTGGTCACCCCAAAGTAGCCTTCCAATTATATAGATCAAATACAGCACCAAAGTAACCTTCCAAGGAAAAATATTGCTCATTGGCCAGCAAGGAGCATTTTGAGGACATAGATCACTCAACAGTTCTGAAGTAGCCTTACAAGGAGATAGATCATGAAGCCACCTGTAGTAGCCTTTGAGGCAATAGATTGCTGGAAATCTGTTAAGTAGCTTCCCTACTAGATAGACCTCTCAGCAACCCCAAAGTAGTCATCCAAGGAGTTGAAGTGAGATTATGTATGCATCCCCATCTAATCCTAATATTACAGAATTTACATTATGAACTTGCAAAAGTAAACTACCCTATTCAGATTTTACAGATATTATAGGAAAATCACAGTACATGCTTAATTTTAATTTGAAATGCACATATTTAATCTGTACATGAAAACGCGGTTTGAGCACATATTTAATGCTGAAAAAACAATGCATTTGCTTCTTTTAATCCCACGTGTGCACACATTTTTAGCACACAGCATTTAAGTATCTTTTGAGTGAATTGGAGGGAATTTATATCGGATTTGTAGAGCAGATTCATGGAACTTTGGGTTTCTGGGTCAGTTCTTTTTTTCCAAGCATGTAAATTCTTTTTAAAATGTTAATATTAGGTTTGTAAACATGATTTACAATTTTACATGCATTCCATTCAATTCCAAAAACTTTCATTGGTAATGTACACTAGTGTTTCATATTTTATGAATGAAATTATGAAAATGCTGATTCTTCCTATACATAGGGTTTATGATTTAGTTTTTATTAAATGTGTTTTTTTGTATTTGAAGTTGAACATGCTGCAGGTTAGCATAAAATGGCATCCAGCTACACATTAGGCTCAGCATCAGCAGAGGAAAGTCGTCCCGCTGGAAGCCGTGATGTCATTTTTACACTCTATTTATATTCACATTTAACAGATAATGACTCTCCAACATTGAAAGACTCGTTTGATACATTTGTAACTGTATTTTGTATAAAATATTTTTTTAAGAAATGTTAGTATTTTTTAAGTTGCCGAGTCAGAAAGAAATTGGTATGCAAAATCCAGGTTGGGTCTAAGTATGCGAACTATGGTATCAGTGATGATGCATGGAAATGCCCCCCACCCCCCCGTACCTGCCTAGAAACACTTCCAGTACGGAAGCGGGCAAGGAAATGTCCTAGAAACGCTAGGAATGTTTCTGGAACATGCCTGGCATTTCCAGGACGTTTCAGTACTTTAAAGGAAAAAAAAACTATTTTTAGCATTTATTGCTTCTAAACCAAATCTACCCACCCAACCTTCCTAAAGAAACTTCCTAAAAGATATATAGGATATATAATGACATCTTTGGTGCAATCTAAATAACACTCATTTTTTCTCTTGTTGAATTCAATTTTTATTAAACTAACATTAAGCATTGTGAAGAGCAAAGAGACATCAAGGAGCAGCTTGAAGGAAGAGTTTAGGTGTTACTAAGAGCTAAGAGCATCAAGGAGTAGTTTAGATAATATATTCTAGAATCTAGATTATAATCATGTATATATGAAACATTAAAATTGTAATCATGTTGAATGATGAATCTTTTGAACTTCAATGAATATAAAATATTTTGAGTGCTTTATCTCTTATGGTCCATGGATTAAGATTTTCAAAATGAGTACATACATACATACATACAAACATATATATATATATATATATATATATATATATATATATATATATATATATATTGTACAAACATTTCCATAACATTTCGTACCCAAGGTTTTTTTGAAAATTGTTGTTACTGCGTTTCGGACCCATACCCGTTTCTTGACAACATAGGGTATCAGCAATAGAAATGTTTCGCATGAGTGTTACGAGGCCTATGGCTTTCTTGTATCCCTTTCTTGGTCTAAAGCTCTAATACCCTCCCTTCAAATGCAATTATTCTTGCTTCAAGTGCACAAATTTCTGATAAGATTATCTCAAAACGGATGAGAAATGATAGCTTGTTGCATCAATAAATGTTATAATGGTTAGTATAAGTGGCTTTCGTAATGGTTGTTTGACAAGTTTACCAAATATAAATTGTTGGAGGTCAACTTGCAATTAAAGTTATTTTCTCAAAGATTAATAAAATATAGGCGTGTTGTCTATGGCAGATAAGCTCTAGAGATGTTTAGAAATGTTACAATTATAGTTCAATGAATATGTCATGGGTTTAACTTTACTCAAGTTTTCTATAACCATTTAAATCCCATGCAAGCTAGAAGGTAGCTTTCTAGATTTTCACGTGTTCCACTAAGTTTATTGTTGCAGCTGCTATCCTATTACGCAATCATTTTGCACCATAATAACAGATCCTTTTACTACACTACAATATATACATTTTCTAAACACATCGAGTTGCAGAAGGTTTAAACGACTTTTATTTTTTGCCCAATTAGAAACCATCAAATTGATTCCAACCTTTTAACCATAGTTAAAAGGCAATAACATGTTTTTTTAATCAAGTGTGGCTTTTTGCATTATGTCTTGTACAGGTAAGGACAAAACAAAATGAATATTATTGGGGTTGCCCACTTCACCTGGAGAGAGAGCATGCGCTCAACAAGATTCAATCAACATGTTTATTCAATATGAGATAGTACATTATATAGAGAGATGATTACCTAAAATTAGGAAATCAAATATCATCTCAAATCTCCTAGAATCTCTCACACTAAAGTAATTGTTACTTGAGTAATCAGTTACATTATGCAATATTATCTCCTACTCTCTACCAACTTTTATTATTAGTTATTTATGTCTCACGTGATAATCAGTTACAATCAAAATATTATATGCTTCACTTACTGTTTTTCCACACAAATATTAATGACTAAATAATATAATGCGAAGCACCTAAGTCCTAAGCACCCTTGTGAGGACTAATTCCTAACAAATATTTGTGTCAACTTGCCTTTTGGGATTCTCGAATGATCAAAAAATTAATGAGATTCTCAAGATTTCGCTTGTATATTAAAATTAATAGTATCATATACGAGTCAAAGCCAATAGACTCTATTGCCCTTCTTCCTTTGCATTGACAACGCAATCCTTTGAGCGGTGATAAACACCAATGAGATATGGAATTTGTTTTCAGTTGGAAAGAGGCCGACAATTGCAAGAAGGGGGAGGAAAAAACAAACGCAGAATGATTGACAAAATATGAACTTCAAGAAAAGATGAAAGAAGTCCACAGAGACAAAGATATTAAGTTTATTGGGGTTGTAATATTAAGCGGGAAATTGCTTAATTAGAAAACCCATCAAAGACTAAGAACTTATGCTTATAGTGTGGTGGAGTACCATATTGGGTCGGCACATGTTTAAAATTAAAATATAAGAATGGATCTGGACCACCCGCCTTAATATAAATCAAGGTGATCTCTTTGTGATTGGAATTCACACATATGAATATCGGCGGTTGATCATCGACCAAGAGAGAGAACTATCAATCAAGTTAGACACGAGTTGATGAGTGAATGTAATTGTGTGTATCTAAGTCACCGCATTCGAATTCGTGGAGTATAAAATTCGTATGAAATTCGTAGATAAAAATAGAGATAAAATTCGTGATTAAATTCGAGTAAGAGAAATTATGATAAAATAAAATTATAAAATATATATATATATAAATATTTATTTATTTATTTATGTTTATCGTGATATAATACATTTAAAACTAAACTAAATTAATATTTTTTTAACTATACATTTAAGTTTTATTTAACTTAAAACTTGAAGTATATATTTTATGATTTATAAATGAATATTTTTTTAAAGTGAAAATTGAAGTTTTATGAAACCTAAAACTTAAACTAGATATATATTTTTAAACCACAGATTGAGAGTCGAGAGTGCAGAGTCGAAGACTAGAGACGGCAATTTTATTTAACTTAAAACATGAAGTATAAATTTTATGATTTAAAAATGAATATTTTTTTTAAAGTGAAAATTGAAGTTTGATGGAACCTAAAACTTAAACTAGATATATATTTTTAAACCATGGATTGAGAGTCGAGAGTGCAGAGTCGAAGACTAGAGACGGCAATTGATGCTTAGGAATCGCGGTAGTTGTGGCTCGTGCCCATTCAATCCAAAATCGTAGCGAGACCATTCACCCAAAGAATCGTAGTTCACGGCCTTTACAAAATCGCAGTTCCAAAATCGCAAAATAATTGTTCACAGTCTTGGCGTTCAACAGTGCACTTTACAATAGTCACAAAACCCTTGGACGAATTTGAAACAAATATAAATGAATTTTTAATGTCATTCGTCCTTGGATTTTTTTTTCGATACAAAAATAAATTCGCGATTTACGGCAAATTTGATAACTATTATACAGATTCAGCGAATTTGAATTTTCCAAATGAAATGTGTCGAATGCGGTGGTTGAGCTATGTATTCAAGGAAATAGTGGGAGTGTTGGGTGAAATGTTTATTCTCAATAAAAGATAAGTGATATCTTGTGTCCCTTGTTCATTAACTTTCATGTTCATGCACTAAATCTCATATCTAATTCATTTTGGGCTGTAATCTATCATATCTTGTTCTTCAATCATAAATAATAATTCTCGGCAATTTATTTAGGTGGATACATAAATTTGTGATATTATCTATCTCGGCGTTTCCTATCATGGTATCAAAGTTGGTGTTTATGCTTGTGCAGGATATATCTGGTTGTTTTTTATTTGCACATGCAAAGAATCTTGTAGATCTGAAGTACTTAGAAAATTTCAAGATCCACGACACCCTAACCTGTGTTGTGCGGTTGTTTCAGTCCTACAAGGTGCGCAAACCCCAATTCAATGTGAATTAAGATAAATACGGAGTGCTTGGATGCTTTAAATTACATGGATGATCAAAACCTAGGTTGTTATTGACTCTACAAGGTCAGATCTGTTGTTTTATTCATCCACACCTTCCTCTTTTTTTTTGAAGATCTTTGCGGCTTTCTCCTTGCTTAGTGGGATTTTCCTTAGCTTCGTAGTATTTGTGAGTGTATCAAGGCTTATTCAAGTCCTTCGCGGTTTATCTCGCATGTTGTGCAGCTTTTCGTAGTCTTATGTAGCTTCCTTAGGCTTTTGTGGGATTTCTAAGGTTTTCGCGGCTAATTTGCATATTTTGCAGCCTCCCTTAGTCTTCCATAGCATTTCTAAGTTTTGCATGGCTTTTTGTGTGTATCACAACCTAGATGCTTGTTCCGCGACTTATTTTGGGCTTCATACTGCATTTTTGAGTGTTGCGTGGCATTTTTAGTCTTACATGGATTTTGAATTCTTGTGTGGAAGTTTTGTTTATTCTGCAGCTTTCTAACTTCTCCTTTGTTGTGCGGAAACTTTACTTGTTCTGTGGATCTTTGTTTTTGTGTTTTGCGAGACTCCTTTGTTCTGCACGGCCCTAATATTGGACATGCAATATCTTTGTGTATATTGCATTTCAAACCTTTGCGGCATTATTTTGGTGCTTCAGCACTTCTCCTTAGTCACTCCATTTTAAGGTTTTTTAAGTTGTAAAAATCTCTTTTTTCAAGTCCGCGAGTTTCTAATTTTCTTGGCCTACGGGATTTTACTGTGTATTTGGTCCAAAGCCTATAGTGTATTTGGTCCGGAGCCAATAGTGTATTTGATCCTAGTCGATAATATATTTGGTCCGAAGCTAGCAGTATATTTGGTCCACATCTAGTAGTGTATTTGGTCCAGAGTTGGTAGTATATTTGGTCCGAGCTATAAAGTATATGTTTTTTTCAAAGTATATCTTTTTATCTATTGCCTTACAACCTTTGTGCTTAGTTTGCATACCTTTATTGAAGGTTTTCTCGGATTTTCAAAAATCTTCATTTCTCTAATTCTGCGAAACATTGTTTCTTTGTTTTGCAACTTTTAAAATTTTGAAAAAGCTATATCTTTTTTCCTTCTTTGAGGCCTCTCTTCTTGGTTTTCATACCTTGTTTGAAAGTGTTTGAGTTTCTATAATCTTCATTGTTCCTATCCTCCACGAAAGTTTGTTTCCTTCATTATGCGGATCTTTGCATGTTGTTATAACCACATATCACCCAAATATTCCTCAGTATTTAAATATGGCCAATTCATCTAAATTATCCATGGATAAATCTCAGTTCTTAAATGGTTCTAACTACAATATTTGGAGAGTTTGGCTTAAAGCCATCTTTATGGCAAGAACACTTTGGGATCTAGTTAGTAGTGTTGAAAAACAACCACTAGAAGACAAGCTACATCAGAAAATTTGAGTATCTTCTCCCAAAAATACCAAGAGGCCACATCCATCTTATTGCAAAGTATCAACAATGATTTCTTCGCACATAGGACACATGGAGTCTACAACTAAAGCATGGATGTAATTGCAAACTATGCATGAAGGCAGCCGCCTTTCTAAGATAATTAAACTAATGATGGAACTGTTTACAACTCCAATGAAAGGAGATGAGAAGGTAGTTAATTATCTAACTAAGATTAAGAACATTAAGGCTCAGTTAGATGGTTGTAACTTTGAATTATTTCAAGATAAGTTGTATCTATTTATTCAGATTAACATTCATGACAAATATAGAAAGTATATCTCTATTTTGAATTCTAAGTATCAAAATGAATCTCTTTTACCTAGTTTGGATACTTTGTCTACTCTCCTAGTTCAGGAAGATAGTAATGGAGAACTTTGACTCAAAAGAGAATGTCTCTCAGGCATTGTTCTCCCAAAATCAGAAATATGTTAATCAAAATAACAATACTAATCAGCAATCAAACTTTAAATCTAAGTTCAAAACTAATTCTAAAAATTTTGTAAAGAAGAATAAGAATTTCAAGGTTAAGTTTGATGGTTCTTGTACCTTTTGTGGTAAATTTGGTCATAAAGAATCTGATCTGTTATAAAAATGCTCAAAATAAGAACAATAGGAAGAATAATAAAAACAAGAACCAAGCAAATATTGTTGAGCAACCCATTGCTTTATGAAAATGTTCTTGGTAATGTTATTTATACATGTTTAATGTATTTGTGATTGCATGTTTCATGGATGCATGTCTGAAACCTGTTTTCTTCTTCTCATAATGTTCTACAACTTTGGCATGAATGTTTTAGGAATGTATATGCTATAGAGAAACCATTTTGTGTATTGACCTCTTATCAGTTTTCATGGATTTGGATATTGAGGGGGAGTTATCTCAAAATGTGTCTCTATCTAGAATTCCTAAATGGGCTCAAATATGGGTTTTATTCCTCTTCCTAATAACCTAAGGAAGATAACCCATAAACAACCTTCTTATCATGCTTGGTTGAGGTTGTATCTTTTTTAAAAAAAACTTGTCTTGTTGAAATGGTTTGAAACCTCTTTGCATCTTGGTTGTAATCCCAATCAGTCTCTCTAACCAAATTTGAGAACTTTGCATCAAGTCTTGTGCAAAATTTATGTTTCTCCTCTTATAACCCTAGTTGAGGGTTTTCTAGGCACCCGAGAGAGGAGAAAATTTGTATCTTGAGCAATAGAAGGTTTCATGATCTAAAATTGAACTCTAAAGTTTTGTTTCATCCTCCTGCATCTTTCCTTTTTGAGACATCATGCCGCAAATGCACCAGATGCTCTAGATAATAAGTGTTTTCCGAAACAAAACATGTTTAACTATACTTGGGCTGAGTTTGCTTGGAAATCTGCAATGTCTTCCATTACATAAGTTGTTTACATATTTTTTAAACATTGAGGATCTCCTCATCATGCAAATGTAATTGGAAATGGAGGAGTCTTTATAACTTGTATACTAAGATTGTTTGCTTCTTTCAAGATCTTGCTTTGCAAAATCTGTCTTGTTGATTATGATTTGTAAAATCTGAAAACAATCATATTTGTTATTATTGTCTTATATATGATCTCTTGATTTCTTGTAGCAATAAGAATCTAATTCTTAAAATCAAAAAGAGATTAAGACAATGTTTGTTAAACCATTCTTTTAAGCATGGTTATATATCAAAATCACAAATATATTGTTGCATCTCTTTTGTTGTATGCTACTAACTTCAAAAGAAGTTAGAATCATTGATTATAAACTCTGCATGTGATAAAGTTATTTAACTATCACTAATATCCTATGAACTAGGAGTTACTCCTAAGATTCAAGCAGGATCCTTATGAGGACCATTGAAAAGTAAAAAAAGGATTTTGAGGTATAATCAATTATGTTTTGTATTATTTAGTTAATGCAAATTATTTTGTTTTTGTGATTCTAACCATGTTGTTGATATTGTAGATAGAATATCTACTTTTGGATATGCTTGTTTCAAGTTGAATGCAGGTGCAATCACTTGGAATAGTAAGGAGCAATCAATATGAAGTACTATGGAAGTAGCAAAGGAAGCTATGTGGCTGAAAAGACTGTTGATGGACTTCATATGGGCGTCAAAGGAAGCATTCTACTTCGAATGACAACCAGTGTTGCATTGCTCTTGCAAACAATCCAGATCAACATTAAAGAATGGAGCATATCAAGTTGGTGTGCAGTTCAAATGGTGAATATGTTCTCCACCTCTAAATCTAATGATCATGTGGTAGAATGTGACTCAAATGATCATGTGGATGACTTTGATCTCCACCTTTGAATCAGATGAGCAAGACTCAAATGATCATGTGAATGATGTCTTCAACTCTAAATCAGATGACTTATGGCCTTTCAGGAGTTGCCCTAGAGGGGCAAATAAGGAGGAATGATCATGTTTTGCATTTTTTGCAATGCCACCTCCTCTGTAATGCCACCTCTTAACGGCTTTGCTTGTGCCAATTATAAACTCCCTAGACTATTTCCATTTTGTTTAAGTAAATTATCATTTTATGCAAAGTTTACTTGTAATACCCAATGAAGCATTAGATATGAGAGATTTTTGTTTCATAAAATACTCCATAATCTTATGTAAGACTTCATACTTAATCACTTTATCTTGAAAATTATGCTTTGTTCCTGTGTATCGTGTGTTTGTCTTTCCAAAAACCCGCGGAACACTATATAGTGTACCGCGGAGTTTTTGTTCTTTCAAAACCACAAAACAGTTTTGTCAGTGTCATGTGGTTGTTTCTAAAAACTCGTGGAACACTAGCTTTGTTTTGCGGCTTTTCTAAAACCTGCGGAACACTAACCAGAGTACCACGGCTTTTCTAAAATCCGCAGAATACTTTATAGTGTACCGCGAATTTGCAAGATGTTGTTGTAGTGTACCGCAGAGTTACCAAACCCGTATAAAACTTAAGTAGTGTAGCACGAAGTTACAAAATCCACAGAACAAATGTTTTATTGTATGTTAACCTAAATCACTTAGATGATTTATGGATTTTAATTCCTTTTGTACAAAAATGTGACTTGGCATGTGTTATTTGGAACAAGCTTTATATATTTGCATGCTAGCCTAAATCTTCATATGATGATTTATGGATTGTAAGTCCTTTTGTATAAAAATGCAATTTTGCATGTTTCCCTACTTAACATTAAGGGGGAGTGTTGGGGTTGTAATATTAAGCAAGAAACTGCTTAATTAGAAAACCCGCCAAAGACTAAGAACTTTGGCTTATAATGTGGCGGATTCCCATATCGGGTCGCACAAGTTTAAATTTAAAATATAAGAGTGGATCCGGACCACCCGCCTTGATATAAATCAAGGTGATCTCTTTGAGATCGAGAATACACACATATGAATATCGGCAACTGATCATCGACCAAGAAGCAAAACTATCATGCGAGCTAGATGCGAGTTGATGAGTGAATGTAATTGTGTGTATTCAAGGAAATAGTGGGAGTGTTGGGTGAAATGTTTATTCTCAATAAAAGATTCGGTGGGTTTTTTATCGAAAGTTTTTCCCACTTAAATCTTGTGCCTTGTGTTCATTTACTTTCATTTTCATGCACTAAATATAATATTTAATTATCATGTGATGTAATGTGAAATCTTGGTGTTCAAACATAAACTATAATCCACAACAATTTATTATGGTGGATATATAAATTCATTGTATTATGTATCCCCGTGTTTCCTAACACGCTTAAACTTTTAATTCATTTAAGTAACGAGAATATCGATAAAAACAAAGAGAACAGAACACGGCATTTGTGAACCTAGAGATACTCTTTTCATTGCATGAAATTTTCTATCACAAAAAAGAAGAAAAACCTTTTCAAAAGAACTCAATGTCATAGTTTTACATCTTGAACTTTCTATTGTTGCATTCAAACCTTTACTTTTCCCACCAAACTAGTGATTTTGCTTACTTTGAAATTATTGAAAGTGTTTTCTAACAAAGTGATAACTAAAAGTTAGAAATATTTAAGAAATCAAAATTTCTGTAGATTTGAGAAATGGAAGAATATCAAAATTCTATTGAAGACCAGGATGAGAACTAACAAGGTCAAACAAAGTGCTAATGTCAAAATAAAATCCAAGATATCCGAAGAATTTCACAATCATTGCGAGAAGAGAATCAAATGGAATAAACAAATTAAGTGCAATGCCAACATATTATTGGTCCATCAAATTAATGCAAGGATTACTTTTTAAAGTGAAAATGGGAGGGGGCAATTATAAACTATAATACAAATACACTAATGTTGGCTACGACCAAAGTGAATGATTACACATTTTAACATACCCCCATAATCAGCGAAGGGTGATAGAGGAGACAAAACTAAGCATCCTGCCGTGATGGCAGCTCCCAGGTTACATCAAGCCCACGTAACCTAATGAAAGTGAACTCTTGAATGATTTGAGTGAAGAGATTGCAAATTGATTTGTTGGGGGCACATACAAAAGCATAAGTTCATCTTGCACTACAAGCTCCCGAATATAATGCATCCAAATCTCAATGTGATTGGTTCATTGATGTTCCATTGGATTGAGAACCGGATGAATGGCACTCTAATTATCACAATAGAGACTATTACGACCTTTTTGTTGAAGACCGAACTATGTAAGAAGCATTCACATTCACTACTGTGTGTTTCCCAACAACGACAACATTTCAATATTCTTCGCATAGAGAATGCATGGAGGAAAGAGACGTATCATATAGTGTGATGTTTCTTGAAGCACAAGGAAACAAATCTTGAGCCAAGAGGGAAAAAAAAGCCCATAGTGGGCTAGTGCTCATGAATATGCCCGGTCTAATCCACATTAGAGTAACCATGCAAAAGAATAAGAGCACCAACAGTGTAATGGATACCCATGTGAATGGTGCCTCGAATATAGTGCGAATCTGCTTGGAAGCTTTCCACTAACTATCATGATGCTCCTACATGTACCTGAAACGTAAACTGACAGAAAAGGTATTGTTGGGAAGGGTAAGTGTTAAATACAAACGGGTGAAGAGTACCCACCAAAGAACTGCACAAGGTGGAATCAACCCAAGGAGAAGAACATCTATCCTCAAGCTCTAATCCTAATGAAAAGGGCATGAACTGGCTTACAATCCTCCATTTGAAACTAAAGAAGATACAAAGCCAACAGAGGGAAATATCTCCATAAGATTGTGTGGTATGGATGCCAAGAAATAATGAAGGCCCAAATCTATCATCTTAAAAGTACTTTCAAGTCGTAGCTTCATCTCATGAATCGTGAAAGAACTACCAATAATAATCAAATCATCCACATGGACCACAATAACAACAATTTAATCCTCGTGATGTTTGACGTAAACATCATGCTCCACCTCATAATGACAAAAGCTACAATCACGGAATAAATTATGGATTTTCTCATACCATGATCATGGTGCTTGCTTAAGCCCATACAAGGACTTCCTAAGTCTACAAACCTAAGTCACATGGTTCGAGTACGACAGCCATAAGATTCGGTTCAAATTCAGTAATTGATAAAGTTTGGGAAAATTTGTCTTTAAGTTCAAAGAATAAAATATAAATTAATAATTTGAAAATAATAAAATACAAACCAAATAAAAATAAACACTTAATAAAATAAAAGAACCAAAATTCAAATAAAAGTTATTAAAGATAAATAAAGCTCAAAATAAATATATAATGAAAACAAACATTAAAATACAACTGTAATATTAAATAAATTAAAGATAATTAAAATAAATTGTAACAAATAAAAATAAAACCAAAAAATAGCCAGAAATAAAAAAATAGAACAAGAAATACTAAAATAAAATAAAAAGATAAATTAAATAATAAATAGGTGAAAAGTTTCATAAACAAATTTAATGTAATATCTTGCTTTGTCATTCCTTCGTGTATGTCATTCCTTCGTATAGGGTCTACGCTCCGGAAGCTCACAAAAATTAGAGTGAATTCTAGCCTCCAATCCACGCTTCACAATTAACCAGTCCCTCCGTGCTTGCGACTTGCCTACAATGATGAAATCGAATACAACTACCATATGTTCAGCTAGGGCACAACCACAAAACATAGTTGGGGCACAGAATTTGTCACACATTTTCCTCCAATTTTACATTGTTTTCTAGCCACAATTTTTCTTGCCAATAGCAATTTTATCTTAACCTTGGAAGGGTTTAAAAGCACAGCGATTTTCAAATTTGTAGGCAAAAATTGCATACCTTGTGATTAAAGGATACAAACATGAAACAAAAAAGTACAAAAAGAAGGCAATTTTGGTGGCCAAATAAAAATCAGCAAATTTCAAAATTTTCAAAAAAAAATCGACAAACCTTGTGACACAACTGCAAACCATTGTACAAACTCATCTTGAACGAATCATGATGGTTGCTACATAGTAATCTCCTCCTACCAATCTCCATGAAGAAAGGCACTCTTGACATCCATTTGAAGAAACTCCCATGAAATGAAATTGCAATGGAGAGAATCATTCTAATGGGGATTCTATGCAAGAAATAGGAGCAAAAGTCTCAATATAGTCATAACCTTCCTTTTGAGAGAAACCCTTCACAACAAGACAAGCTTTGTACCTTGCAATTATACCATCAACATCATAGTTGGTCTCTCGACCAACATAACCTTCCTTCTAAGAGAACCCCTTCACAATAAGGCAAGCTTTGTACCTCTAAAGTTTACCATCAACAGCATACTTGGCCTTTAATACCCATTCACATCCAACAAAGTTCTTTCTCTTAGGTTTATAGACAAGCTCAATCCTCATTCTTCACAACATAAGTATACCCAATTGACATGGCCACCTCCCAATCAGCACATCACTTGGTTTGGTTGTATGTAGTAATATCTCCTCCTGCTCAATGTTTGTTGGAAGAGCAAGAGGCAGAGGGGATTTCCGATGACATTCAAAATGTCATTAATCATTAAACTCCTCGAGCATAATTTGTGCCCTTTTGGGCATAGGCTTCTGCTTAAAAGAGGGTAGTTTCTAATGGAGGAAATTCATCAGCAAAAACAACATCAAGAAGTGAGGAAGCATCTTGATTATTATGAGTGGAAAGTGAAGAAATTCACAATCATTACAAAAGAGAATCAACACATTACCTAGACTCACAAGAGAAAAGAGATCATACAAATATTGCAATAAAACGCGAGATATGATAAGGTGCCCTTAGACCCAAACTACTATACTAAAGATAAAATAATTACATCTTGCTTCATAGCCAAATGATGCATGATTCAGCGTATATATAACTCTCACAATACATTGACATGAATCCCAATAAGTGTCATGTTGACATATTATTGATCCATTAAACTAATACAAGGATTACATTATAAAGTGAAGATGGACCATTATATGGAATTTTTGGCTAGAAAGGAATTGTATGATCTTTAAAGAGAAATCTAGGTGGCTCCCCAAGTATGGGATACAATCGAATCAGCCATCTCTGAAGTCTGCCTGTCCAATACTAAAGGTATGGATTGTGCAGGAAGATGAAGCAAAATGGTGCAAAGCATGGCCCCTTATTTCATGCAAGCATAATAGGTTGACACATGACAATCAGGTAGGTCAAAAGGAGGATAGACATGCGATAACTTTGGGGTTTCCACCTCCAGAAGGATTTATTAAGCTAGACTTGGATGACGCAGCAAAATACAATTCAGGCCCGGCTAGAGATGGCTGTCGATTCAGAGATGCAACACGACTGTCAATTTTGATTTTTGCAAACGATATAGGCATTGGGACTAATAATCAGGCAGAAAGATTGGCCTTATTGAAAGGTCTGGAGGCACCAATGTTGAGTGATTGAAAGCACCTTATTGTTGAGGGTGTCTCACGGGTTTTAATTAATGGAAGAACAAGGGCAAGATTGAATCTTGGCATCTTGAAGCTATCTGAGAAGAAGCTCAGTGGCTTGTGAACCAGCTAGAAGAGGTGGGATTTGTGTACATAAAAAGGGCAAGGAATCGAGTGGTTGATAAGGCTGCTAGTTTTGGAGTGCAACTTCTATCTTCTTGTGGAGTTCCCAATCAATTTTGAACTACCCATTTGCCAGAAGAGTAAAGGAAAATTTATGGTGTTTGAAACAATGTCCTTCTGTATGTAAGATAGGAGTAGATATGAGGCAGAAGGGTATAGTGCAGGCGTGGGGTATAATCAAGTTCCTTCTATCATTAATCTATGGGTAGCCTGCATCAAGGTGGTTCTCTATTCCTCATTAACCATTACATAAGATGCAGTTGGCAGGAATGTCCGATCTTTCCTCTAGGTGGATTGAGAGTGATCGAGTCATAATTGTTTCGGTGGCTTGTGTGAGAGAGGCATCCCCATATCATCATTAGCTTTCCATGTGTGGGTGATTCACTATTAGTGTGCATTTGGGAAATCACATTCTTGTTAATTGTGCAGATTGCTTCCAAATTGTCTCACACCATTCTGAAAGCAACTGAGCATGGACATAGGAGATGGTATGATAATCAAGGAAGAAGTAGAAGTGAAGAAAGACGGACGAATGCTAGAAGGGATGGAGCTAAGAGTAAGAAAAGGAAGAGAGTTGTGACAGGTGAAGACACAAATGCTACCTTTCAGATTTTCTCGAAAAGAAATTGAGAACCCAAAAAGAGAGTTTTCCTGAGTTGGGCAAGGACTGTAGCCAAGGAATTCAATGAGACTGATGATTTGCGTTGGTAAACCATATACAAGGCATAATGATATGTCCAAAACAATATTTGGGTAGAAGGAATGTATTTGAAATGGCCCAAGGCACGAGTGGGGCAAATATTCTGTCAAATTCAGCTGGTCAGTTCCAATATCTCAACCCAAGGATGAATCTAATATATGGCTGGTTGTATAAGTGGCTTGCATTTTGAGCCACTCTAAAGGCATAAAATAGCACATATATCACTGGGTTGGATGTATAAGATTCTGGCATTATAAGGAGATTTGGTAGATGGACGGTCACTGAACACACACAACAGCTATGGGCCAGTATACATCTCAGTTCAGTTATGGCACTGGTGGTTATAAGCACTTTATATCCATATGCACAGTATGAGTATGAACACACATTCTCGTGGCTAATATTGCACTAGCACTTCAATGGAAGTCTTCTAAGTGTACATGCAATATAGGCACTTCTCACACACATAATTGTATTGATGGGTTGAATGGTTGAACACATAAACCAGGAACAGCACCCATTTTCACTCCAGCATCAGCAATAGCCTGTAGGTTTCAGTGTGCAACAAGGATTTTCTGTTGAATACAGACAGTAGAATCAAAATGATGAAGAACGAGATAGTTTTTGGGCTTATGATATTTATGCACGCCATCACTTGACCTGAGCTTAGTTGTAAGATGCATGGGCAGCGAAGTTGTAGCCATAACTAAGGAGACATTCTATTTGGACATGGCAGATTGTGTGTCTGAGGGATGCGTTGTGATGGGATGATATGGGAGAACATCGGGTGGTAGAGGCCAAATTCTCATTGACTACATCTCCTTTCTTCTTCTATATTGGCATGATAGTATATTTCTGTCATTGTGGAACTATTGATCCATTTTGTGCTAATAGTTCACCTATTTTTCATGTTTTTTTACCGGGCTAGGGCCCTCTCACTAGGTGAATTGCAAAGTCGTGAGGTTCATGTCAAACTTTTCACTGCTATGAAAAAAAATGTCACAAGAAAAATATTCGCCAACTAATGGAGTGGCAAGGCATTTTGGGACTGAAACCTATTTACAGAGGTTATATGAGGTTGAGATAATCCTGAATAATATAGCAACAAAATTTTAGTTTAAACTTTGAATATTGAATTGTGTTCCAAAATCATCATCTTTAAATTTAGTTTGTGATTGCAACCAATAATTTCTGTTTGCGAAAGGAATCCAGTTATTATATTTGTACCCATTACTTGACTAAACAGTGAAAAATAGGAATAAGGTTTTTCATGAACAATTTGCTTTGAAATCATTATTGAAATTTTCCATGGTCATTCAACCAAAATATTCTTGCAAAGTCATGGAGATTCAAGTCAAATTTTTCATTTCTGTGAAAAAAAAGGTTCAAAAGTAAAATATAGGCTAAAAGGCCATTGGGAGTAGCAGGTCATTTGGGCACTGAAAAACTATTTAGAGGGTTAACTGGAACTAAGACAATCCTGATTCTATTCCCCAATCATTATTATAAATTTTAATTTGTGATTGCAACCAATAATTTCCATTTGTAAAAGGAATGTGGTCATTATATTTGTACCCATTACTTGTAAACACTGAAAAAATGAATCAGGATTTGTCATGAAAAGTTTGCTTTGAAATCATTACTGACATTTTTCATGGTGATCCAAACAAGGCATTCCAACACATTTTTTAATCCTTGGAATGACTTTTCTGAAGTCTGTTGATTTTAACTGGGTCGCTAACACCCTGAATCCGTTGTTGAGGTGTGTAAGTTGGTCAAATAAACAGGTAAGGGTGTTCTAAATCTGGTTTCATGTCTAGGAGGCCGAACAATGTATAATGAGGGGAAGTCCTTGAGGCAAGAAAAATCCTTTTAAAATGGCAGGGTTACACGGTATTTTACCATCACATGTATATTTAATAGAAAAACATTTGTAGCTTGGAAACATAGAATCAAAACTATTCTTACATACAAGAATATGTTCCACAGACCAGTGAAGAGGAAAACCCAGAATATTATTTGATTTGTTAGAAAGAAACAAAGAAATAACATATTGTTTTAATATCCATTGATAACCAAAATTAGGCCAACGTGACAAAACCAGAACACTGGTTAAATTAGAGAAACACAAGGGTAAAAAACAGCAAGCACCCTATGCTAAGAAAAGAAACTTAACACAAAGCACTGACGAAAAATGATATTAACATGAGAGGCGCAAATCAAGGAGGCATTTCATTTCAATTACTTCCTTTGTAAATGTAAGGGATGCGACGTGTTCACTCCAATGCTACATTTTAATAAAAATCTTACAACTCATATAAGCTTCACGACAAAGCCTTATTTTAGAGAGGATATCCTAATGTGCAAAGTTATTCACAAATATATTTACTCAGTTGCTCATAGACCAATTAGACTCAGCTATTACAGATGCTACAATAATACACAGAAAATCCCAGTTCAACGCAAGAATACAGGGTACAAGGAAGCAGCTACTAGTCCCGGGGCATTCTTCTAAGTTGTGTTTCTTCAGGCATCTTTATGCAATTTAAAAGGCAAGGGGATAAAAAGACAATATATTTGTGAGTAAAGTTGCACTAGATCATAAATTCTCACTAATATAATGCATCAGCATGGAAACGATGAAGATAATGTCTGGAATACGGTTTCAGCATAAGAACTTTTGCGCAAATGTCTGTCGTTTTGTCCTAGTAGATAAATGTTTCAATGTAATAGAATCACTAGTGTTGCACAATTAGAAAGGTGATTTCACAAAAATATGTCAATAGCTTGGTTCCAATAGCAAACAACAACATAAATAATTTTTCAGTATGGTAAATTAGTCATGTCCAGACTTTAATGGAAAAAATAGCTAATACCATGGGGAGAGGCTTTTTGCTTCATTCAAAGTCCAACGAAAATGTCAATTGGTGGGCAATTCCTTTTGGACACCTGAAATGAATCAGCTTAAGTTAAAAAGCTCTTTCAAAATCATAAAGCATGAGTTATCCTATTATATAAAACTTTTGAGCTACAAGTAATAAATATTTTACCCTTTGCCATGTTTCTTCATTGGATAAAGATCCACATGCAACAGCACTACAAAAGGGGCACACATAATGTCTAGTTGTCAATATTTCAGTTTGTTTGAGCCCAAGACATGAAGAGTGATACCTGTCATTAAACAAGGAACATGTTATAGCTTGTTAAAGGCCACCCATATCAACTGTACAAATTAAACAAGGGATAAGTTGAGACAATGCATTGTGATGATCATAGACATACACAAGGCAATTAGAAAAGAATAGTCGCTTATATTCGAAATTCTAGAATCAGATATTGTAAGAACTCCAGCATCCAAATGAAAGATAAGAGAGAAAAATCAGAATAAATGCCCAGCAGATAAATTCAGTAAATAAACCAAAACTTGCAAACATATAGTACACAATTGCATTTGCCTGTCTGCTTATTCTATAAAATCAACTCAAACCTTTACTCCTTGGACCATTGAAAAATCCTCAGATTGACCTCACTTCACACTCTCAAAACTGTATCTAGAATTTCCATCATAAACCTCTTTACCACTTGAGATTCAAGGCTACTACTAACTAATTGATTGTATTCACATAGGCAACATCTCTTAGGAGAGTATATGCTTCGCATTTTGATTTTTTTCCAGCTGTACATATATCCTCATTGTTTTGATGAGGCTTTACATTTTTACGATGGCATCATGTTTAGAGTTTAAATACTGTCTTGATTTCAAAACTTGATTCATATGATATCACATGATTAGACAAATCTACTAGCATCAACCATAATTCACATACTCATACTCAGCCAATACTCGGCAGACCCAAAAAAATATTGACACAGCAACTTAAAATATTTACACAAAATATTCCATAGAATACTCGGCAACTTAAAAAATACCTGAATTTCTTTAAACATCATAAATTTTATGCAAAATATACTTACAAAATGTTTCAAATGAATCTGTAAAACGTTGGGAAAGTGTTTTCTATTAGATTTGAGTACAAAATCACATCATCATGCGAATACAACAGCCAGCTGATAAGCCTTATGAATTTATGATGATTGTCATTCAAAATTATCATCATAAATTGCATATCTAAGATAAGTTACAAATTAGAATAATTTACAATTTTTAAACACTTCCCAAATAATAAATTGAAAACCACCAAAAAAAAAACTCGCCAAAAAGTTAGGAGTATTCACCAGAAACTCGGGAGTATTCGCCAAAAACTCATGAGTAATTGTTGAAAACTCACGAGTAGTCGCCAAAAACTTGCGAGTATTCCACAAACACTCGGCTGGCAGGTTGGGTGATTTTTGGGGAATTTACTTGTCCATCTAAAAATACAGCGAGTACTCAGCAAGTTTGCAAACCATGGCATCCACTATCAGGATGGGACGAGGAAAAGACTTGAAAAACATCTCAGATAATAGTCGGCATTTATTAATTTCTAATCGTCAACTTGAGCTCCCTTTGTGCATATTATGCTTTCACTGTAAGAGATAATGTTCTGTACCTCCTCAACTCTATACCAAGTACTCATCCAATGACTAATTTGTTGAGATCACAAATATGGACTTTTCTCCTCAATATCCTTTATTTTCAAATTGAAAGTGCTTTACAATCCAGTTTTGGTATGGTCACAACAGCCAGAAGCAGGATAGAGATTATTAGGAATACTCACGTGGATAGTCAAGCCTATTCTGTGATTGAAGTACTGGTGGAAGCATATAATATACATTCATCTTCAATGATATTTGCGAAACTTCCCAATTTCAGGACAAATTCCTGGCTGCAACCTTCTTGAAAGAGAGAGGCATTTTGTTTAGTTACAATTATAATATACGCAATAAAGAGAAACGTGAAGACCACAACGTCAATATGTCGTTGTATGCATGAATAAATATAAAAATAGATGAAAATAATATCCTCACATTTAATTTTGATTTGACCTACAGCATACACAACGTTTTGGCTTAAGAAAATCGTTTTCAAGTTGGAAAGAAAGAAAAATCCAAGTATATACTGAGAAAAACAGAAGCTCAATCTTTAAAAGTGATCTTGCAAGGATCTCATCTGACTTGGTTTCTAGATTGGGAAAAGTGCCCTTTAACGAGAATTGCACAAGTCAAAATCAGGGCTAAGTGATTGGAACTAATAACATTTACAAATGGTCATAGCTTGAGGTATATGCACATTAGGCAAGTAACATACAGGCACCTAATGATGCTATACAGGGATGGAAACCGTCTTAGCATCTATCACTTGAGGACAAAAACCCTCATTGTGATCAGATTTGAGGACGAAAACCCTCAATATCTTCTTGGTGGCTTCACTCATGCGTCACATTTGGGCGTAATTTCGGATCATCACAGCTAGGGTGTGATTTTCAGCCATTTCTATAGTTGTCTACAACCCTTTGGATTTTAGATCAATGTTTAGGGTATCAAGAGCGGACGGAATTCGTTGGTTCTTGTTTGCAGCATCTCATTTTGGTCTCTTCTTGTCATCCAAAGCGTCTTTTGTAAGAAAACTGTCGTAATCTTATGCGGGTATTTTCCTTATTTATGGTGTGAAATTAAATATTCAATAAATTCAGAATTTGGTAAGAAAAATTATTGTTCATTACCTACTTGTACCAAAAGGATTTATAGATCCTTTGGGCCTTTCGGGTATTTTGTATTGTAATTATTTGATAAATAAAATCAGATTTCAGATTTGCTGTATTTTCTGTCTTACGGGTTTGCATAAATATCAGATTGTTATATTTTGTATAAGGGTTTCAGGAAATTCCATAATTTCTGAGATTTGTCCCGACGGGATATTACAATGGTATCAGAGCACTTGATCTCACCAGCATGTTATTCAGAAGGAGAAGATAAAATGGCGGACATAATTTTTGATGATGCTAGGTTTGAAAGGTTTGCCCAGGGGCAAGAGAGATTGGCTAATATGATGACACAGCTGATCCATACCATGCAACATCTAAATGGTGAAGGAAGCTCTTCAAGGAAAACAATAAAATCTAGCCACCAAGAACCGTGAGTGATTCTTCATCTAGGTCATTCTAACCTACTTTCCTTTAAAATAGAAGAAACCATTCCGGTGAGGGAAACTCAACCCTTCATAGTGGATGACATTGTTGCCAACTACACTTTGAATTTGAAGAAAGATCGAGTTGGAATTGGACCTAGACCTAAACCACGAGCTACACAAGGAGACTTGCAACATGTCTTGAGGAAGGATGAGGAAAAGAATTTCCAAATGGTAATAGTGGAGCAAGAAGAACAATCAAAGCTGCTAGAGATTGAGAAGGAACATCCAATAGAGGAATCCACCATGCAAGTTGAAGAGGAAGAGTCCTCCAAAGAAAAAGGTATGGATTTGAATGAACAAAATGTTGGGGTTAAAGAGAAAAAGGAATTAAGATTTTCAAGTGTAGAGGATGTAATGAAGACTCAATTAAGGTGTGATGAATGACTAAGAAAAGCTAGTGAAGCAAAACAACACCTACAGGAAATTAGGGCAAATAATTCTCACTTGACGATGAGGGAAAAGGAAGAAATCATGGGGCATGAGCCAAAGAAAGAAGAAAAGTCAGATTTGCAAGATTTTGCAGAAAATTTTGTGATTAAAGACCAATGGCCGGATGATAATGTTGATGTTCAGCTTGCTGGGATTTTCAAAAACAACAATCAATGAGAAGAAAGTTGATGGTGTTCATGACTTTGGCAAGACCTATGAAGATGCTCCATGCATGTGTCAACAAAATATGGATGAAGTCAAGGGAAAGGGCTTCACTTGTTCAATGTGAATAGTCTAAGAGGAAGGAGAATGTTGTTCCTAACTAAGAAATTTTGAGTCATGAGGATGGAGGTGTGAAAGATATCTCAATCATTCTTCATCTAGCAAAGAAGGTGAGCAAGTTTTGGACAGCCAAAGGTATGAAAGTGTTGTGGATTTGTTTCTTCCTACTATGTCATTTCGGTGTGTTGCCATCATGGGAAGCATGTTAAAAAGAATGATGCTTCGTGGTATATCGTGGCAAATTTGTGGCCATCACGGAGAGCATAATAAAAATGGTGATAGAGTGAACAACCCTATGAGGGGCAAAGGGCACATAGATACTTTCATACAAGTTTCAAATTGCTTGTAAATGCAAGTTTGGGATCCGGGTGATCTTTGGAGATTCAAGAAGGGTGAGACTTGGGTAAAACGAGATCTTTTGGTTATGTTTTATCAACTTAACCTAGTGCGTATGGATAGGGGAGTTGTCTCAAATTTTTGGACTACTATCCACCACGTTTTTGGTTTCTCCCATATACATTTTGTTGAGATAGACGAAGGTTTTGTCACAAGAAAGATGAATGTTCCACCTACACAGTCATCGACGAGGTTTGTGTAGCTATTACAAGATGGTTTCTAGCCACCATAAGCCCAAGGTTGAGTAAGAAAGTACAATGCTACAACTAGGGTATGATACTCTTTCTAATTTCATGTGTTGGAATGATAGTACTTTCCTTGGACAGAGGTAGATTGGCAAGTTCGATGAAGTTCTCTTGGTCTAACGTGATGTATGAAAGTGGTCACTTGATGAGATCAGTGAGTGCAAATATTCCAACACCCTTAAGGTTGTCTAGGAGGGAATTAAGAGCAAGGGTGGATGATCTACTACCTCCCAAGGAAAAGGAGAACATAATGGGGACAGCCATGCCCCAAACTTTCAACTTGAAGGCTAAAATCATCACTACTTCCAGCTGCTACATTGCATCATTTGCAACCATACAAGTGCTTTCAATCATAAAATTGAATGATTTTTTGTTTGTTGCTACTAATGAAGCATCTCCTATCATTGTTTGGTTGTTTCCAGCCCCTATGTTGCTAACATTACTGATTTTTGCAAAGTATTTTCAGTATTGCAGCTGCAGCACTCTTTTCTATTTGTTGAGCCCCAGGGTTTCTAATTTTGGACTGATGCCATCCGTCACATACAACCATAGTACAGCTCCTTTGTCCTTGCAGAAGATTGAGGATATCCTCAAATGTCGAGAAGAAACTGCATCTGCCAACAAATCAGGAAGGAGCATAATGATAGTTGGTGGCAGCCATTGTTTATTCCCCATCAAGATTGGAAGGGGGTGATCATGGACTTCATCACGAGCCTTCCCAAGGGTCAAAACAGCAGTGATACTATCATTCATGAGCTCATTTGGAGCGGGTAACTCCAAATATTTACACCAAGGATCATCAATGGGATATGAAGGAAGCAAGTGGTGATAGGATCCTACCATCAAAGGGTAGAGGGAACACACTTGGGACAGCAATGAGTCTGATTTTTAGTATGGCTGTCATTACCATTATCAGCCACCACATTACCTCATTTGCCCTCATACAAGTGGGTTTACAGGTGCCTTCAGTCAAGGGAAGGAGTTCTTTTCAGTTTGTGACTGCTAATATGATATTTTCAGTCCTTACATGGCTCTACTCAAGGACTGCATTGCACACATTATTGCTTTTTGCAAAAAGGTTTCAATTTGGTAGTTGTTCCTTTCTCATGTTTCAATTATAATGGTCATAAAAATAACAGGTATAGGACTTCTGTTATCAGCTAAGGACAGCTGCGAGCTTGCACAAAATAAGGAAAGTCTTTGATGGAAGAAGTTGGAGAAAGGGTTCAGCTGAAGAAGATCTTCATGGAAGCCACCAAGGTACCTAGTTGGATGAAAATCCAAGTGATTTGTGGCCATTATAATTCATCTCCAGCCTATCCACCATCTGATTTTAATGAGATATGGGGAGGAACAACTCGCCAAATCATGGGAGGAGCCATTGGGACCCAAGGATCTGGTATCCCAAAACCTTCTTTGCATAGGAGGAGCCAAGTAGGACAGCAGCAACACAATGACATGGGCATATGGCAACCTTCAGTCTTGCGGGAGTATGCAGATTTTTGAGGATCAACTTGAGGTAGAATGGCATTCATTATCCATTTGGGATATATCATACTATGTTCTTTGGCAGGAGCTATCCCATTTGACAAGTACAAGGTCCAGGCTCTATGAGCACTACAACATGACTCATCACTTTGGCATAGTGATACTTGCGCATATGAGCTGGCATTTGCTTGAGGGCAAACAAATTTGGGAAGGGCGGACTGTAATGTCTCCTCTTCTAGATTAAAATAATTAATAATATTATTTAAGTTTGGCTTCATCATTTCTAATCTTTGGGCAACATAAAAATATTACTATTATTTATAAAGTATTTGTGAATACTTGAAGTAAAATGAATTATTTAACAAAGTCGGCCAAATGTAACTTTATGTTATAAGGCAACTTATGTTTTATTATATAAAATAAAAGTAATATAATCTTTCTAGTATCTTGATTTTATGAATTTAGCACTTGTGCTTCTACTTTCAGCTATTTAGAACGAAACCCCTCTTAGCATACATCACTTGAGGACAAGAACCCTCATTATGATCAGATTAAGGACAAAAACCCTCAATATCTTCTTGGTGGCTTCACTCATGGGTCACATTTGAGCTCAATTTTGGATCATCACAACTAAGACGCGATTTGCTGCCATTTCTAGGGTTGTCTACACCCTTTGGATTTCAGATCAGCATTTAGGGCATCAGCAGCAGACAGAATTGGTTGGTTTAGGTTTGCAGAAACTCCTTTTGGTCTACTCGGAGAGAAAAGTGTTGTAATCGTATGCAGATATTTTTCTTGTTTTATGGTGTGAAAATAAATAAAAATAAATTTAGACTTTGGTTGGAAAATTTATTTTTCATCATCTACTTGTACCAAGAGGGTTTCTAGATGCTTTGGGCCTTCTGGGTATTTTGTATTGTGATTATTTGATAAATAAAGAAAGATTTCAGATTGTTGTATTTTTGTCTTACAGATTTGCATAAAAATCAGTGTTATATTTTGTATAAGGGTTTCAAGGAAATTCTAGAATTTCTTAGATTTGTCTCGTATGGGACATTACAGAAGCAACATGAAACAAAATGCGGCCCAAGTGGGTCCAAGGAAGTGTGCCAAAAATCCAAAAAGAAGAAAAAGAGAAGATGAGAAAGAGAGCATCAATACCATAGCCACTGTCACAGAGAATCAAATACAAAATCTGATTGAAGAACAAACACCCTGTCCCATCAACCAATTCGATGTGATCCCGAGTAGCCACCCAAAATCATTAAAAGATTCTACATGCGCTCAAGAGATACTGCAATCTTTTGGGACACTCAAAACATAATAAGGGTTGTCTAAATCAAGATAAAATCTGATTTTGGGCTCGTACAGATTTGAAGAGATGCCTTCAACACTTGCAAAGGCACTATGAACTTTGACCGGTTCAAAATATTAAATGCAGACCATTAGAGTGAATCAAAATGAATTTTCAGTGAAAAACAGCTTCCAGGGACCTTGAATGCAAATTATGGGCTCATTGTGGGCTCGATCAATTTGATAATTGTCTCAATCAAAAGCTTGTTTAAAGAGCTTTCCAACAAAAATAAAAAACACCTTGATTGGAGTTTAGTGATCAGTGTTATGGCCTTCTGATTTCTTGTGTCTGCCTTTGTTTACATGAGTCTTAAAGACACATGGTGCCTCCTTAATAGCTACCCAATGTGATATGTCGGCCAATCATATATTCTCATGGTCTTTATGGGGTCTCTGCCTTCTTCTTAGTTCTTGTGGGACCTTTGATCACCCTATGCAGGATTGTGCCAAGTGGCACAGTCTCGCAGTGCTTTTTTATAATTTGGTCCTCGATTTCTTGTGAACTAAACCTTTCAAACTAGTGCAAATCAGTGTTACGCGGGGACGCGTCCCCCCCCTTTTCTACACGTCCCGGGCCCGGACGCCTTGGGACGCTGGGACGTGGGGAAACGCTTTCCCCCACGTTTCCTAAAGTGGGCGGTAAACGCCTACGGGCCGGCGAGGAAGGTTGAAAAACGTCCCGGGGACGTTGGGGACGGCTGGGGGACGGCGGGGGCGTGCTGACGTCCCCGAACTTCCCGGGACGTCCGGGCGTCCCCGCGCCCCCCCAGCAATTTTCTGCGCATTTTTAAAAAAAAACATACTTTTTAGACATTAAAACACTTTTTTTTTTTATTGTATATTTCTAATAACATAAAAGTGACATCCCTAACCTAACCCTAACCCTAAAAGTGCTATTTTATGTTATAAATTAACAATATGGGCTCATTTCATATTCACACCAAGCAAGAGCAAGAGCAAGAGTGAGAGCAAGAGCAAGAGCAAGAAGAAGAGCAAGAGTGAGAGCAAGGGCAAGAGGAAGAGCAAGAGGAAGAGCAAGAGCAAGAGCAAGAGCAAGAGCAAGAGGGAGCAAGAGGTATTTATAATTTTATTTGCTTACAATACATGTTAAAGTTTTTTTTTTTTTAAATTTAGAATCTAGATTATATTTGCATTTGTTAGGGCTGTTTTTAGCATTTGCATCTACATTCACAATGTAATCATGCATATGCCAATGCCATATAGTTTGTAGGATTTTTAAAAATGCATATTGCAATTGCATAGGGTTTGGTTATACAAACTACAATGTAAATGGTTACATTTTTTTTTTTAAATACATTTTTATTTCTAGTTTAAAATTTAGATTTTTTTTGCATTTTTTAGGGGTTGTTTTTTAGCATTTGCATCTACATTCATAATGCAATCATGCATCTAGTTTGTGGGATTTAAAAAAATGCATCTTGCATAAGCCCTAGAGGCTAGGGTTTGGTTGTAAAATTTTAAATTTTAAATTTTAAATGGCTGCGTTTTTTTTAAAATTAATTCATTACATAATCAATCAATCATATAGTTATGGTTGTTTTTAATTCATTGCAGCAATCATCACCATGAGTTCTTCTACTGAGACTGAGTATGAGTATGAATCAGAGCATGAATCAGAGCAGGAGAGGGTTGAACGGGAAGTTGAGATAGGTGGCCGTGGAAGAGTTGGTGATGCCACAATGGGGGAGAGTGAAGAAGGGGCACAAAATGTAGTGGCGGCAATGAGTAGTGCTTTAATTACTGCCCATCTCAAATGTTGTCCAAATTTGCCATTGGACCATTTGATAAGAAGAAGCCATTGCAACAATTTGCCCAAATAATTGATAACCCCAAGTCTGGAGGGGGGAGCAAAGTATGGAAGTGCAACATATGTGCACTGACTTGGCATGGTAGTATCACTAGGACCAATGCACACTTGTTGCATCTTACAGGAAGGGGGGTTGGCACTTGTAAGGGTCTTTCACTAGAGCAGAGAGCTGAGATGGTGAGAATCTTCCATGGAAATACCACGGGCAATGTGCCAGAAGTTCGTGGTTCTACGGCTACTACTCCATTGAGCACTCATAGGGTCCAAACTTCCTAATACTCGGCTGGTTCTAGTTTTGAAGTGTCGAAGTGGAAGCGGGAGAGCGAAAATATGGGGCAGCCCCAATTGGCTTATTGACATGTTTGATTGGCAAGAGGAAGAGGCGAGATGATGCTATTGGGAAATTTTCTATGTCTTCTGGATTCCATTTAATGCTGCTCGCTCTCCTTATTACAAGGAGGCTATGGCTAAGGTTGCAAAAGCAGGGACAAGTTATGTGCCTCCTGGAGACACAAAACTCAGGACAACAATCTTGGATAGAAACTATTCCAAGGTTAATGTATTGATGGAGGAGATGAAGGTGACATGGGTGTCACATGGATGCAGCATTATCATGGATGGGTGGACGGATATTAGACACCGTCCTCTCATCAATATCATTGTCTCTTGCAAAATGGACCGTATTTTGAGAAGCAATTGATTGTTCTGGGAAGCGAAAAGATGCTGAGTTTCAGTTTCAGATTTTGAAGGATGCCATTGAGGAGGTTGGACCTTCAAATGTTGTACAGGTTATCACAGATGCAGCTTATGTGTGCAGAGCAGCAGGCAAGCTAGTGGAGCGGGAATATAGGCATATTTATTGGACTCCATGTTGTGTGCATGCCATGAACAATGCACTGAAAGACATAGGGAAGATTCATGGGTTAATCGAGATAGTGATCGATGCGGAGATGTGCGAAGTTCATGTCAATCACCACACATCATTGGCACTTTTTCGAAATTTTTGAAGAAGGAATTTTGAAACCAATTGACACCCTTTGCATCCTATTTTATTTTGTTGGAGAGGATGTCCGAGGATTGCAGAGCCCCTGCAAATTATGATTATGACACGCTAGGTGGCGTGAGTCCAAGCGAGATCAAGGGAAAAGAGTGAAGGAAGTGGTGTTGCGGGAAACATTTTGGGTTGATATGAAATACATCATATCAATTATAGCTCCATTTTTAGTGTCATCAAATATGGGGATTCTAATGACTGATCTTGGTGAGATCTACGAGTGCATTGATAGCATGCTTGGGCAAATGAGCAGCTATTCGGGTGAGGGACCCCACTTTGGAGTTCTATAATGAACATATACACCCATTATTCAATGGGAGATGGGAGAAGTTGAACACTCCTCTTCATATGGCTGCGTATGCACTAAATCCCAAATGGTATGTGCAGAGGCCGAGCGAGTTGTCCCATTGGATGATGATGAGGTGAAGAAGGGCCTTATGAAGGCTTTTAAAAAATGTACACTCCACAAGAGGCTTCATGAGATCGAATGGAGTGGCTTGACTTCACCGAACTCGATGGGTCAAAACATCAAAGCAAAGCAGACGGGGTAGCATTAGCACGGAGAAACCAAAGAGTTGGTGGCGACCGTATGGGCTTCCAGGGATTGCTGCGACCACTTGCCATTCGCCTCCTTTCCCGGGTTTCTAGCTCCTCCTCCTCCGAGAGGAACCGGTCTACGTATGGTTGGATACACTCTGTTAAGAGGAATAGGCTTACCTCTGCGCGAGAGCGGAGAAGCTTGTAGGCTTGACGAGTGCTTTGCGTCTTATAGATCGCAAGACACTGAGTACTGAAACAGATCCAAGCATTACGGTGGGATGTAGATCCCGAGGAGCCGAGGCAGGTTGAAGAGGACAACACTGTGCAGCGAGGATTGATTGGGCTTACCTTTGAGGACGAGGATACTAGTACCAGCGAGGAGGAGTTCATGGATATTGCTTCAGATGGAGATTCTGATTTTTAGGGCGATACTTGTAGTTGTCCTCTTTTTTTGTAATATTGACAATAGACAATTGTTGGTGTATTTGGCTATGAGATTAATGATATGAATATTAGCTATTGTCACTTGATCAATCGTATTTTAGAATGGTTATTTGAAATTTCAAATTTCAGCTTGTCTCATATTCAAGAATCAAAATTCAAATATGTATTATGAATTTTCAATTTATGACATTAACTGTTTAACATATTGATATTAGACTTTAAAGTTTATAGTGTATTTGATGTTTATGAGTTCAAGTTTCACCTTATTTAAATCTCAAATGGTTTTTATTTCAGCTTATTTATATAATTTAGTCACTATATCTTTTTATTTTAAATATTTATATATTTTTAATCAGAAAAATTTAGAAATTTTTGCCGTCCGAAACCCCGTCCAGCCTTGTCAACACTGGTGCAAATAGTGGAAATGCACTCAAGCTTGATTTTACATTCGTGAAATTAGGCAATGAGTGTGAACCAAGATGGGTATGAGCGAGGCAGTTGGACTAAGTCACGAGTTTACAAGTGGTCATTCGGATGTACTCAAGCTTAACTTTGTTTTCATGGGCTCTAGTTCACTCTACGGGCATGAGTACGGTGAGATGCTTACATGTGTCCCCTTTGTGCTTGTAGAATATGGGGCCCTTTGCATACCGTGAATCCCGTCTTTTTTACTTCACTTTAATATAAAGGGCTTTTTACATATAAAGGCTTTGGGCGCTCTCTTCCTTTTCATTATGGGACAATTCCCACTACTATTTTTAAACAAGCGAGATATTGTCCGCCATTCGAGCTCTATTTGAAGTTCTTTAGGGTTCTCTTTTGACTTAGGAGGCTGCTGGATGTGTCCATGAATCTGCAAACATTATTGGGACTCTACCTAACCACCTTTGGGCTTGTGAAGCTTGTGGAGCGTGGGGCATCGCGAATGAGTTTTTATGAGCTTTGCACAAAGTTGAGGGCTCGTGATTGCATAGAGATTCTAGGACCACATTGAGACCATGATTGAAGACAAAAAGCGAAGCAGGGAGAGTAATGGGAGAAGAGAAAACACGGTCTGAAGGCAAGTGTTAAAAGTGAAAAAGTGCTTGAAAAGGAACTTGACAACACAAGGTTAATTAAATCAACCATAGGATTCATTTTATTGACATTTATAGTGACTCATAGGGGCATATCCCTACTATATGTTGAGATTTGTAGCCTTTTTGCATCCATTGGGCACGGGAGACTACATGAGAACACATTGAAATATTGAAACCCCTTAAACTCTTAAACTGAGTCTTGGAAAGATGTTCTCGAGTATGATAGAAAACTCAGTTCATTTTCTGTCTTGTTTTTCTTCCCTACAAACTTGCAACTTCCTTGAATGGGCTCCAAAACATATTTACAAATAAGAAAATGCATGCATAACCCTAGAGGGACATGAAGAGTGTGCAAAACACTTATTATGCAAAACAAAACATAGTCTAACCCTACTCTAATTAATATATACAAATTGAGCTAAATAAAGCCACGAATTGGCTGAGAGAAATACAATCCAGACAACTTTCTACCATCAGATTAACTTGGAAGCAGCTATGAAATGTCAAAAGAGGTGAAAAAGCAGAATTTTGAGCCTTCGGGATCACCTCCTTTTCTAAAACCTGTGCCCTGTAGCCATTGAGTATTGCTAAATGCTTTATTTTTTTAAAACAGACACTTGGGCTGATGTTTTGCACCTTTTAGTTGTTCCTCATCGTCAGTTACAAGCATAACTGGTAGGCTCTCCTTACTAGCTCCTAGAGAGGCTAGGAGTCTTGTTGGACATCCTTTGCTTAAGGGGAAGTTTGTGTACTTGAGCTCCTCCGCATGTTTTCTGCAAACATGTTTGTTCTCAGCTTGTTGAATCTGATTTTGAAGTAGAACCTCGGGGTCTCCAAAAGGAAAGATAACATGCCCCTAAGATAGTAAACAAGGCCATCTTGATGTCATCCCTTGGATTTTCTTCATCCCCGCTATCTAGAAGAATATACACTTGGTGAGAAACAAAGAATGTGTCAATATCATGATTTTCCTGAGGATGTTTGACCTCACCCTGCTCCATGCAATCCATGTTGGTTTGTCCCATGCCTCTTTCAATTGTGACTAGGAGATCATGCATGATATCCTCTTCTTCAATGAATCTTCTTTACTCTACAGGGGTCCCATACTAGTTGGAGTTCCTTTCGTGTACTCAATCTCTTCACCAACATGCTCCTCCTTTCCTCTTCATCAGTCCATTCTATGACCTCCATCCATGCATCCATATCAGTCTCCTCTTTGGTATGACTCTTTTTTTCTGGCTGGACAAAAACCCCATTGTCAACCCATTTATTGCTTGTGAAGAATGTTGAGTTCTCAACCATTTGCTGAATTCTTATCACCTTAGCATCTGTAGTAGCTTGAAAGGGACTTTCATTGACATAAGAGGTCTATTTTTATAGCAAGAGCATGTAGGAATTAGTTTAGACTGGAGATTAGGATTGCATTCTTGAATACCATTGCCAATATATGAGGCGGTAGCCTATTTTTCACATGAGAGTTTAAGCAAATAAGCTGATTTTAAGCCTTTTGTAAGGCTAGTTGGTTCTTGAGTCAATAGCTCAGGAGAAAGATCTGCAACAAGGTTCTTCATCTCAGCCAATGAGCTATGACTCGGAGATTTAACTTGGGGGCTTGGGATGGGATTATGGCTTGTTCATGAGTCAACAAAGGAGCAGGGATAGCATGAACATAAGGAAACAAAGGAGTCAAGGGGATAGGAGCAATCTGACATGCTTGTATGAGATGTCTTTTCTTGAATAGCAAATTCAAAGGCTTCAAGAAGAGTCCTTCCACCTGCGCATTAGAATAAGAGAGCAATATCAAAACCAAAGGCTTTTAAATAGTGCAAGAATGCCATGCCTAGTAGGGGCATGTGTTTAGAAGTGATCCTTTCACGTGTCCTTCTGAATCTGAGATTGAAATCAACAATATGCTTCACGGGAGCTCTCTTCATGGAGGTGAGGTGTTCTTTGAGAGACAACACATCTACATTCTCCTGAACCAATTGCAAAGCTTTTTCTACCAGCTCATCCCAACTTCAAATTGATTGTGGAACCAAATCTCTAACTCAATCTTGTGCTTCTCCTATAACATGATGAACTGCACAAATATTTGCCACGTCTTCAATGTGGTCTGTGGGATTTGTATAACCATCTCCATTGAAGGAAGGGAGAGTTTTTAAAGCAGATCTGAGGACGTCATTACACTGCTGCAACTGGGACCACAGAGCTCCAAGAAACAAAAGACAAAAGCCTTTGTGATGCCATGGCACTCTGATTGCATAAGCAACATAAAACATAAGGGGGCAAGGTCTGCAAGAGCTGAGGGTAGGGTTCTAGACTAGTGGAGTTTCCAAGTGACAAGGAAATGCTTCAAAACGCAAGTAGAGTCAAGTTTTTCACCAAGAACTTGACTAAGAAAACGTAAATAATAGAAATTGTGTAAGACTTTCAGTTAAAAACAAAGTCTGTCCCATTGTTTGCAAATGGAACAATTGAAAAATAAAACAAAGAGCTCAACAAAGGGTCCCACCGGGCATGCTAGAACCTAGTAATGTTTGAATGTCTTGTTTGGATATCACCCTGACTTTAAACACAACAAGACTTTAAACACAACAATCAGATCTCTTGTCAGTTCTGGAACTGCAATTGCAAGAGAACCTCCAGAGAAATCATGTTTTGTTTCCTAAACTACTCATAATGCTATCACTAACCATAGTTACCTAAAACTTTGGGACAGTGGGACGTATAAACGTAGGGTCGGGATTTCCGGGACGGCAAAAAAAATTCAAATTTTGGGGGCAGCGGGGCGGCAGGGGGCGGCTGATAAAAAATAGATAGAATTTACTACTTTTACAAATATAGCATTAATATTTCAATAAAACTAAGACCTAAAATTGAAATCATTAATGATTAATCCAGTTATTCATCACATAAGCCAAGGCCCAAAATGTTATATATATATATATATATATATATATATATATATATATTATATTCAATGTTCTAAACTTCATTATGACAATGAAAGTTGAAAATTAAAAACAAAAAGTCTTCAATAATCAACATGGGAAGAGTACACCTGCATATGTTACTAAATATTTTGTCATAGACTCATAGTCATATAACTCAAAAGCACATATATCATTATATAATATTACATAAACAAAATGACAATTCAATAATCACTTTCAAAGCCGTCTCAAGGAACACTTGCGAACCGCTCTTGTTCACTAAGAGTATCAATATCATATCATCTACATCGGCAAAGGAGATATCAACATATCCTCATTGCTACGATCTTCGTGAATCTACCTTGAATCCTCGGGATCCACATCCCACCGTAATGTTGGGGTATCTTTGTACATAGGTGTCTTGCAATCCATGAGACGCAAGGCACTATGTATAGCAACAAGTTTACGAGAAAGAAGACGAACACCAAGTGTACGTAGCAATCCTGCAGTCCATACAATCGCCACCAACTAATAGGACTCTCTTGTGCCAATGTGGTCATATCTATCTTTGCCAAAAAAATTAGCCTTCCAAATAAGTAAACTTGAGCCAATCAATTCTGACTCGTGAACCATCCTCTGCATTATACATTTTTTTACCGGCTTTCAAGAAACCCTCCCTCACTTCCTCATCATCTATCGGGGGACAGCTCTATCGGGCCTCTCAGTATATCACTTCGGATTTAGTGCATATGCAACCATGTGTAAAGGACTGTTCAACTTCTCCCATCCTTGCTCAATGATGGGATGAATATGGTGATGGTAGAACTCCAAGGTGGGGTCCCTTTCCTCAATAACATCCTTGATCGGGTCAAGCATACTATCAATACATTCAGATATCTCACCAAGGTTAGGGCTCTTAGAATCCCCATATTTTATCACATTGAAAACCAGAGATACTCTGGATGTGATATATCTCACATCTGTCCAAAATGTTTCTTTCACCACATTCACCTTCTTCCCTTAATCTGTCTTCGACCCATCCCACCTAGACCACTCTGATGTCATGACCACACACTTTAATGACTCTTGCAACTCAGTCATCCCATCCAACAAAATAAAGAATGATGCAAAACGTGTGTCCACTAGCTTGAGGAATTCCTTCCTCAAAAAGCTACAAAAGAGTGCCAATAACATATGGTGGTTACAGATGAACATCTACACATCTCTAGCATCAACCACTACATTTTTGACCCAAACAATTTTTCTAATGTTTTTAGTGCATTGTCCATGGCATGCACACAACATGGGATCCAAATTATATGTCGGTAATGATCCTCAACAAGCTTATCTCATTGCCCCGCACACATAAGTTGCATTTGTGACAACCTGCACAACATTGGCGAGGCCAACCTCCTCAATGGTATCTCGCAAAATGGTGAATTGGAACTCTGCATCCTTATTTCTTGACAATCAACTTCCCTCAAAAAGTAAGGACCCTCTCTGCATGAAACAATGATATCTATGAGTGGGTGGTGTCTGATATTTGTCCACCCATCCATGATAATGTTGCAACCATAAGAGACCCATGTGCACCTCATTTCCTCCATCAGTAAGTTAACCTTGGAATAGTTCCTATCCAAGATTGTGGTTCTCAACTCCGTGTCTCCTGGGGGCACATAACTTACACCTGCTTTGGTTACCTTAACCATAGCATCCTTGTAATAAGGAATGGCAAAAATGAATTTTTCAATGGCATCATCAACTTCTTCTCTAGCTTTTTTATTACATGTCCACAACTGGATTGGAGGCCACGACATTCCTCTTCCTCCTACCAAAAGCATCGACTTCAGTCACCTCATAAGATGTTTCCACTTGCAATATTTGAGAAACCAGTATTAGTTCTCAAAGAGTGAGAACTAGAAGGGGCCACTAACATGACGAACACAAACTTCTCGAACGTTTTCTATCATACCTTCATTAAACAACCTCACCATTTTTACCTCTCTTCAAGCGATAGTAGTCCACACATGCCTACATCTTTTCCTATGTGTGATAAATGTGCATTCAACTTAGCAATGTTGCCTAACCAAGATAATGAGCATATGTTGCATTTCACTATTTTAGTGCCCCCTGAAATGTTTGATCTAGGAACCTCAATTTGACCAAATTGTCTCAAAGGTTTTTTCTTATCAAAAGGTCCTCTAGCATACTTGTTCAACATTGTTGAGAGGCAACTAAACTTATCAACACTCCCATGTGAACTATTAGTATTAGGTCTTTTTGTTCTTCTTTCTCCTTGCACACCCATTTCAACCTCACATTCAACTTCATAATCACTGTCTAAACTCATTTTGGGGATGCAATAATTAAAAAATAAAACAATATAACTATACATTAAAAAAATTAACACACTTTGCATTTAGAATTAAAATTTTTAAAAAAGTATCCTTGATGCTTTGTTTAAGTTTTTTAATTTTAACCATGTTTGATTTTAAAAAGAAAAACAAAAACTAGCAATGCACAAATGGAAAATGCCCTTGTTTAACCCATTTTCTCATTTGGAAATTAAAAAAATAAAAACAACAATGAATACATTTAGAAATTAAAAATAAACAAGCAATGCAATGCCCTCCCTTTATCTCATTCCCTCCCTTGCTAATCCAAATAGAAAAGAAAACAATAAATACACTTACGAAAAAAAACACCAAAACACGCACTACAATGATGCCCTCCCTTCTCATTCCCTCCCTTCCTAATCCAAATAGAAAGTAACAAAAAATAGCAATGAATTCACTTGCAAATGAAAAATATCACAAGCAATACCTTCCCTTGTTTATCTCACTCTGAACTTTGCATTTGGAAATTTGAAAAAAAAACAAAGAGTGATTATATGTACATACCTCTTGCTCTTGCTCTTTCTTTTTACTCTTGCTCTTTGCTTTGTGTGATTACAATGAGTGTGAGATGTGCTTTTTATAAGTTTTTTTGAGGCTTTTAGGGTTAGGGTATGTAATAACATATTAAAATTGGTTAGAAGAAATTAAAAGAATAAAATAAAGCATTAAATTTAAGTTTTTTTAGTTTGTTTATGTTTTAATGTTCCAAGACATAGGGGGACGCCGTGACATCCCTCGTGCGTCATAGAGATGTCACGGCATCCCCTACGTTGTGCCCTAAATGTCGTTGCACCCGAGACATCCCAGTGCGTCCCTAACCTTAGGGGACGTCCTAGGGACGACCCTCTCTTTTTTTTTAATTTCAAGACGCCAAGGAAACATCATGTCCTCATCCCCATCCCCAAGCCCTACGGACATTCTCGGGCGTCCCGAGGCACTGGAAAGCGAGGGGTGCGCATCCCCGTGTAACACTTTGTCTACTAACTACCTAAATGTTGAACTAAGAGCTTGTAGGGGGAAATGAGAAGCAAATAATAAAATAAAAAGTTTGGTGATGCACCAAGAGTTATTTTGGGACTCGTTGACTCCTTACCCTCCCCGATTTCAACACATTATAATGAGTATAACGGAATTTAAGAGAAATAATAGACTGGACCATATTGTAATGTCCCCTTTTCAGAATTAATTAATTCTGAATACCTAAAGCCTATTTTTATTATTTTCCATAGGCTAAGGGGAAATTAAAAGAGGAAAATAAATTAATATAAGTGGTCCAAGGATATTTCTATATTTTAATTGGAGAAAGGACACTTAAAGTATATTTTAATCCAAAAAGCAGAAATAGAATAAAATAATAATAGAATGGTGTACTTCTATTATTAGGCGCCAAGTTGGATAATAATTAAATAAAAGAGTCTATAATGGGGGCACCAAGGATAGAAAGGGGCTGCATGAGAAAACAAATCCTATTTTTAGGATAAAGTGGAGTTTGAGCTTTTTAATATTGCATATTCCTAATTTTAGAATGGGGCCATAACTTGAGGGGAATAAAGTATTATTTTATTGGTTTATGGGGGCATGCATGTATTTCCAAAAAGGGGCCCACTTTGGAAGAGGATGGGAGGTTATACGAGGCAGATTTAGGGTTTGTTATTAATGAATCTTGGAAAATTATTAAGTATTGTTTCTTCAAGTAGTTTTTACTTCTCGTGCATCAGCAATAGAGGACGAAATCCCTCATTTGCATACAGATTAGAAGACAGATTCCCCCACATCGTCGCTTGGCAATTCCATTCAGGGGTTACAAGGTGGTCATTCAAGGTACAAGTGTTCATCCACTGCACCTAGGGCACACTTTTCAAGCTTGATTCTACCTCCAGCACAGCATGTACGGATAGGGCTTCAGTATTTGGGGTAGATTTCAGTCTAATCAGTTTGCATGCTCTTCTCTTCCATGTATCTTTTTGTTTAGACCATTGATTGTGAGGAAATAATTGCCTTCAAACACTTTGTTATTTCTTTTATTGTAGATGATTGAAATCAGTAAATAAAAGTCTGTTATGGCACCTTGAGGCTCTTTGTTTTTTATTTAAAAATCAGATTGTCGCTGCTACAATAAAAGGCAATTTTTGTACTAATGTCCTAGGGTTTTGACAGAAATATCCAGATTTATTTAAAGTATTTTTCAGCGATATTACACATACATGAGGTCACAGTCTAATGAAAGTAGAAAGCAAACAAGAAGAGACACAACAACCTACTTTAATGCAAGAAATAAGCATAATTGTATGCACAGAAAAAGGTCAGTCATGCATATATTTATTCACGCAAAGTTCAAGCAACATTAAACAAAATGTTGCACAAGTCCAAGGACATGTGCCAAAATAAACCCAAATATGGAGAGACCCTCTATGTAGACAATCTTAGAAAGAAGGGAAAGAGAAGATGAGAAAAAGGGCATTAATGTCACAACCATTGTCACAGAGAATCAAGTACAAATATGAATAAAGAACAACCACCCAATGCCAATTCCACATCCCAAAGAAATCAACCACTATGATGTAATCCCAAATAGGCGGCTAGAATGATTTAAAACACTCTACATTTGTGTGTGCGTGTATTTTTTCTTAAGCTAAGTTAGATGAATGAGAACTACCACCTAAATAGTTCTATAACAAAGCTAAGTCAAAATCTAGGCACCATCAAGATGAGAGCTAAACAAGATCAATACTAAGCATAATGCATTAACTTTGAACTAAGATCAAATTAACATGCTAAAGTATTCAAAACCTCTACTTCTCTAGATTACCAACAAAAGCAAATGGACCTATGTAGACTCCATGGCAATCAAATTGATTGTTTTGATCTTCAAGAACCTAGGAATGGGAGCTCATCAAAGCTTGGCTACAAGACCCCTTTGACTATTCCCATATGACCCAAGCACTTGGCTAGAAAATGCAAGAAAGGAGGCTTAGCTCTTGAAATGGTGAATTTCTCAAGAATAACAAAAAAGTTTATGGGCTATGTGCTTTGCTTTTGTCTTCTCAAGGAATTAGGTGTACGTGTAAAGGTAGGAGGAGGGCTCTTTATATAGCCCAATGGATAAAGGAATCACTACATCTCTTTGCATGTGGGATAATAGAGATGTTGAGTTAGTTGTGGATAGGGGGATTAGATAGGATTGAGTTAACTTTAGGAGAGTTTAGCTTGTCCTTTAGTGGCTCATGTGCATAAAGGGGCTTATTAATTAATCAAGACGATTAATTAATAGATGTGCAAGCTTATAAAAGCATTTTAGAGGAATATTAGCATGATTTAGACTATAGAAGGGGATTAAATCAATTAAATATTGATTTATTGGTTTAATGAAAGGGGAAGCTAATTAATTAATAATAATTAATTAGTCTAGATAGAAGGAAGGATTTATTAACGGAAGGTCGTTAATTAAGGTATTTGTTAGATAGGTGACTTAATTAATTAGCGTAGTGTAATAAATTAATGACGATAGGAGAGAAGATGAGCATTTTTGACGATATGTCGCCAATTTGCAAGAAAGGAGATAATTAGCGCAATTTAAGTATTTAAATTGCTCAGGCGTAATTATAGGTGTCTACAATTCACTCAAGAGACACTCAAAACATAAATGAGAGCCGCCTAAATCAAGATCAAATCTGATTTTTGCCTCATAGAGAATTAAAGAGATACCTTCAACACTTGCAGAGGCATTATGAACATCGGTGGACTCTAATATTAAACGCAAGTCATTAGAGTGAGTCCAAAACGCATTTTCAATGAAAAACAGCTCACAAGAACTTTTAAGTGGAAATTATGATCTTGAAGTGGGCTCAATCGATACGATAGTGATCTCAATCTAAAGTTCGCTTGATTCTCTTTCTTGCTTCTGCGAACTCCAAGAACTAGTGGTCAACCTTAGTAAAACTAAGGTCATGATCTTCAATACCTCCAAGCATTCTCTCTCCAAATTCCAATTTTTCTACGAAGGGAACTTTTTGAGATCACATCAGCCTACACTTATTTGGGGGTCCAATTTTTTGGCCCATGCTTTAACATGAAGTTTTCCGCTCAACCACACCTTTGCAAGGGGTATGCCTCTCTTTTGTGTTGGAACGTCAGTGTTTCCAGATCCGCTTCCAAGATACGTCGGTTTGATACTATCATCAAACATACAATTCCGTATGGTTGAAAGGTTTGTGGACCTAGCTAGCGGGCCATTGATTGGACCCGTATTGAGTGGGTGCAAACTCTCATGTTACAGCACATGATTCATTGCAAGTGGACAATTCCTCAGTGCATCATCCAAGCTGAATTTGTTGCCCACCCGCTATGCCTTGAGACTATCTTCAAGCTTACTTTCTACATCCACAGACTCAAATCACAAGAGGACTCAACTCCTAGTCGGGAGAAGTATCCTAGAACTTTTATCTTCAAAGAGGATTGCTTCACTAGTCCCCACCAGATGTCAACATTGTTGGTACTTTGAGACTCAATTGCTCCTTTCTATCGACATCTCTATTGATAGGCTACCCCCTTTCATGTACTCCATGGACGCCCCTCTTGGGATCCTTCCCACTAAAGACGTCATCACTAGGGCTTTCAGAGAAGGCATCTGCAAACAATATATGCAAACCACCTAGATTTCCCCCGTGAGCCGCTCAACCCCAAACTTGCTTTCTATGCAGATCATTTCTTACAGGTGGAGGATAGTATTATTCGTCAACCTCACTATCTCCAAGCACCATTGGTCTCATGGCTTGAGGTTTCCCATTCGCTAGATGAGAATTTTCTCCCACCAGTTACGAGCTAAAACAGACCATCACATTCGTCGTCATGGCCAAATCTATCGTCTTTTCTCCCTCCAAGAGATGGACACCGAGGACCACATCATTTTCAGATGTCCCATTTATTATGAGATACGAGGAAGATATCACTACCTCTGCAAATATTTAGACAACACTCTAGCTGCCTTCTTCAAATACACTGACCAGAGATGCCTAGCTCTTAATCTTCGTCATGTTGTCTCCTTTCGACGTAGATCCCTACAGGAGGATCCTAGAGGCTCAAGAGCTCCCATATTGATCACCTCTTTCTTTCAGCCCATCCAAGTGATTGGCAGCACTAAGCGTCCTTTGGACACCGATACATCACACATCAGAGTTGATAGATCAGTTAGGTGGCACTTCTCTCAGCAGAATCATTACTACTCAAACTACTCAGATCTCCAAGCCTGTTATCTCTAATCATCGTCTCTACTCCAACCCGTGAACATGGCTCTGCCCCTCGCCAACCACATGGATCTACTATGCTTGCTGCCCCCCAAACCACAAGGGCAAACTAATATTACAAGCTTCTTTTCTACTATAGGAGTTACACCAGCCTTGGATGTTGGGGAGATTCTAGAGGAAGTGTCTTGCTTCCTCCTAGGCTCCCCCAACTTGGCTCCTTTGACCTGTATACTCACCGGACAGCATTATTAGATCCCTCACAGTGATCGATAATGGCTCAGATGATTCCTCCACTTCATGCACAAACAGGACATTCGATGAGTTTTGCCTCCAGTCTTCATTGACGCATGCTCTTGGGGTTTTTGTTCACCCCTCATTGCTATTTGTATTGGTTTCTTTGCCACTTGTGGTAGTGGCACACTGCTCTATTTGTCTTTTGTACTTTATTTCTTTGGTTCATATCTAGGATTCTCTCTTCCTAGAACTTTCTATTGCTAATGGTTGTACCCTTCAGTCCCATTGACCTACTTTTGGTCATTTGTGGACATTAATATAATTTATTTCTTTCTTTCTTTCTCTTCAAAAGCTTTCCAATAGGACCAAAATGCTTTAATTGAATCTTTGTCATGAAAGTTATGGCCTTCTAAATTTCTTGCAGCAGCCTTTGTTTAAATAAGTCTCAAGAACATGCAGGCGCCTCCTTAAAAGTTGGTCAAAGAGACAAGTGGTGGGCCAATCACATGTTCTTGTGGTTTTTGTGGGGTTTCGCCTCTTTTTGTGCTTGTGGGTCATGTGATCACCCTAACCAGATTGTGCCAAGTGACGTAGTCTAGTAGTGCTCTTTCTTATAATGTAGTCATCGTCTGCCTATGAACTATACCTTTGAGACTAATGCTAGAAAGTGACACGTAGTGCATTCAAATGCACTCGAAGCTTACCTTTATTTCCGTGAAGGGAAATACATTCGAGGCAAGCTACATATGAGAAAGACAGTTGGACTAAGTTCAAATTTGGTAAGTGGCCATTCGGATGTATTTAGACTTAACTTTGTTTTTCATGGTGCTCTATTTCACCTAGCGGGCACAAGCACTATGAAATATTTACACGTCTCCCTCTTCACTTTAATTTAGCCCATAGCCCCTTTACCATAATCGATACGAGAGATTGCCTCAATTCATTAGGAATGAAGCAAAAGATCACATAAGGCACTTTATTCGATGAAAACCATTAACAATAATAGAATTCAAGACCATGAGGCACATTTTATCAATGCTTTAGAGAACAAGAAATAATCTTGTGAAGAGGAACTTGGTCAAAGCCCGACTCCGCACCCACTCCCCGCCAAAGAAAAGCCATAAACGATGCACGAAGTCACAAGCCGGCAAATTCCAAATCACGAACTAATACTGTGCCACTCAAAATCATTCACAAGTAAATTCCGCTCATCCAACCACAAGATTTATATAGACTACGGTGATGGCAATGGAAATTGCTTGGAAATAAAAGCGCTTAACCTATTATTGACAATTGCGTAAGCTCAATATTTAAAGTCGTCCAAGCCTCAAGTCGCCAACTTGAAGATACTACATTTCACCGCCATGAGTGCTCGAACCACGAAACTAACCCTCGAAGCACAAGCGCGAGCCCTCAAAACATTTGCTACGATGGTTACGAGCCCTTGAAACCCCTATTACGATGGCCGCTGGTCCTAAAATCCTAAAATATATTAGAGTCGCGTAGCACGGTCGTGAATCCTCTCATATCACAACAATTTTGTAGGTTAAATGACAATCAAATTTTGCCAACATGTGCCCATATGAAAGGGTTACCAATGCATATCTGTAAGAGTTACCAGCATTATAATTGTATTCCTTTGTTATCAATGCCAATAGGTAAGAGTTATCAACACTTTAATTTAACACATTGTAACTACATTAATGGACGGTCGAATTTGTTTCAACCTATACAACTCTCTTTCAAAAAGTTCCAAAATCTTGATCTAGAAGAACAATCCAAAGCCTTAGAGACAGTTTACAATTATGAATTCGGTGTTTATTAATTAAAATTTTCTAACCCCAAAGACGAGTTTAAGCTACTTACATATTTATTTTCCTATTTGTTTGTTTCTACACCCTAGAGAATAATTTAAATATTCCCATGAGAAGCCTAATTTTAAATAAGACCTTGTTTTCAAATTAGTTTCTTTCCACCCGTAGCACATCAAATAATGCCTAGCATACTTACCCTTTCCCTTCAATTATTAACCATGTCTAGTCAAATAAAAACATTGAATTTAAGTTCTATCTACTTGTGTTAAACATACGAATGTATAAATAAGATGACTAACATGTTTTTGTTTATACATGTTCTAAGATAATAAAATGTGTTTCTTTCCTACCAATATTGTGACCTAACTTATTTGCATAATTAAAGCTTGCATGCATTCCTAAGTTAGCTATTCCAAACATATTGGTTTAAACCATCGCAAATGTGTCTTCTAATACTTCCCCTTAGCAAACATTCACAAAGCATTGGCAACTCATCCTCCAAATAAATTCTCATCAAGTAAACAAAGAAATTTACTTCAACTACATCGTCCTCTTCTAGCATACAATAGGGTTACTATTACAAGCCTTAAGACATGTTTTGACATCTCTCTCGTATTACTAGACATGATTTATAATTGAAGGGAAAGGGTAAGCAAGCTAGGAATTATTGAAATTGAGTTCTAATTACTTGTGTTAAACGTACGAGAATGCATAATACAGATAAATAACAAGTATTTTGTTTATATTTGTTCCATGATACAAAAGATGTTGTTTCATAACTACCAAATCACCAATATAGTTGCTTGTTTGCATAATTAAAGCTAACACACATTCCTAAGCTAGCTATTCCAAACATACTAGTCTAAACTATCGCACATGGGTGTCTTCTAACACACTCCCTCAACAAACATTCCCGAAGCATTGCAGGTTCATCCTCCAAATAAATTCTCATCAAGCAGATAAAGAAACATACTTGGGACTACATCGTAGCCGCTAAAGATACAAGAGGGTTCTAACTACAAGCCTAAGACATGTTTTGGCATCTATCTCCTTTGTGAATGTAAAAATCTTAGTTTCACGAAGAATATAGTTTCACCCAAGCATAACCTTCTTGAGAACCACTCACAATCCCAATTTAATAAAGCTACTAAAAACTCTTCTCGTGGTTATCTTCTTACGTGTGGTTTGTTGTTTCATTAACATACTTGAATTGCTCCCTAGAAATGTTAACATTTCAACAATTAAAAACAATTTCCTTCATTAAGTTGTATCTTTTTTGTTAGATGGTGTAGTCCTTTTCCTACGTTTATGGGTGATATGTGCTTATTTTCCACAAGAATAGCATATACGGCACAGGAAACATTTTTGACTTTTGGAGGAACCCTAGATGCCTTCTTTCCTACAAAGAACACTTTTAATCACCTGAAAATTCATGTGTACTATTCAAACTTTCTTCTCTTCAAAAATAATCGTATAAGAAATAAAATTTTAATTTTTGTTTGTGGTCAATGAAAATAAAATTCGAAAAATAATTGCAATCGCATAAAACCCGTTAAAAATTATGGTTAAATTTTCACCTTCTTTCATATTAATTTTTAAATATAAATGAATGCAAAAGCATGTCAAAAAGCCCTTGTGATGCAAGAGCATCCTTGGATCTCATATCCAAAGGTTCGTGGAACTTTCAAATTCAACAAAACATCACCATCCAAAATCTCACAACATTCCACAAAGTAGTCAAACATCATCGAGGCATTCTGACATGACTCCATCCAAAAGAATGTCAATCCTTACGTGTTGTTCACAATTGGGTTCCTCGTCATCCCAAATACTTGCACCATTGTCACACAAATGTTGACTCTTCTCACCGAATTCTAACAAAATTTTGTCCTTCGTTCTCCAAGGGGAGGGAATTTACAAACGTGTCAAAAAGATCCCTTTGGAAGGTGTGTTCTTCATCTTAAACACTAGAATAAGTAATGCCATCTATTGTCTCTTGGATGTGTTCCTCACGTAAGAAGAGATCCATGAGGTGTTAGGCGATGGGCCTATAGCTGCGAAGCATATGTCGAACCATTAGAAATTATAAGACTCCAATGCCATGCAACATGGTTCACTGCGAATGGATCAAGTGCTTATACACTAACACGTTAGCATTTGCATCCACGCATTTGGAAAGCAACCTAGGCATTCTAACTTTAGATGTTCTTGTAACACACCTCATCCAATATATTGAATGTGTCATATTGTGCTAGGGGTTGTGCAATAGAAAAAGGACAACACCTTTAGTCAAAAATGGGGTCTTGATTCAAGAGTCTTTTAGTAGTGGTTACAAGTTCCAAAAGAGTGCAATCATTAGAATAAAAGCATTATAGCTAGTAGCATGTGGAAAAGGGATGTTAGTATATATATGAGTCCATAGAAAATAAGATTACGTTGGCCAAGTGGGTCATACGTGCATCTAAAGGATCGTGCAACACAAAGTGTGATATGGTGAATGTAATGTCTCACATACGTTTTGAATGAAAAATGAGATTTCTTGATGTGTTTTTCCCCATTGTAGTGTTGCATAGTTATATATGATTGTTAGTTCTCTAACATTCATTCCACCATAACCCACCTCGCCATCATAGACAAGGTGTACTATGTCTTGTTGCGAGTCGGTTGAGAGAAGTCCTACATAGTTGAGTTGGACAAGGCTCAAGTTGAGTTTATTGCATGTTGAAATCCTACTGTGAAAGTGTTGGGAGTACAAAATAGCACACGAAATAACTCATGTAAGAGGAGGAAAAGCAACAAGAGTTGCGAAATGTGGTAGAAGTGTTAACATGAATGCAAAGAAAATTAGATGCTATGAATACTACGCAACGAAGAGTTATTGCTGACATAAGTGAATATAGAGAGGAAGCTTAGGAACTTCATCTAGAAGAGTTGGGTGACACACCTAACGATAATTTTTGACATTTATTGCCAAGCTAGAAAGCGAGCCAAAGTTGGAAACCGCTAGCTACTCGAGAAGTTTGAATCCGTAAGATTTGATCCAATGGATCACGAGAGATGGAAAAGTAATTTGAATATAAACATGTCAACAACCCCAAGGGAGTGAAGTTTGCTTACACAAAGTTGAAAGTCCATGCATCCTTATGGTGGGATCACGTCATACTATAAGGAATAAGAAGAGGTAAAATCAAAATCAAGGCTTGAGATAGAATGACTACCAAGTTGAAAGGTAAATTTTTGCCTTTTGATTATAACTATGTTTATTCAAGAAGCTACAAAATTTGAAGCAGAAATATCAATGTTACACGAGAGACTCGTCTCCTACCGCCATAGGTGTCTTGAACTTGTACTCGTCTTAAAGATAGATACTTGTGGTGCTCATCACAAAGACTTACATTTTAGAGAGAGAAAACCATATATTTTGTACTCTTGACCCTAGATATGATGAGATATCAAAGATAAATATCAATATAATTACTTATCTTTTGTCAACATATTATATCTTTACTTTTAGCGATTCATATTAGGTTGTATAATATTGTTTTCTCTAAAATCTACAAACATATTTTAAATATATACAAAAAATTATATATATTTCTTTTTGCTTTCTCCACGTACTTGTTTCCTATTATCTTGAAAAATGTTTTACCCTTCCCCATCCGGGTCTCCTCATACTGCGTCCTCGTCTCCTAGTAATTACGAGAAATATGTGTAAAACATTACATTAAGGAGTTCTACAAGTTGACAATCCAAGCAGGTCATGTAGAAGATGATGAAGAAAAGATCTTAAGGTAACCCTCAACCTCCCAAGCAAACTATAACTCGTACCCCTACCACACGAATAGAATAATGTTGTTCCCATGGGTGTTATTTTATCCAATCTCGTTCAATAGGATTTGATCCCACCGAACATGGTGCTTAACGTAGTCGGTTTAGTCCCACTTTGCCCGATCCCGATATAGATGGTCTCCATCTTTCCATACAATATGAGTTTGGAATCCAAAATTGATGAGAGTACCAATAAAATATCTACATGATGATTCCAATCATGTGTAATATAGTGCATAATGCATAGGAATTGATCACTACTAGTTAGCAAGTATTTCAAGAAAAGTAGCCGAAAACAAATTCTCAATATATTTCCGCCTTATGGAAGTAAAAAAACCATAATGTAAGGCTATGGTCTGCAAAAGATGCATAAGAATGCTCTTTGAAGACCAGAGAGAGGTTGTCCAAAAGACAATAATAAGTGCATGCGAAAGGTAAAGGATGTTGAAGTCAATCCTATGGAAGAGGCCACACCAATGAAAAAAGGGAGCATGAAGCTAGTTCCTCACGGAAGAAACCAAAGAGGTGGTAATAATTCCGAAAGAGGAAGAGGATATGGAAACAAAGGAGGGGATAAGATTTAATGGCACAAGTTTTAGGTGCAGCCAGCATGGGCATAAATCATAGGCATGCCCTAAAGCAGACAAAGAAAAAACAATAAGTGAAGAGAGTCTGTAGCACAAGCAAAGAAGACAGAAGTAGAGGAGACTACTCTTATAAAACCTTAGCATGGAGAGAATTTGATGTGGTGTAAATACATTTTGAAACCAAACAAGCAAGGGAATGAGCCTCAGCAAAGGAGAAGCATTTTCAGAACAAAGTACCAAAATGGAGATAAGTGTTGCAAATTGATCATGGGCAATGGAGCACCAATAACATAATTTCCATGAGATGGTGCAGAAGTTGGGATCAAATAATATTGCTCATCCTAGTCCATATAAGGCTTCTTGGCTGGATAAAGCTCATCAAGTAATGGTGACAATGTAGGGAAAGGTTAAATTCACATTGGAAGCTATCATGATGAAGTATGGTGTGATGTAATACAAATGGACGTGTTTCGCGTTTTATTCAGTAGACCATGGCAATATGATAGAAGTGCAATACACCATGCAAGGTCGAATACTTTCCTAATTATCGAGGATCGTAAGAGATTGGATTTATTACCTATGGAGAACGAAGGAGGAGCAAGTAGCTTAGTGATATTATTTTCTGCCAAAGGTTTCTAAAGTAGTAATAAGAAAAATTTGTTTTGATCTTTTCCCAAAACAAGGACTGCGAATAAAAAGGGGAAAAGGAAATGCCATCGGAGGTGGCAGATTTGTTGGAGTATGGAGAGGTATTGTCAAGTCACTTACCTAGTGGGTTTCTGCCAATGATGAAGATTTCCTATCATATGGAATTGATAACTGGAGCAAGTTTTCAAAGGACCCACATGGAATGAATCAACTTATGAGTGAGAAGTAGAACAAGCAAGTACAAGATTTATCGGATACGGAATTGATAATAGACAATTTGAGTCCATGTGCAGTTCAGGTAATGTTTATGCCTAAGAAGGATGAAGAATAGAGAATGTGTACAGATTCAAGAGCTATCAGCGAGATCACCATCACATATCAGTTCCAATTGCCAAAAGATGGATAACTTGTTAGGCTGTTTGAGTGGAGTGAAGTACTTCACCTAGATTAATTTGAAGGGTGGTTATCATCGGATTAGAATAAGAGGAGATGAACCCAAGAATGCTTTCAGAACCAAGGAATACGTGCATTAATTGCTGCAATGCCATTTGAGTTTTGGGTTTACTCATGCCTTAGTGCATATATGAGGCTGATGAATGAAGTGTCGAAGCCATTTCTTGGATGATTTGTTGTACTATATCTAGATGATATACTAATTTTCAACAGAACAAACATGGATTATCTTATGCACCTAAAAAAGTCTTAGACAAGCTGAAGAAGGAGAAGCTATTAATAAACTTGAAAAAGTGTTTGTTCTTGAAGGACAAACTAGTATATCTACGCTTTTTAATTTTGCAACAAGGATTGAAGATGGACTCGGAACAGGTCAAAGCAATACTGGACTGACCTACCCCAAAGAATGCTACTGAGGAAAGACGTTTTCCCGGTTTATCAAGTTTCTATAGAAAGTTTATAAGAAACTTAAGTGGAGTGTGTACACCATGGACTGCATGTATGATGATAGGATTGTTCAGATGGACATTCCAAGCTGTAAATAGTTTTGAGCCATTGAAGAATAAGACTACAAAGAACCTTGTATTAAACTTACAAGATTTTGATAAAGTATTCCAAGTAGAATGTGACATAAGCGCAACAATGGTTGGTGCAATGTTAACTCAATAGAGAAGATCAGTTGCATATTTTAGTGAGAAGTTGAAGAAGAAAAGCAGAAATATTCAGTATATGACTATGTTATAGTTCATGCATTGAAAAAGTGAAGGGACTATTTGCTGCCCAAGGAGTTCGTATTGTATACAGACCATTAAGCCTTGAAGTTCATAAACAGCCATACTAAGTTGAACCACATGCACATGAAGTGGGTTGAGTGCCAGAAGAGTAATTCATTTGTGCTCAAGCATGGATCAAGATTGTCAAACAAGGTAGCTGACACCTTAAGTAGGAGAGTTGTGTTGTTGAACAATATGTCAGTATAAATGATTGGGTTAGATAATGTGAAGGAATTGGATGAAAAAGATGCAGAGGTAGCAGCCGTTTGAAGAGCATGCAAAGACCCATAGGTGAGTGGTAGCAGCCCATATGAGGACTACATAATCCGAGAATTATTCTTGTTCAAGACACAACAATTGTGTATCCTGCAAGGATTAATGAGGGAGAACATAGTGATGGATTATCTAGTTACTTTGGAAGAGATGAGACCCTGGCTGTGCTCGAGAGATATATTATTGGTAGGGTGTGGCTAAGAATGTTAGCATGTGGGAAGATGCAAAGTATACCAATTGACAAAAGGAACAAGCAGGAATGCGAGATTGTATACATTATTACCAATACCAAAATGACCATGGGAAGAGATAACTTCGGATTTTGTTCCTAGACTACTAAGGTCGCAAAATGGTAATGACTATATTTGGCATGCTTGACAGATTTTTGAAGATGGCACATTTTATTTCTGGCGAAAAGATCAATGATGCTTCAAATGTTGCAAGTTCATTTTTCAAATTAGATTGCATTGGATTTCCCAGAAGTATTGCTTCACAAAGAGACTCCAGACTCTCGGTTCAGTTTTAGACAGCACTGTGAAGATAGTTAGGCACCAAGCTGTAGTATAGCTAACATACCACCCACAAACAGATAGATAAACTGATGTTCTAAACAAAATTTCAGGGAATGTGCTTAAATGTTTGGTTGGCAATAAGCCAGCACAGTGGGATATTATTTGCTCAAAAATTTCCTATAACAATTCAGGGAACAAGTTAGTAAGAATGACTCCATTTCAATTTGTGTATGGAAGATCACCCGAGGAAGCGAGACATCTATTGAAAATAACAAAAATTTAAAAAAAAGGTCCATACGTATGCATGAGTTGCATGAGAATGTGTGAAGGAAGCTACAAGAGAGCAGCATGAAGTCTAAGGGGAAAGCAGATGAAAAGAGGACAGTGGGAATCTTTGGCTTACAGAGATTCAATGCTTGTACACCTAAGGAAAGATAGGTTATCAGGAGGAACCTTTGATAACTTCAGATATAAGATAATTGGTCCTCACAAGACTCTAAGAAACTTTTCAGATCATATGAGATTGAGCTGCTAGAAGAGTTGGATATTTCACCCATTTTCAATATTGCAGACTTCTATCCTTATCAAGGAATTGATAGCATTGAAGAAGAAGAGCAAAAACCTGCATATTGAAAACTCAGATTCTTGAGAAGAAGCGTGAAGAGATTAAAGAAGTCTTGGAAGACAGAAATGGGAATAAGACAAGACAACGAGTGTACAAAGAGTATTTAGATCTATGGAAAAACAATATTGTATTAGAGCAGATAAGGAGCAATTGCTTTCAATGCGGAGAGGAGTCTGGAAAGTTGTTAAAAATAACCACATAATGCTGACATCCATAGACTGTAATGCTTTTTCGAAATTGGAAACTAAAGGATATGAGAACAATGACTCCTATTGAGTTGGGTTTATCAGAAGTGCAATTACATCACTGTCATTTTTCCAAGGTTCCCAAGGAGGTGTTGTTGTTATTGAAATAGGGTTCTGAGATAGAAAAACTAAGTGTTAATAAAGCAATTTGTTTATGTGATCTGGTTTAAACGTGGAAAATATTAACTATCATTCTAAACATACAAATCTTAACTATCATAAATGTGCAATTGCTCCTCTAAATCTATCCTGTTCTAGAATCAATGCAATTGTTGAAAAAGGAAAGACCTTACTGAATGGGAGAGAACAACATAAACCCAGGCAACATGCTTTCATTGATCTTTGTTTGGGTCTGCAATGAACTCATGAGACAGAAGAAGCATCAAGAGATACCTGTCATACTCGTGAAGAAAATTTCAATCATCGATTCACTCTTACCTGGTCATTTAAAATTACTTCACTTGACAATTCTCTCTCTGTTATAAAGATCGAAAGTCAACATTTTGCAAAAGAATGATAAATACAACAAAGATCAACATCAGTTGTGGTTTCTGTGATGCTGTCCTGCAAACAGTTGCCACACAATGCGTCTGACAATGCTAACAGATGATTGTCCAACAGGAAAATCTAGCATAAGTTAATATACTATGTAGTATGAGACTCACCCCCAAGTTGTCTCATGTATTGACGGGCTTCCAAAATTGAACCTGCTTGGAAACCCCGGGAAAATAAAATTGAGATGTTTCCTCTTCAGGAAATATTTGAGTCATAAAAGGTCTGTGAAACAAAGAGACAGCCAAATGTTTCTTCAATTTAACCAAATATTTCCAAACTTCAAAACATGTAACATGTAGTCAATGCATTCCATAGTGACCAACTAATGATTGAAAAAGCAATGCCGTCAAACAGATATTACTCTCTAACCGTTAGCTCAATAACCGTTGGCAGTTTTCTGCACACATGAAGGTTTTTCAGTCTTCAATCAAAGGTCAATCGAGCTGGAGAGTTTTTCATGGTTATGATCTTAATGGGAGGGCACAGTTTGAAGGTGATGCAAAAAAACAAAATCCTCTGTAGTAGTGCAAGTGGACAAATAAGCGGAAAAATGAAGCACTGGCACTGATAATCAGTGAAAGTCCAACGAAGTAAAATACCAGATAGGATACTTCACATCAGCATGGGAATGCAGTTAAATTGACAGTAACAGTGCAATTGCTATGCATAATTATGATACAATAAGAATAGAAATGCATGCTTTTAACAGTTACAGACATGATCCAATCATCCAGGTTTCAAACACCGTCAATACTAACTAGGAGGAATAGAATGGCCTACTTAAATCAGTCTAGCTTCTGTAATTTTTCATGATTTGAATGGCATAGACTCTGTGAGAGATGAGGAGATTGTTGTTCAACATTTGTTTCTAGGTGTGAGAATAAGCCAAGATTTGTATTAAGCCCGGAAAACCTACCCCCAGCAAGGTCTTCTCCACCCTCTACTCATAACTCTCAACCCCCACACTTTGTCGAATTGATCTCCAGGCGTTCACATGTTCACCCACAGCTTCCAAGATGATCATGCCTTCGCTACCACTCAAAAGGCAATCAATCGGGACACAACTTGGGAACAAGAAGGGATCCCTTGTAAGTTCTCTGAATTCACATTTCAGTAAGAGAAGCTCCAAAATACCAGTTTTTAACAGGAGTTGGACTGGTGTGGGGCCAATGAAGCTTCACTATTTATATCTGATAATCATTATCACATATGCTATTGACTTTTGAGGAAAATACTTCCCATATCTCTGAAAACATGACATACATTTTCTGCAGTTTTGTTTGATTCTGGAACATTTTGCAGTGATGAAATCAAGGAGAATCGCCTTCCGCTTTTTGGTTACGTCTTTCAAGGAGAAGTGTCTGCTTGGGCCTTACAGTTATTCTTCTTTCCTTATTTTGTTTTTTACTGATTTGTTAAGTTTATGTAGATTGGTAGAATCATTGCTATGTTAGTCTTGATTTGCAAAAACAAGAGCATAGTCGTCAACATGTACCAGTCAACTAGTATTGTGGTCTCTGTCATGATTCTGAATCCTATACTATTGGGTCCTTAGTTTTACTGTCAATGTCTCCTCCTCTGGATTGGCAACTTCTGAGTTGTAAGGTTTTCCTTTTATTGTAGGTGAAGGGTCCAAATTTGAACCCACATCACCTAATACAAAAAATAACAAACAGAAGTAACGGGAACCCCTCCAAAAAGTAAAAAGTAAAACAGGGACACAGCCAATCAGCTTTTTAACTTTCAATCATGACTATTGATGTCATTAAATATTCTTACCATATTCTTTTGGCTTAATTTATCGATTGTATTAATTTATTAATGAGAATCATGTGTCTGTAGTTGTACATACATACATACATATTTATATATATATATATATATATAGAGAGAGAGAGAGAGAGTTGTTTCAGCAAGCACATATTTAGAAGGATTGTTTACAAAACCATCTCTCCTTCTAACACTTTTTGCATTCGCCATTTTAGTCAACCTAGCTAATAGACCAAAACACGTATTCAAAAAGCATCACAAAAGATGAGCAGTTTGCAGCAGAAAATCCAAATTACAAGGAGACACAAAATTTAAAAAAAAAAATCTAAGTTAGCAACTTAGCTCTAAAGCATCATACTAATTAAGTGAGACAAGGTGCCCAGATGGCAGCAGCATGACATTTAAGGTTGACACTTGTATCTTATTGCTTCCTTTTGCAAATTATGCAATTTTACCTTAATATTCATTTCTAGCAATGTCACCAGATACAAAAATAAAGGGAACAGTGGTCAACTATATGAGGTCTAATAGAGATATATCACCCTTGAAATCCAAACTCTTAAGTGCCTTAATGAAGTTACCTGTCCCTGCAATTTTCACAATAAACGGTATTTGGATAACTTCCCTTGATTTAGCATTGCATATACAACGATTTTCCTCCTCGCTGATAGTATTTGAAATCTGGAATTTCCACAGGGCTCCATCCAAAGATTCTTTAATCTGCATAAAATATAGTAGACATATTAAGACAATTTCCTCCAGGTATGAGTAAAAGTAAAGAAACGGAACATTCTTTTTTGTTGCAATATATCTCATTCCCAAAAATAAACCTGCAGAAGAAAAACATGTAGTGGTAATCCACTGCTACGAAAGCCTTCTGTAACAGACTTGCAACGTAATATCCAACTTTCAGTATCAGCTACTTTTGAAGCAAGCATTTTCAAGCTAACATCTTCCACAATACTAGACTCTCCAGCTTCCTGAAGATAAGAAGAATTGGTAAGCCCCAAAAACTGATAAGCATTTCTAACTCAATACCATGGCATTACTGTATTCATAAAATCCACATATTCTCCCTATAAAAATCGTAAAATCATAAAATAAAAAATTGATAAATACATAGAAGTATCCAAAGTAGATTATCAAACTAGGAATTTCGAATACATAAATATAAGAACTTGAAAAAATGAGAGCCATATCACACATGAAATCTCTCATGCAAAAGTTAACACTTCAAATTCCCACTGGATAAATGAAAAGTTCGTATTTAGATTAGTGTCTCAGGTTTTTCAAAATGTATTTAATTCAATGTTGCAATCCTCAAAGGATGTACAGAAATAGGAAAATCATTTCTTAAGGGGAAACCATTGAACCACAGTCAAGCATATGCTAGTATCCAGATCCATACCAATGATAAACTGAATAGACGCATATAACCCTAACTAACATTTCAAGCAAGATAAAAATAACTCCAAAAATGATTTACCTTAAGTTTGAGAAACTCTGGCCATGTAAGAGCACAAGATTTGCAATTAAACAATGCATGTACCTCCTTTTGCCATGCTCTGAAAAATAAGAATATTCAACTGATTTACATTTCCGAAAGGAATCTTAACCACAAAAACAATGAAGCATAATATCTTAACCACAAAAACAATGAAGCATAACATCTTAACACAAAAAAATGAAATATCAATTTGATTGGAGGCAACCATCAAATCATCTAGTTGGCACACGTCCAACTCCTATCAGGATTTGAGTATGGGGCAACTCTCTATAATCCAGAAGTTGTTAGCCTGCCAACAAGATATGACACCATCGGTCGAGGGCAGCTATATATATATAGTTGGCACTTGATCAATAGATTGAGGGCAAGAGGAAAATTCAAGAAAGTACCTATGTTTACAAATTGCTTCCTCAATTTGACCAACCTTAATGGGAAAAGAAATTTTCAATTTCTGCAGAGAAACAACAATCCAAATTTAGGTTGAAATTTGAATAATACTATCTATGTCAATATCAAAATATCCAAACTACTATATACTCTTGGTACTAATAATACCTACAACCATGATAACTTAAAGCCACTCCAATAAAATATACTTATGCACACAAAAAGACTTTCATTAAAGCTACATTACTACAAATATGCCAGCATACCTATTATATTACATTATGACAAACATTGCAACAAGCTGACACACTTGGATCTAATAGTGTATAGTATCATATTTTTCATTGATACAGACAGAAGAGTATTTCTGTTTTTCAGAAGGGCAAACCAGTGTTCAGGTAAAAATACCTTAGAGTTCATGACAAGGTCCTCCAGATCCTGAATATTGCATTTTTTCTTTGAATTTGATTCTGGAAGAAGTAGATACACTTGTGCAAGCCACTGTTTACTCTCGAGCAATGAACTTTCTAACAATTTATATTCTCGAGGTTTGATAGGTAGATTTCTTGTATCATTTATGAGACTATCAACATCCTATAACACACGAACAAGATGTCAGTTTGCATCAGAGAATAACCTCATAAGTCGAACAACTAGTTGTAAGTTCAACAGGAATTACATGGTGATACAACAAAACAAAGCCCATGAACAATCTTACAGAAATACTCATTTTATAGTGTCCCTCCATGAAATCACTAAAACCCATAATTTAAGATCAATAATAAGCTAACTTGCATAGCTATGGACAAAAGCTAGACTGCTAGGATACGGGTAAGGATACGGGTTTGGTACGCTGAAATGGCGAATTTTTTTAACACCAGGGTACGATATGCTGCTGGTACATTCGTACAATATATTTTTAAAAATTTTAAAAATATAAATATATATAAAAATTTAAAGAAAACAACAAGCTTATAGTCTCAGCAACCTATAAAATATTAGAAGCCAACATCAAGCTTATTATGAATTAGAAGCCATCTAAAGCAAGATTTCTTTTGACTGAATACAAGAAGACCACAAAACATTAAATCTATGAGTCCATCTACTAATGGGCTCACAAACATTCCACTTATTGTTAAGGCCCAGGGAAAGGTTTGGGGAGAAGGCAATCTTTTCATAGAGTTGTTTGGAGGTAGCCTCTTGGAGAGGGGGCCCTTTGAGCCACCTCATAGTATCCCAAAAGCCATTCTCATCCACCATAATTAGTTCAGTAGAGGGAGCTGTGAAATCATTTAAGAGCATTGTATACATTATGAACTGACATTAAGGAAGCTTATAGAAAGCTTTAAGGTCTGTCCATTCCATCCACTTCCCAAATTTGTACAAGCCATAAAATATTTTAATTCCTTTCTCAAACCAAAGGAGGGCAGAGCAGCCTCTTGTCAAGGCAAGGATCTTGTCATTATATTTCAGATTCCACCAAATCGATTTGTAGGCTTGGCACTTAGTGTCAAAGGAAGAGAGGATATGCTGCCCAACCACCAAGCACTTCACTTGTTCCCATGCCTTCCAAATTGACTGAAGAATAAACGACCCTTGAGGAGCAACAAGAAAGCCCCCAAATGGTAAGTCAACCAAATGAAGTCCTTTTAATCTCTCTTTACCCTTGGGAGCCAATTGGCAATATTGAATCTCACACGAACTTTCCAAGGTTCAATTCCCAGTCAACGCCCTCAAGTTTTCTTTTTTGCGCTTAAAAACAACTGTGGGGGTACGCTATGGGTACATACCCACAGGCCCTGGGTACGTAACGAGTACGGTTTTCTGTATCCCGTATCTACCTAGGGCCTATGGGTACATACCCACAAGGTACCCAGAGAGTACCAGTACTAGTTTCCTTACCAAGTACTGTTACCATAATTTTCACGCAAAGGATTGGCTATTATTGGAAGACTGGCTATTTTAGCTTTGCTAAAAATATCATGGCTAAATATAGTGATTGGCTTAAAATAGAAGTTTGCTAAAAATAGCGATTGAAGTGGAAGCTTGGCTAAAAATAGCACTTGGCTATTTTTAGAGAGAGGAGCTAAAAATAGAAGAGCTAAAAATAGAAGTCCAACTTTATTTTTAGGAGTGCATGAATGGATGGATAAGATTGGTTTGGATAAATTTAGCAAGTTGCTTCTCTAAATAGACGTGGTGCTAAAATTGGATTGCATGAAGAAATAAACAAAGATCAAACTGTTGGCGCCATAAATGGAAAGAGAGACGATAAATTTATTTTAAAAAAGGCATGCTGCAGTCCAAGAATAGCTATGCATGAAGGATGGAAGAATATATTCAAAAATCAGTCAAAAAGCATGCATGAAGTCTGCGCCAAAAGGATGTGGAAAAGACAAAACAAATAAGACAAAAGGATGTGGAAAAGACAAAATAGAAGAGACAAAGATAAAAGAAATAAATAAATTAAAAGCAGCAGTCTGTTCTAGGAGATTTGGAGCAGTAGCATGCATAACAGGATTTACTAAACTTACTAACTGTTGTTACAGTCTAAACAGCCAGCAGCATGCAGGGAGAATAATAAATAAAATAAGCAACAGCAGCCTATTAATAGCTTATAGCAGCAGTCTATTTTGAGCAAGGGGAAGCCTATATTGGCTGATTTTTATTGTAAAAATATACACACTTGGGCTGATTTGCTCTAGCAATTCTAGCCTTGTATTTGCACCTCTGAATAAAAAGGCTCCGTTTTTGCCCTCTCATATCATTGTTTTTTAATTATTCATTGTGTTTGATAGGAATATTGTGTTGCTTTAGTGTGGAATTTACGCCCTCTACCGTTGTCCTTTCTCCTAAACCCTTGAATTAATTTTGCAAAATAGCTTAGAGTTGTGCAAGTGTGTGGATATTTGATTTCCCTGTGTGTAGAAGTACATGCATGTGTTAAATTATTGGTGTATCGCCCTTATTTCCCTTTTCCCGCATTCCTTTCCTTTTTCCTTGTCAAGTTTTTCGTTTTTTAAGGTGGATTCACAAGGGCATCAGCCCTCTCTGGAGGTTCACCTCAGCCATACGTTACCCACAGCCTTGAAGTGTTCCAATTTTGTCAACAGAGAGAGAGAGAACACACACCATTCTCTATCAAGGTGCAACTTCTGGGTGACAACAATTTTTGGCATGCCCAGTGGGACAGTACAAAAATTTTCTAAAGAAGTTGATGTTATTCTTAGAAAATATTAGTGTTTCAAACACAAATATTTAGCATCTGCGACTCCATTGGTTCAAAAACCCATTTTCTCAATCAGCAAACCATTTCCTCCATCTTTCCATATTTTTATGAGGTTGTGCAATCATGACTTCAATTCCTCATTGGAATTCCCAGTTTCAAGAGAATTATTACTCCCCTCCACCTCCTTTTCCCCAAAATCCTCCTCCAAATCAGTATTATAAGCCCTATCATAATGAATATGCCCATGATCCAAACAATTTATATGGTTATCCTAATAATCATGGTGTTTTTCAGAGCAGGAATATGCAGATTATGGAAACAATTTCATGCCTAATGATGATTTTCAAATGCAGGTACAACACTTGGAGATAAAAATGGTACAAATGAGGGCAACAAGTTCCATCAAGGCAACCAAGCTTGGATTCAGAGTACCCTACCCATGGGTCAGTCCTATGCCAAACTGGTATAGCCCTCAAGAGAAGATAGACTTTGTGTCTGAATTGATACCACAAATATCATAGTGGAATGAAGAGATGGAAGCTTACCAATATAGTGTTGAGAAACCCTGTCAATGGGGTAATTCTTCACTATCATCATGCAACCCTCCTACTACTTTCCAACCACTTCAACCGGAGCCCAAGTCCCAAATTCCTAGCTTTCTTAAAGCTTCTCCTCCACAAGATCTTACACCTCTCCAATAATCTTAAACCTCTCCAATAATCTCAACCATAGCAAAATCGGTTAGCAACCCAACCCACCCCCTCTCCTCATATTCCCAAATCCATTCTAGGATGAAACTAATCAACAAAGCAGTTTGGAAGAGCATCCAACAAAAGAGTCAAGTGAAGAAATTCTCGAAAAAATCTAACAAAATGGAGCTTACAGTTTGAGGACAAACAAATTCCACGGTTGGTTAAGCCTACAATAGAGGAGTGCACGAAAGTGGTTGAAATTACAAAGCAGCAGAAGGAATATGACCAACAAGCAAAGGTTAGACAAATTTTTCTCAAATCTCTTGAGATACAACGTAAAGATAATGTTTTGAAGGAGCATATGAATGTTTCTAAGGATCAAATCAACAATCTTGAGCCTATATCACCTTCAGATCAGCTTGCAAACAGTCATATAGAGGAGGAAATCAACAAAGAAATTCAAATTCAAAAGGAGTTTTCCTCAAGCATGAACAATAAAGAGGATGAGGTTTTATCAGACTTAGAAGATTTTGATGATGAGGAAGAGCCAATTGAAATTGTAAGTATTCCACCTCCATCATTTATCTTCTTCAATAAAGACTCTCTTGTTATTACATCTTCTTTCGAGCTTGAAAAGGAGCCAAATATGGGGTTGTTTGCAAAGGATGAGGTAGAAAATGTTTCAAATCAGTCTCTCGAGTATCCAATATGATCGAGAAGGGCCTCAAGCACTCCAAATGATGAGATTTCACACAAAGAAGAGGGGCATATCAAAAAAATCAGTCTATCAGCTATGAGAAAACCATGTCCAATCAAGTATTTGGCTAGTTTAGAGCCACAAAAGGAGTTGTCATCAGTTGTGCTTAATTCAAGAGCATACAAAAGAGCTTCAAGTTGTCAAAAATCAGCCCCAACATCTACAAAGATAGAGTGCAAATCCTATAGAGGTGTTCATTCTTTTCTGGGCTGATATTTTGAGCAAATCAATGATGCAAACCATGTCTGCACTTTTACCATGTGATCTAGTCACAAAATTGATCTCATGGCCACACTTTCTAAGAAAAGGAAGTTATTTCTCCCAACCAATATGTGGTTTTGTTTAGCTTTCCTTTCTCTTTGTTTAGATTAGGAGTAGTTTAGGTTTGTTTCTTGCATAATAAATGTTTGCATGCACATTGTATTTTCAGTTTTCTTAGTTAGTTCTCTTTTAAATAAGTGCTTGCATGCACATGTTTTCCCTTTGTTGGTGAGTGCATTTAAATGGTTTTGTTTCGTATGATACAAGTTGTTGACAGAGGTATGTGACTCCATAGCCTACTGGATGCGTAAAGCTACCGATCTCTTTGTTCAGCAAGAAAACACCCCGTGATGTCGCCAAAATGTTACCATAATTTTCACGCAAAGGATTAGTTATTTCTAGAAGATTTGCTATTTTTAGCTTTACTAAAAAAATCGTGGCTAAAAATAGTGCTTGACTTAGAATAGAAGTTTGCTAAAAAAGCAATTGAAGTCGAAGCTTGGCTAAAAATAGCATGTCTAAAAATAGCGTGGCTAAAAATAGCACTTGGCTATTTTTAGAGAGAGGTGCTAAATATAGAAAACCTAAAAATATAAGTCCAATTCTATTTTTAGGAGTGCATGAATGGATGGATAAGATTGGTTTGGATAAATTTAGCAAACTTCTGCTCGAAATAGACATGGTGCTAAAGTTGGATTGCATGAAGAAATAAATAAAGATCAAACTATTGGTGCCATAAATGGAAAGAGAGACAAAAAAATTTAAAAAGGCATGCTGCAGTCCAAGAATAGCTATTGCATGAAGGATGGAAGAATATATTCAAAAATTAGTCAAAAAGCATGCATGAAGTCTGCGCCAAAAGGATGTGGAAAAGACAAAATAGAAGAGACAAAGATAAAAGAAAGAAACAAATTAAAAAGCAGAAGTTTGATCTAGGAGTTTTGGCGGAGCAGCATGCATGAGAGGATTTACTAAACTTACTAACTGTTGTTATAGTCTAAACAACCAGCCTAATGGTATAACAGAGAATGGTAGAAAATAAGAACACGTGGATAAGAATATGCTTGTTAAATTTACGCTCACTGGGCAGCTATATCACTTGCTTATCCACTACATGACATGGTTGAACTCCCCACAACATATTTGTTGTCTTTAGCACAGTTGGATGATGTACAGTGCCAACAGTTCTGCGGACCGGATGAGAGGATGCGGACGAGAAACCACAGAGAAGGGGACTTTCAATGTAACAGAAAACGCAAATTTACTGATAAATTTCCCAAATCACCAGAACCAGAATGTCATTCATATGAATGAACAACCTAAATATATGCTAAATTGGTATTAAACACTCATCTTTTACAAAATCTCATATATAGGGAAGCCATGAATGACACTGGTTGTTCCCCTACAACCTCCTAAGATCTCATTCTTCTCTGACACCAAATCAAGCAGATACACTAGAATAATAACAATATTTATATTTACCCTCCAGATATATCAACCAATACATTTGGCTATTATATAGCCATATAGAAAGCACAACCATCACCTAACAAATAGGAACAACAAACCCAGTAATAGACACGGGTACCAACAAACTAAAAAACAAATAACAATATACTAATAATTTACCCAATGTAAAAACAATTTCCTAACAGAAGTAAAGAGTGTGGTCATGAAGAGGTGGAATAAATTGACCACCGAATTACATCTCCTTTCGTATGCACAAAACCCAAAGTATTATAGCTTTGAAATACTTGGGCTACCTAACAGGCAACCACCATTCTCTAACTCCGAAGTTGCAAATGGAACCAAGGCAGCATTTAGAAGACTTTTTCCTGATCCATCTATAGCCAGTGTGGTCTGCAACAAAATGGGCATGTTTGTAGCTTCAAAAGGCAACATGGGAGAGGTTAAGACTCTCTTTGACAAGTACACCATGAGCCCAATCAAATGGTGGTATGTACATGGCCATGATGCCAAGTACCTACGACCTATCGCCATCAAAATTCTTTCACAAGTATAACATTTATTGAAAATTTAAATTTTATTAAGTTACTAAGTAGCATATTTTTGTACATTCTTAGTATGTTACTAATTTGAAATTTCCAACAAACTTATTTTGTAACAGGTGGCTAGTTATTCTTCCGCAGAGTGGACTTGGAGTACTTATGTCTTTATTCACTCAACAAAACGAAACAATTTGGCATCCAAAAAAACAGAGGATTTGATATATGTGCATTCGAATTTGTGCCTCTTGTCACACAAGTATGAGGACTATATTAAAGGTCCTCACAAACTTTGGGATATTCTTCCAGAGACTGCAGACTTGGATACCTCTGCAACCTATCTTTCCCAACTTTCAATATTTGATGGCGAAGATAGCATTCAATGGAGTTCACAAGGTGTGGAAAGCAGAGCTACAAAAACTGGAGTTAGTGGGCATGACATTAAGGAATTTGGTTTTGAGGAAAAATGTAGATGATATATTCTACATTATTTGGCTTCAAATTGGCATTGCCACATGATGAATGAGAATGTTAAATTTTATATTAAATATTTTGAGCTTTGATCCTACTATATTTTTCAAGTTGTCTATTTCTTATGGACTAAAAAACGAGTAAAATGAGTGTGTGTGTGTGTGTGTGTGTGTGTGCATGTGTGTGTGTAATTTACATATATATGTACGGACATACCATACCCTAGGGTTTTGAAAATCAACTTACCCGCATACCCATACCGTACTTGTACCTATATCCTGGCAATATAGATTTTCTGTATGTGAAAGTTTATTTAAAGCTTAAGGAAGAATGTACAGAATAACTGAGTTTTTGATATATTGTATAAGCTTCTTCTTTATGCAAATAAAATATGTAGCTATCTCTTCCTTTATCCTATATTTGAATAGTGAACAATGGTATCAAAGTCATACAAAATGGATCCATGAAGAAGAAAAAGCAACTATGGAACAGCCACGAAAGGGATGGAGTTTCTAGAAGAGATATTAGCTTGAAGATTCTGGTGAAGTTTTCTTTTTTTTTTAAGATGTTTTCCAAGCTATTTTATTTGGCTGATTTAATTTTTGCCTTACTACCTTGTTGGTGGTGTTGTAAGCCTGGGAGAACCATTTGAAAAGTAGAATTCTTTGCCCGAGGCATGGCAAGATAGATTTGAAGTACTAGAAAGTGGCAAATAAGATCAACTAGTACCAGAAGCGCGTTAAAGAAAGCTGAGGGCAACAGTTGCTGCATATTTAGTTTGCCTCGGGCATTGCAAATTGTCAAAACCATTAAAAACCTGCTGTTTGACATTTCCACTTGCTGATGTGGCAATGGAAATTCATTAAAAACTGGTGAAAGAATTGCCAAAGGCATGATTACTTGTTCACATACTGTCAGAAGCCCTTTATTTCTGCACATTATAAAATGGTATTTTTCCCTTGGCTGGGTGTGTTTTGTATGACTGGAAATTGACATCTGCTGAATGAAAAGCTGAAATATGGCTGAATTTTAATTTTTCTTTTCTGTGCTAAAAGACATGTGTGGGTCCCTAAGATCTGTTATTTCAAGCTTCAAAGTGCATGCGAAGTTTCTTGGAAAGTATTTAGCATTTATTATTAGTTTATGGGCCCCTACCAAATATGTAGCTATCTCTTCATTTATCCCGATAGTTTATGGGCCCCCACCAACATTGCAGTACCCGCCAGCTTCAGGCATCATTTTATTGCTGACTCATCTCAATTACTTGACCATAGACATTGATACAGTACTATTTGGATATTATGTGGTTTTTTCGTGGACTACTTTTGTGATACATGTGGTGTTTGAGGCACGCAGTGCCAATCTAGTGTTGTGATTTATATTACTAGTTTTCTTGTACTTATGTTGTTATGGATACTAGCAGGATGTGATTCAAATAGATCTTACTTGATATAGGATGGATGTATGTCAATTCTGCTGCATATTTTGATTACTAGTTATGACGATGATGATTTGGATGTTATCATCGAATAACTTAGATGGAATCTATATTTTGATCTACTATGGATGTACATCATTATGGATAGTTATCTCATTCGAATAATAGTTGGTTGCTTAATTTTGATTGTTAGCCGTAAGTGATATAACTATTGATGTACGTGGTATTGTTTTACATGTATTGACTAGGTACGATGACGTGTGAATCGAGTGTGCAAGTTCTGAGGTTCACACGAGAGAGCATGGGACTCGAGTTTGCACCTCCAAGTTTGCACAAGTGGTCGTCTAGGCCGAAACCTCACCTTCCCTTGTTAATCGATTGGTCTTATTATTTTGGCTTTGAGTGGTTTTGAATAAATCACTCTCCTTGTGTATGTGTCGTGAATAGTTCGAACACCTTTAGTTGTTTCCTTCTTGACTCATATTGGATTAATTTATCTAAACCTTGTTTAGAGTTATTTAGGGGCCTAATGGTCCCTACTTGTGTTAATGATGTTTTAAAATTGTTAATCTTGTTTTAAGAGGTGTGGGACCACCTCTCTTTGTGTGCCACTTTTCCCAAACTCGAATTTGGGATAAAAGTGGAAATTGGAAGGGTTGTTTTTCACTTTGGGGGTCTCATTTACATGAAAAAGACCCCTTGGACCCTACCTATGGGTAGGGGAACTCTTTCTAGGTTCAAATGGGGTTTTCCCTCCCATTTGAGCCTCACTTTTCCCCATCCCTTAGCTCACTTGTTTTGTGAGCCTTCTTAGGAATTTGGAATGGATTTTTAATTTTGATTTTGTTTTTTTTTGTGATTCTCCTCATTAAGACTCTTGTCTTATGCTTGATGGAGACTTGGGGGAATCTTGGACTTGAGAGGAAGAGGGGGACACATGTCACCCTCTCATTGGGTGAGGATCATAGAGATTCCTCTTCTTATTCCTCCACTTGGGAGGGCTAAGGATCTTTTGGCTTCATTTTGCACTTGGGAGTTTGGAGGAGAGCTTGGAGGAAGAGTTGGAGAGCTTGGGATTTGGATTTCTTGGTTGAGAGGTAGGCCTCTCATCCTCTTGCTTTATGTTTTATCATATGTAAAAATGAATGGAATGGTTTTCTTATTTGTTTGTGCAATTGTGTTAAGTGTATAGTGAATTGCATGTAGTTTCTTTTACTTTGTTGAAGGTGAGATGGACTTGAAATGTTGGGAAGAGGGTGTAAACCCCCTCTTGCACCCACATGGCTTGATGGGCAAGCCATGATGGGATTTTTCTTTTATTTTCTTTCTCCCTCATATGGATGATGAGGGAGATGGGTTTTCATATGGGTTGAAAACTCATCTCCCTTCCTTGCTAAGGAAATCTTCCAAGGTTTGAAAAACCTTGGCAAGGAGGAGGCTTGGAGTTGGGATTTGGAGGTTATGTGATGTTTGGAGTATGGTGATTCTTGTGGGATAAATGTATGATATGGATTTTCAAATGTTTGCCTCTCTTCCCCTCCATGAAGAAATTTGGAGTTTCTTCATTGTGTTTGCTTTTTGATGGATGGTTTGTTTTGTGAGTGTGTTTGTTTTAACATTGAGTTTTCCCCTTTCTTTTGCAACTTGGAGGCATGCAACCTCTCTCTCCCATGGCCTTGGAGGGAGGCTAGCATGTCCTCCATTTTTTTGAGATGGCATGTAATGATGCCAATAAATTTGGGGGACAACCAAGCCACCACTCTTGTGGTGAAATATAAATTGGAGTTGTAATGTAGTGAAGACCTTGTTATTACTCTTGCATGGTAAGTTATTATACTCATGTAAAAAAACAGATACAAGCTTAGTTTGGGATTCCTTCTTGTTGATAAGCATATTGAGCAACGTATAGCGGTTGTAATTATGAAATGAAAAAATGGAAATATTATTTGCATTATGGAAGCTCCTTTGTATAAATCTTATATTTAAGGGATATGACAATATATGGATTGTTGATTCATTTTGGTTTGGGGATCATTGGTAAAAATGGATAGACCTTGTATTACTTGAAATCCATTTTATACGTAACTTGTTGAAACTGTGGATCTTGCCACTCATTTGATTAGAATTGCTTATGGTCTTATTATTCATAGATTTAATCTTTGTATTGCTCATGTCATGATGTGATTATTTATGTCATTTATATATAACCTCTTAAAAATCTCCCTTATCATCATTAAACTGATTTGGCCCTCTATGGTGGATTGAACTTCTTGTTCTCAGTTCAAAAGATAAGGTAAATTATATATATTTTTCCATTTATGAGGATATCATAATTTCACTAGAGGAACTAGATGATTATTTATATTTGAATTTAATCTATTTCCTGAAGTGTTACCTTTCCAGAATTTTCGAATGCAAGTAAACCTCTGTACAGTATTATATCTTTATTCTGATAATCTATCTAATAAAATTATGCCTTTAAATACAGTATTATATCTTTATTTTGATATTCTATCCAAAATTATTATAGCTTTAAATCAACTTGTTACTAATATTTAATACCTGAAAATGATTAGAAAACTTCTAGGAAACTTGTTCTTAATGTTTATTCCTGAAAATGATCAGAGAACTTCCAGGAAACTGTCTTTAACCAACCATATATATATATATATATATATATATATATATATATATATATATATATATATACTGCCCTCATTTATATTAACGCGCTGAAAATGTCAGTATCAGATTAAACGCATTTGGGGCCTGTGTTTTTATTTTTAATATACAAGTAAATAAATTGTGATATATATGCGACTACACACATGTATATGTACATGTATATGTATGTATGTTAATGGTTAAGCATGTGTTGCAAATCGAGAGCCTGTGCGTTTTTAAACACAAAGAAATGATTAGGGGTTGGGCAGCTGAGCCAACCCAACCCCACACTCAACAATACACGACCCATACACTGTCTTTGTGGTATTCCCCAGCCATATCACAGCTCCATGCCAAAATACTCAAAGCCGCAGCTTTGCTTTGATTAAATAGAATGTGGGTAGCGGCTACCCACAGTGGCGCTTCAAATTAAATCCAAACCCTGTCAAAGCAAATACAGATATATCTACATCTATCTATATATATATATATATATGTTTTTTCATATATACTGGAAACAAATACCATTACCCAGCCAATTTGGTTCGGTTACAATGTACACAACCTAAAGAAAATATGAATATAAGAAAATAAACACAGATATCACTGTTAGAAATATTCCAATTCCAAAATGTGAGCCTGACAATGGTAGAAAATCCTCCATTAAAACCCTTTCTCTCTTCCTTGGAGCTCCCCATAAAAACCTGTACACAAACAAAACAAATGGGAAAAGAAAAAGGATGTGATATATGGAAATAAAAGAAAATTTAGAATATCTTAAAGATATTTAGGGTTCCATACCTAAATCAAGATCTAGGGTGTGGAAACATTTGATCTTAGGGTCCAAAATTAGCCCTAGCTTCTCCCACTTACTTAGTGGGCACCAAGTTGACTCTTTTAATTGAAATTTGACAATAGGGTTCCCTAAGTTGTTGAAAGGAGTTGTTTTAATTAACTTTTCAAATGAATTAATTTTTTATATTTTGGAAATAGGAGCTTAATGATATCTCACCTGGCTATAAATATTATATCAAGGCCTCTTATGATATTTTGTGCATAGGATATAATAAAGAACCCTTAGAGAATTAAATAAACCCTCCTTAATTTGGCTAATTAAAAACGATCATAAGGAACCGATAATCTCTCTCGGGGTCAAGGCTTGCCTAGGAAAATTGGGTGGCCAATAAAATTAATGCTAGCCTCGATGATTAAAGTATATCTTGATAAGCTATATAGACTCTTACTAAATCAAAGCTATTCTCTTGTTCGACTATAATAACTCCATGGTGGGGAGAATTTACCAAACCCCACGGAACCGAGCTTATGTCATGTGTAAGGAAAACTCTTAGCATTAAATTATTAACCGCTAGAGCAAGTAAGGACTCGTTAAATAAGCAACATGCCATAACAGAAATTTTCAATTTATATCCATGATTACCTGATGATGCGCTTAAATAATCGTAGAGTGGGAGTTAAGATTGCATTAATCCTTTGTTCCCGTAAGATCTCATTCTAGTCTCGGATGTAAACAAATTCTAACTCCTTGCTAAGCGATCATTCAACAAAATCTTGTCACCAACGCTTCCAAATTTGGCAAAAAAATTGCCATAATTTTTACGGCCGAGGATTTTTTCTAACAATTTTAAATTGGGTTAAAATTATGGCCACTACAAACACTTTAAGCACGCCAAAAAACTATAAATGAACTTCACACTCTCACTCCAAATTACAAAAACATTTTGCAAGGCAGCAAGTGCAAGAGTGAAAGCAAGCAAGGCTCCTAGAGTGAGAGGTTGAGAGCATTAGCAAGAGGGGCAGCCAAGTTTAAAGAGTAAGTGTTGAATCTTCATTGATCAAGCATTCAAGTTCCAATGCATTCATCAAGCCGGAATCTCTCAAGGTAAGTCATGGCTCTTCATCGCTTTGGCATTTTCCTACTTTCTTTGTTCAATTTTTTTTTGATGTACAATGTTGCATTTTAATATATATTTTTTTATTGTAACATCAATTTTAGAAATCATTAAAAATTGTTAAATAAATTATTAAATTGTTCATGGAATTGTATGTGTGTATGTTGTTTTTAATTGGTTTAGGGTTGTTAAACAACAGTTAGAGAACCCTAAATAGTGGATTAAAAATTTAAAATCATTGTTTGAAAGCCTAAAGATTTAAGATTAAAGATTCTTATTTTTATGTACCCTTTGCTTTTGCACTTCGTGCGAGCTAAAATAAGAAAATGAAAATGAAAATCCTTGTCTTGGGCTCTTAAGCCCTTGCATAAATTAATTTATTGAATTTATTAATTTCATTTCTTGCAAAGTCACTACGAGTTCTCACAACACGAGTCATGAAGAGGTTCAACAAGAGCTTATGGAGGTTGAAATTGAATCTAACACTCAAAGTATAGATGGGAGTTCCATTGGGAGTGCAACTGCTCATTTTAATTATCCTTCCAAGTCATTGAAACATTCTGCCAAAGGTCCCTTCGACAAGAAGGCCCTTTATAACAGTTTACAACCAAACTACAACCTCTAGCAGCCTAGGGACAAAAGGGGACACTAGAATGTATAAGTGTACTTTTGGTCAACTTTAATTTAGAGGCAGCCTTATATGAGTGAATGCACACCTACTTCACATCCGAGGCAAAGGTGTGGAGGTATGTGGCAAATTGTCACTCAAACAAAGGGCTGAAATAAATAAATTGTGGGGTTGTGGTGATGAAACACTTGCAACTAGTACTATGCCATCGAGGGGTCCTACTCCTAGTACTAGAACTTTGCAAGAGGCACAACTTCCTGCTTGGCCATCTAGTTCAGGGCAACAAAGCTTAACGGGGAAACGTAGAATGACTAGTAGTGATACTACAAACACAGTGGCAGAGTTATTCAATGTACAATATAAGGATGAGAAAGATGATGCCACTGGCAAATTATTCTTTTCCAATGGCATTTCATTCCTTGTAGCTTGTTCTTATTATAAGGACATTATGAAAAAGATAATAAAAGTAGGAACATCATATGTGTCACCAAGTGGGACAACCTTGAGGACAAAAACTTGCATAAGAACTAATCTGAGATTAATATTCTAATGGAGAAAATGAAGACTACTTGGGTCACTAGTGGATACAACATAGTCGTGGATGGGTGGATGAACATTACACATCATCCACTCATCAACACCATGGTCATATGTACAAATGGCTCTTACTTCCTAAAGGTTACTGATTGTTCAAGGCACTGCAAGAATGTCAATTTTCAATTCCAAATCCTTAGATATGCTATTGAGGTTGGATCAGAGAATGTGGTGTAAATAGTGACAGATGTGGCCCATGTATATTTGGTGGACTCCTTGTTGAGTGCATGCCATGAATAATGCACTCGACGACATGGGTAAAATAGGTTGGATCGAAGACGTCGTCAATAATGCCAAAGATGTGAAGTTTACCTGCAACCACCACACTTCACATGCACTCTTTAGGTCCTTCTCCAAGAAGGAATTTTTGAAACTTGTGATGACTATATATGCATCGTACTTCATTCTTTTGGAGAGGATGTTTGAGTTGTAAGAGGCATTGCAAGTAATAGTCATCACAAGAGGGTGGAATTCATGGTCCAATTCTGCATCAAAACAAGGCTAGTAAAAGGAAGTTGTTGAAAAAATAATGCTCAAAAAACTTCTCCCATGATTGAGGAATATTCTCTCTCGCGCCCGACACCCAAATGATTAACCCGTAGTTTTCAAGAACGGGATAGAATGATTGAACACAACCTTGAAAAAATCATTTGCTCTCCCAACTTATAGGCCATAAAATAGATGAGGTCAAACTTTTTATTCTAGATAAATGATTGGACTTTAGTGAAGATGGTTATATGAAAGGGGATTACATTGTTGCTGCCAAGCCCTCCAAAGTGAAGCTTGATCCAGCTGATAACCTTGTCCTTAACCCTGTTCCTCAAATGGTAAGATGGCCTCTAAGATAAACAATAAAAGATTGAAGATATACCAGGCATCTAGAACAAATCAAAGCCTTCATAGTTGATGATATGGGATCTAAACCTATAGAATGTGACAATTCCAAGGGCCCTCTTGCAGGTGAGGGCTTCCTCTAAAAGATAGAGACTAATGATGCCAAAAGCATAAGATAAAGAGAAGGAAACGAGAAGAAGAGAGAATAGACTAAGTTTATACATTTTTTTAATAGGTTGGCATTACATGAAGGGGTTGGTAAAGACTCTTCTAATACCCCTAAAAATCATTTAATGTGTGAGCTAAAATGATAGGAACCTTGAGGCTTTTGATAGGAAGGCTATTGTTAGAAACTTCAGGAATGATTGTGAAAGGTTAAAATTGTTTTCTATAAAAAAATTGCTTGCACAAAAAAGTCTTATTTTTGATATTTTATCATAGCTCAAAAAAATACTCATTTTTAATTGACATACACAAAAATATTATGCCTTTTTTGTTTTGTTTTTATTTTTTGAAGGAAAAAGGATTACCAAGATGGTTCTAAGAAGAACTAATTGTCACACCTGATGCTGTTAAATCTATTTCTTGATACTCTTTGAGCTGCTTAGCAGCAGTACTTGTAGTGTTTTTATTCCATCTTGGCATCTATTGCTCCTGCTAGTTTAGGTTCTGCATTTGCTTTAGGCATTTACTAGTCATTTTGTAAATTGCTACTTCACAGAAAAAGGAGTAAGCATCAAATATTTTGACATGCAGAGTAGATGACCCACAACAAGGAAAGAAATTGTACTAATTTTGCTCAAAAACAAATCAGAAAAAAATTTAATAACAAAACTTTCTCTAACAAGGATTCCTTGAAGACAAAGTCATGAGAAAAAACTGAGAAATGGATCTTTAAATTGTACCAAGTAATATATATTCAAAGAATCACATGTAATAGATGAGAAGATAATCACCGCTTGTGAGGGCGACTTAGAGAAAAAGAAAGAGCCTTTAAGTTCCATGTCAATGCGGCAGAAACCTCTCTCAGCATTGTGATTTCATCTAATTCAAAACCAAAGCCCATACCACTTTTAATAGAAGAATTTAAACAAGCAATCAGTTCTTCAAGTTTCTTCATAAGACCATTCCTGTCCCAGTTGTTATCATGGACCACATTCCATGCATTCTCACTATTCAGGAGCAAATTTGCAGATGCCTGCAGCATCACTGCTTTTGTGCGCCAAGTCTCGATATTTTCAAGGCTTTTCGTAGGAACTCTGGCTGTTTAAGTGTGGCTTTAAGAAGCTCAGACTTGTTAAGAAGTTCCTGCACAAAAAATTATAATTGAACTCATCTGAATAGATCAGATAATGCAACTTCCGCATAAATAAGCACTTTGTCATATGTTTCCCAAAACTTAATTAGCACAGGAAAATCCAGGGAGGGGAAAAAACAACCTTAAGTACATCAACACTTAATTGAGGACTGCCTACATGCTGAATACCAAAGACTTGGTCCAAGAAAGGTTTTGCATTTTCCAACCACAAATCAGCAGCTAAAATAGCATCCTTGATGTGAATAAGGGTAGGTAAGGTTGCACAGATGTTATCTGACTTCCTGAAAGAAAAAGCTATATATCCATAAATGTTTTCTAGCTGTACCAAAAGAATAGACTATTATAATTTTGTAAAACAATATCACAAAATTTGCAGAAAGCAAGAATGGTGCACTAAAACCTGACAAGATCATTAAATTCAGAGATGCAACCACCCGCACAGAGAAGTTTCTTAGCACATTGTTCCCAAGCACGTGCAGCTTGAACAGCAGTCCAAACTTCAGCTACCAATTTTTCATTTGGCAATTGCAACCTTGTATAAAAACATGAAATTCAAACATGCATTGAAGTGGACTTCAAAGATAATGAACATCAATTACTAGAATTTTTAATTAGGCCAGCAATTGTAGAAAACAAACCTTGAAACTTCAGTTGTCAACTCTTCTAGTATCTTCAATGGCAATCGCCTGCCAAGGGCCTGTAAAGCAAAATACAAGAATACATAACGCCAAATTATCTTGAATTTGCATTAAAAGTTTCAAATCTAAAGAGAATGACCTGAAATATTAATTTCATTGCATGGCTAGGGAATATACTCCTTTTCACCACATATGCTATTATTATAAGGAGCCAGACAAAAGTTATTTAATACAGACCAGCAGAAAGGAAAACTACTCATCTAGATATATACAGATAAATTTCAGACAGTAAAGTCATACCCACCTTAAAATTAATAGACTACTGAAATATTGACTTAAACCATCCACTCCTCAAAAAACCTACAGAAAACGAAACAATGCAAATAAGCGCAATCAAGGATTATGAAGGTCACGAGAAAAAAAAGTCTCTAAGGATGCCAGGTATGACATGATTGGCAATAACACAGATAAGATAGATAAGATAAATATATTAACTGTCCAACAGGTGACCACAAAAGTAGGTCAAAGGTACTGCACCATAAAGAGGGACCATAAACCAGCCGAGAAACAATGATGCGTTTCCACGAGAAAACAAGAACAGAAAGACAAAGAGAAGAGAGAAATAAAACGAGGGCCAATGGCCAAGAAGTGCCACCACAGAAGCGTGCACGACCCATGACCCCAGAGCCGGGGGACATGGGGAATACAATGTAGAAGAGAGAGAAGAAGAGCCAAGAGGGGAGAGAATCCGAACAAGAACTCTCTCATCTAGCATCCAAGGCCGGCTGAAAGAAGCTAGTAATGTGCTGATGTCCAGTGGAGGACGTAGTGGAAGGGATGGAACATTGATGTCCGGAGTGGGAAGCTCTCCGAGCAGGTCTGGTGGATCTCCGCAGATGTCTGTGGAGGGATGATCTCGGCCTCGTATGTGTCTGGAAGCTCCTGGACTGGAGGAAGGTGCCCCGGTTCCACACCGATCTGGTCTGGGGGCCTGTATTGGTGTCATACTGCCGCTTGGTGCCCCTCCCTGAAGGGATCACTGTGAAGAAGGAGGTGATCTGTTGAGTAGTCGACTGTCTAGACGGGGGCTGAAGGGTCTCACAACGAAGTCTGAGAGTCTCCTGCATATATAAAGCTAGGCACCTCTAGTCATAATATCTAAAGAAACTAGTAAGGGTCGGATGCTCTCTGAAAAGACAGTGGAATCTCCCTCTGATCTCGTAATAGATGGGACACCAGAAAATGAAATGGTCCTCCGTCTCAACCTCCTAAAGTGAGCAAAGTTGGCAGATCCTATCAGAATGTGGCAACTGATGGTCGCTTTCCACCCGAAGCCTGTGGGAGCCTACTCTGAACTGGCCAAGAGGAGCGCGGAGGGCATGCATCTAGTGACGGGAGATGTATTGGGGTCGAGCGATAAGACCATTGTTAACCACTAGGAAGTGCATAGCATAGAAAGCCATCTTAGGATGTAGCCCTCCCTGAGGGTTAGTCCATGTGATCTGGACAAACTGTCTGTAAATGTCGTCTCGGATGATTTTGTTCAAAGTCTGCTTGCTTGGTAGGAGGTGGTTGGAGCGTCCAAGGAGTAATTGAATGGTGGAAGGTGGTGCATCTGAATGCCAACAAATCCCAGTAGGCTCGAGACTCCGGCTATGGCCTCCGAGGAGCAGTATGCTAAATATGGGTACATGTCTCTTCCCGCAACAGAATCAGCAAGTCTCCGGACGCGATGCAAGAGCGAGACGAGGCCAAAGATTGCTTCCAGTCGAAATGGACGAGCACCAAACTCAGCTAGGATGATATTGTGGGGTATGGTCTCTTTGCATCTAATGATGCGCCAGAGCAAAAGAATCTGAATTCTCTCAACAGTAACCCAATCTGACTCAAGTAAGGATGGCCCCCGATCTCAGAGTCGTCTAGGACCATGGGCCTAATGAGGGAGTCCGTGAGGGACATCTTAGACAAGGTGTCCTGAAAGTTGTGTCTGAAGCTTTGTCTTTCCAAGAGAGCTAAAGACCCATACCCTTTATTGACCCGGGGTTGAAGAGTTGGCCGCATACTGAAGCGAGGTCCAGAGAATAGCACTCCCAAGTAGGTGTATGAGTTGGTGATCTCAAGCTCCTCCCCTCTGAAGAAGAAATGGAAATTAGATGTCTTCAACCCATTGAAGAGCATAACCTTGGTCTTGCCAAGGTTGACCGTCAACTGCTTGTGGTCACAAAAAAGAGCTAAAGCATCCAGTTGTCTCTGTAATCCTTCCAGGGAAGAGGCGAGGAGTACCACATCGTCAGCAAAGAGGAGAATGGATATCAGAACCTGGTGAAGAAGACAACCGTCAACCTCCTGGATATGCTCCTATCGTAAATCTTGCACAGACTTAAAAGAAACCAGAAGATCTAAGTTTTTAAGTAGCTAAGCTTAAATTGAGGTAAAAGATATCAAAGAAGGTCTTTGGCTGTAAATGTGACAGTGCCACACAATGCTCCTATCCTTACCAACTAGGTCTATGTAACCCCATTAAAAGCATGGGCCATAAAAGATCCTGCTAGCTACTTTTCTACCTAAACTTTAATCAAGATCCTATTAGAAATCTTATCATAGCAGTGGACGTAGGTGCGACCAAGAATGAAAATGAGAAATGATCATCACGTATAGCAAGGGAGTAGGTTTGACACTAAACAACAAACCACAGTTCAGATCTTGCATCAGCGGCTTAAAAATTAGATTAACAATTAATATAATAAATCTTAATTAAAAGCCATTCATCATCAGCTCTGAAGCTGGTACAGATACAGGTGTGGGTACGTGTGCGGAGACCCAGTATGTTGGTATGGTGATTTTGGGGTACAGCTATGGGTACGGTTGTAGTTATGTCCGTACATACAAATATTAAAAAGATAGCCAAATAGGTAAAATTAACCATATAATAACCACACAGTAAACAAAATAAGCTAAATAACCACAAAACATACCAATCCTTGAATGCCAAACATCATGATATTTATTTATCGAATTTAGAACAAGTACATTGCACAAATGTTACAATGTATACACAAAAATCAAGACAAATCAGCATATGCATTATATTCATAATCATAATGCTCTCCAATGAATTCATCAAGGGGCACCAACACCATCATTTTGTTCATTAGAGCCACAATGAGAAGTGAATCCACTCCTGCTAGCTTCGTCATGCAAAGTACCCTCTAGCCCTAAGCAACTGAAAATCTTAAGGTGAGAGATCAAATCTGAAATGAGAGATAAGTATGCAATGTGAAGTAAATGTGTTGTTTAATAGGAGTTTGGGGGTGCCTTTTGATGGTTTAGGGTGTTATTTTTATATTTTTAAAGTCATTATGATTCTTTTTACAGTAAAAAAGTTTAAAGATTTTTCCCTATCGATTTGTGTTGCATACCGTACCTCCAAGGACATATCTAGATAGTGCATTCCCCATGCACTCTCAAACAAACACGTACAAGGTACAAACCGTACCAGGACCTGGACCATACGCAGGCATATCTGGCTACCTAGATTATCAGTGATCAAATCTTTAACCAATCAATGGAAGAAACCCATGGAAAGAAAAAGTTCCACATGAGAAAGCACAGCTTCTTAGTCATCAGTAGTACAGAATAATCTGATGGACAGACTGGCCATAAGGGAAAATGCACTATACTCTGTCTTCGAAACAAAGTATTCATGATGGGTTGTATCAAAGAATATAGTGCATTTTAACTAGCACGGATTTCAGCCTTCAACATAGATTTTTACATAGATACCAAGTCCGGAAATCTGGATCCATTTGGCAAGGCAAAAAAAACTAAAAAACCCGGGACATTTGAAAAAAATAGGAAAAAATCGATGTGAAACATATACATATTATATATGAGCATAATTTATAACTATTATGAAATTGACAAATATAGATAAAAATATCAATATTGTAATATAAAATGTCTATAATGGATGGGTTCGTTGCCCCCTCCTATACCCCGGATGTGTACCCAGTATGCTGTACTGATACGTCCTAGGTACAGTACTCATACGTCCAGAATACACCCGGGTACGTAAAATGTACCAGGACGTACCTGAGGGTTGGGTGGTGGGAGCTCTAAAAAAGTTTTTGTTTTAATTTTGACTTAGTCAATGACCAAAAAATGAACCCTAACTCAAATTAATAATATAATAAACCCCAAAAAAATATTTTCAAGCGGGGAGATGGAGGTGCTAGGGTTTTGGGTTGATGAAGCCCTATGGGCTTGCGGCGGCCTTAGCACAGATCGGTGGGAGTGGGCAAGACGCTGAGCGTGGTGGCGAAGCTGGATCTGTTGTGTTCTCGCCTGGCAAAGCATGGAATGGAGGGTCTGGTTTCTCGCTCCGGTCCTCTGGAGGAGAGTCTGGCCACTGAGCTTCTTCAGCAGCTATCTTGTCCGCTGGTTTCCTATTAAGTCGGGATGTGAAAGCTTTTCTAGATGCCTCCAGGAGTGCTTCCGGTCCTATTTTGTTTGCTCCTTTTCCGATCGAGGGGTTTGTGTCTACCTTCGTTCAGTTTTATTCCTGCTTTCACCTTCCGCCTGTTGAGGAGGAGGTTGTGCTTCAGTCTGTGGGGGTTTCTCAGTATTTTGTGGCTCCGTCAGGTGTGGAGGTCCTTTCTGCGAAGCTCGGCTCGGTTATGGGTGTTGGGACGAACCCGGGCGGCGGTTTTCTTTCTGGGCAGAAGCGTCTGTTGCGGGGATCGACCTTCGTGTCTTCTGGTTCGATCCCTGTTGGTTTGTTTTCTTGGCGAGGGCTTGGTGTGACTGGATTGCTTTGTTGTGTGTCGTATTTGATCGCTTTGTCAGGCAGTAGTCATGTTTTGTTTTCTTTTTTCTACCGCTCAGGGATCTACCATCTTGGTTCCCCAAGCATAGAATTAGGAAGAAACTTTATCTTCGGTTTTTATGGGTTTGAATCTTCATCCACTCTTGACTATGAATCATTTGTTCAGTTCGTCTTGGATCTTTCGCGGTTGTTTGTGTTTCTTGGGCGGTTTGGTTTTCTCTGGTGAAGTGTTGATTATTTCAACTTCTTTTCGTGTGTGGTTTCATTTTTTTTTGGTGGGTCGCTAGGTGGTGGGTCGTTTGTTGTTACAGCGTCCTTTGGGGTTGTCTCTTCCTAGCTGAGTGGTGTTGTGTTGGCGTGGGTCGCCCTTCTTCGAGGTTTGGGCTTTTGAGTTGTTTGGGCCCTTGTCGGATTGCCTCGGCCTTGGGATGCTTCCCCCTCTGTTGGCGTTGTGTGGTGTCCGGCTTGGAGGGGTTTCCCTTCCCTCTTTCTGGTCTTTCGGTGGCTTCTGGCCTTCTTCCGGCTCTTCCGCCCTTCCCGCTCGATCCCCATTCGGGTTGGTAAAGCGTGCGGGGCGTGGTGGTTTTCGAGTTGGTTCGTCATGTTTGGCGTTGTCGTGATGGTTTTGTTCGGTGTTCTCCTTTGTCTCCTGGTGTTATTGGTCTTTCTGTTGTTCTTTGTCTTCTCTTTAGTGTTGGGTGGGGTCCTGTCAACCCTCCGGTTCATAGCTCCGGCTAAAAGCGTTTAATCATCAAAAAAATAATAATAATAATAATATAATAAACCCAAAACTCCTCGAAAAGCTATAAAAAGCTACTAAGAGTGGAGCTAGCGCGAGTGGCATGCAAGAATTTGATTTTGAGGAAAATCTAGATGATATATTCTAGATTTGTTTGTATTCATGTTGACATGATATTCATATATCATATGTATGGCAGCCACATTATCAATGAAATGTAAAATCTCAAGTATATTGAATGTTTTGAACATTGATCCTACTATATTTTTCAAGTTTTGTTTGTATTCATGTTGACATGATATTCGTATATCATATGTATGGCAGCCACATGATCAATAAAAATGTAAAATCTCAAGTATATTTAATGTTTTGAATATTGATCCTATTATATTTTTCAATTTTTGCATTTCTTATGTACTAAAAAATGAGTAAAATGAGTATATGTATAAAATTTATATATATTTTTAATTGTTTAATATATATGTACGGACGTATCTAAGATGTATCATACCCAAGGGTTTTTTTAACTTGACATATCCATGTATCGTACCCAAACCCGTATCATGTGAACATAGTTAAAAATGTTAATATTTAATATTAAATAATATTAAAGGATGTTGGATGTCTTCTTATTGAAAAAAACGGAAAAAAACAGGGCTGACCTGAACCACTTTCATCTGGGCTGTCTGGAAAATTTGGATCCAGCCAGATTTGGTAACTATGGTTTTTAAAAACCTCCGGTTGATTTGATTTTAGATTTTACAACCCTACAACTTCATTGGAGAAGGATGGCCATAAAAAGTAGCAAACCTAGAACCTCAAACTAAAGCCAACCCTTAAAGTAAAAAAACAACACATTGATGGAGAGACGGAAAAGTTATACAATGGATAACAGCATGCTTTTGGATGATCCCCGATCTTTGTGGAAAAACGTGGTGTTGCAACCTGCAGAGACTTCCACACTTCAAATTAAAAATAGATAGTTAAAGATGCCCTCAGAAAAGGAGTTTTTGATGAGGTGGAAGCTGAGAAGACCACAAGATCCCAGAAACAGATAGCCAAGATAAATAAGAACCAATAGAGCAGGAAATCGGCCCAACAGAAAATAGATCTAAAATATTTTTAGATCTGGTGTTTCCACAGTACATCGTCATGTAAGACAATTTTTTTGGGAATACTCTTCTTGCCACAATACAGTCAACCTTCCTGACCTATTTTTCATGAATAATGGTTCCCAATAAGCCATCGGTCATTAGATTGAATGATCCATGTGGCACTCACTGCAACTAGGTGATGCTCATATTGATGAAGCATTCGAATTCCCGAATGGTCCACCCAATGTTAGAATGTTTATATTTTTGGGTCAATCATAGGTTCTAAGTAAGTGTACTTATTCACATATGGATCTGGGCGTATTTATCACGAGCCAAGTAGTAGGTTGTGACTCGCAAAAAATGGCAAGTAAATGCCCGCAGAGATACTCGCCATTACCCAAGAGTCCGAGTCTGTTGCTTGGCTGCCTTTTTCTTATATCCTACAGCAAAAAAAAACCTTGTTTTCTTCATGCGATCACGACATTCTACATTTTGTTTACTCTAATAAGGCAATTTTTGGTTGTTGATGCATGATAGTCAAACACAGCCCAAACTATCAATGTGATATCATGGTTCACTCACCTATCATTGTCACATATTTGCAAACAACCATGGGTTTTCAAACCCAGGTTTAACCTGCATTTCTAGACTTGGTTAGTTGCTCGTTTGTGGAATCAAAACAGTTAATGAAATTGGCTCACTTTGATATTGAAATGGCAAATTCTCTTGGCTTATCTCTTATCTCTTGTTCGAGTTAGTATGTTGCCTGATATAATTGATTTGCTACAGCATCGAAGGATTCTCATGAGGTAAGACTCTTCACTCTTGATTTTAGATATTTTTCATTTTGTTTAGATTTTAGATTTACATACCCAGGGTTTGAATTTTTATCTTTTTTTCTTCTTTTTATGGTTTGTTTTCTGACTTCCTTCTACTTCTTTTGGTTAGGGTTTTACCCTAAAACTTTTTTTCTTTGTTTTATAGGGTTTCTAGTTGCATTTTGCATTCACTTTGCAGTGGTATAAGAATTGCATCTAGTTCAAATAGCCATAAGCCTAAGACATTTGACGAGCCTTCTTGGAATCACTATGAACCGGGCCTGGGATCAAAGCTTAATTCTATCATATGAATTTATTATGGGCTGTGATGCTAGGAAACGCCTAGGAGGGTGGTGTTTCACCCCAGAAACGTTTTGGAAACGGAAACGTGGGGGGAAACGGTGGGGAAACGTGGCAGACGTTTCCGGAAACATATGTGACGTTTCCAAAACGTTTGCCACGTTTCCAACGTTTTTTTTAATTTTAAAGCATAAAAAAAAATTAAAATAAAAAATAACTGCATTTAATGAACCTAAACCTAATCTACCTACCTAGACTTGCTAAAGACACTTCCTAAAAGCTATATAATGACATCTTGGGTCCATTCTAAATCACACTCTCATTTTTCTCTTGCTAAATTCAGTTTTCGTGGAGATGATTATGAGGAAAATCTGGATGATATATTCTAGAATCTAGATTATTATCATGTATATGTAACCATGTTGAATGATGAGTCATGACTCTTTAGAAGTTCAAATTTCAATGAATACAAAATATTTTGAGTGCTTTATCAATTATCTCTTATGGTCTACAATTATAAAATGAGTACTATGCATATGCATATGCATATATATATATATATATTGTAGGGACGTTTCGTATCCAAGGTTTTTTGAAAATTGTCGTTTTCACATTTTGTATCCGTTTCCTGGCAACATAGATTATGGGTTTAAATTAAGTAGAGGCATCAATCACCTCAAATACCACCTCGCATGAATCTTGGGTACTAAGAGAGATGGTTGATTACCTTGCGAATTATGCAAAGAAAAAAGGGAAAAAAGGAAAGCTAAAGAGCTTGCAATCATAATGAATGGGGAGCAGCGGAGAGAGCTGATTCCATTGAGCATGACTCACGAGCCTCTTCAATTTCCCCAACTCCAAGGGTTCGGTATGGGGCTCATCTACATCAAGATAGTTCGGGTTCACATGGACGGTTTCTTTGTTCCTCAAGAAACTCCTAGGACTCAACCTGCACTCGAAGGTATTGCTTGGAACCAACAGTCACATCATGAAGCAAGGGTACCTCCGGCAATTTTTGCTATTAACAACATACCATTCGATGTGATGAAAAGCCCATGTTGGAAGAATTTGGTAACTGCATCGAGTGTTGCCGAGAAGGGATTCAAAGCTCTATTCCTCATGATAGGAGTGGTCCATTGTTAGAGGACGCCATCAACAATACTCATGATATAGTACATGAGCAAAAAGAATATGGCGTAAAAGGGCTGCAGCATTTTGTCTGATGGATGGATGGATAGATGGATGGAAGGCACTACACTTTCATTAACTTTCTGGCAGCTTCACGTGCACAGTTGGTGTCCTTGAAATTGTTGATATATCTCAGGTTAGAGGTTAGAACATCATACTCAGTGATGTATTGATCATATTATGTTAGTCTAAATTTGGAGTCATAGTGAGTAGGTGAGTTGTAGTAACAACTCATATTTAAAATATGACAAAGTGTTTGCAGCAGGAGAGATAGGATTGACTCTTTTGTAGGAGTACAAGCATGTATAAGTACCTCTCTATGTTTTGAATAAATTGAACTATTGAATTGACTAAATTGGTATCAGAGCGGGTTAGAGGAAGTGGGAACTATAGGAGAGGAGAGACAAAAGCTCAAGAGTGCAAAATGATTTTTAATTTCCAAAGGACAGATCAAGTCTGACTGCCCCTGGAAATGATATTTATTCTTGCTATAACGTTTTAGATTAGTTATTTATTTATTTTAGTTTTTCCTATTCGATTAGTGTGTAAAGAGGTGTGTGCATAAGCTGAAATTTTACAGCACTGCTTAGTGTTAATAATTAACCAAAAACAAATCACTAAGAAAAGTGCCTGAAGCAGCCACGAGATTGCTGAAGCATGAGTGAGAAGAGCGTGCGAAGTGATGTACGGTGAAAAAATTTCATGTCCGAGGCATCCTTAAAAATAAAATGCAGCCAGTGTAGATTTTGTTTTGTTATTCTTTATGCATCTGAAAGGAGGGAGTGTAGCTTTACAACATGGGAGCATCTGAGATCTAATGAGTGCAATCACATAAGTGCCATTCATATGCATTGTAAGAAGAACTATCTGAAGAAGTGCATTGATTGAAGGAAGGAAGCCCACAAATTAAATAGAGGTGTCCAGGTAGGAAGTGCCATCGGAAAGTTCCATAAATGAAGGGAAGCCCGCAGATTAAATAGAGGCATCCAGGCAGAAAGTGCCATCGAAAAGTTGCACGACAAAGGCCACTCCTATGCCACCCATACACTTCAATGCAAATATAAACGATGTCCATGAAAATAAGCTTTTATTATTAAATCTTAGCATAAAGTTTTGCAATGTAATTTTTTCCATATATATTTAGGGTTGAGAACGTTTATAGAGTCTTATATGTTATAAAACATTTTTTATTTAAAATTAGCTTTATAGTGTTGGTGAAATAATTTTTCGATTTGCAAATTATTAGTTTCCACCAACAGTCATGGGGCTAAGCCCCTCCTTTGATATGGGGAGGCTCCCATTATTGAATGTAAACTAACTAGAGTTGTGGGATAGCCGTTAGGCCGGGGATCCCACAGGAATACTCCACTAGACCTGTGGCAAAGTGCCTGTACAGAGTACAAGGGAGAAATTTGCTATGAAGAGAGGTAAAGGGAAGTTGGGGAAATAAGGAGAGAGAGGGTTAATGTTGTGAGTAGGCTTACAGAATTCACATACATCAACCGAGTAGGTCCACATTCAATTAGAAGAACACAACAATGCAAGCAATCAACAAGACTAACAAACTAGAGACACACAATTCTCTGATTCATCAATCAAGGACATAAGGTTCCTTCTTGGTTATGCAAGATCACCATGCTTACAAAGTTGGAAAGTAGAGAGAGAGAGAGAGAGAGAGTGAGTAGAGGAACATAAGCATAGAAATAGAAGAAATGCAGCTTTTATTGCTTGATGTAGTAGTGGTAAATCTCAACAACATACAATCAATCAACAATTGCCAACCCTTTGGAATGGAAAAGCCATTCCAATTTATAGCATTACAAATTGTCCTTTCATCTCCCCCACGACTTTTCACCTTTCCTCATCACTTGTGACCTTCCACATTCCTAGGAGGTGAGTCTTTTTCTTATTGATGAAAAAGGACTCTTACAATGTTGAATTGAGGGTCACTTAAGTGAATAAGACAAAATAGGGAAAAGTACATTCTTGGTGAAGAATTAGAATATGGAGAGAGAAGGGTTGACCAATCCGATAACGATGAAGCCTTTCTTTGACGAAGAGCTTGTTGACTTGAAGCACTAAGATCACAATCTCCTTCTTTTGTGAGATGCAAGAACATTTCGAGCATCAAATAAGTGTTCAAAAACATTGTCATGAGATCCGCATTGAAATGGGAACATGATGATCTCTTCGATTACAAGGCAGGAGTGAGGATCACTTCCATATTTTTTTAGGCCTTCACAATTCACCCTAGTGATCACAAATCAACTCCATGATGCTCAAACCTCTTTTATGCTTGTCTTTCACTCACTAAAATGGATCCTCACTTTGCAAATAAAGGATTGCTCTTTGAATGAGATTCTTGTCCTATGGCCATCCATTGAACCGAAATGAGGTGATTACACATGCTTCTTCCTTGGGGTGTGATCACACTACCAGGTGGTGAATGAGTGTTTAGGAACACTACTAAGTGAGTTGCAACAAGTGAAACTAGAGATGGTTTCTCGTTCTTGCAAACATGGTACTCCAAATGAAGATCATCCTCTTACCCTTTTTGGTTCCTAATCCTCACCTTCTTGCTCATATGCCTCTCAAGGGAATAGATGACTCTTTGATTCTTCACATATGATGGTCTTGAGTATCTTAGTGGCTTGATTAGCTCATTTTGACTCGTTCCTCGAAGAGATTTGGACACAATGGCATAGAGTCAGGATATGATGATCCTTAACTTATCACATGAGCTTCCCATTTCACCTTTGAACATGATGACCTCTTTTCAATTCACCTTCCTGACCAAGATGTCACATGAGTGGAAACCTACTTATGGTTTATGAACACCTTTTGCTTCAATCGCTGCTCATGGGAATGGATTTCCTTCACCAAGATAGGAGGATTGATTGATATGGAGATTCCTAGGGTGATTCATGTCTTGTTCATTGCTATGGAGATCACTCTTATTGTGCGACCAATTGGAGGTCCCATTGCTTATGGTATTGCCACACCGGTTACTCATACTCCACCATGTATCTGTTTCTATAGACACTAAAATTTGGTAACTTCTCCTTGTGCAATGCCAAGTTTGACTTTGCATCCTTGATAAGACAAATACTCGCATTTGGAATCCAAATCTTCTCATCTCTTTCCATTCTATAACTTGCTTATCTTTATACTATGCTTTGCCATCAAATCTAGGAATATTATCTCATCAAAGCAAGCATAATGCATTTGATATTCATGACACAACTTTTAGTTTAGATGTTTCTCTCTCTATCCAAACCATACGGAAGGGTGGATGCAAATTTGGTCTTGATCGACCATGCGGTCCAGCCCCTTCACAATCACCGACTCTGCTTTCAATTCTATATCATTCTTTGCGCCATTTCATCTTCCTAATTTCAGCCGTATCATAATATCTCACCTATGGAAGACTATATATGCAAGTCATTATCACCTCTTAACTAACCTGGCATTCTTACAAGCCCCTATTGCAAACATCGTTTCAAAAGCACTCAAAGGGAACCTAAATCTGCTCAAATTAGTTGTGCATCATCTAGGACAATCCATACTACAAGTTTGAAGCACTCAACCAGTCAAGAAGTCTTACTTCATCCATTTAATGTAGACATCATTAGAGAGTTACGGCTCAAATGCTGCTTTAAATTGGGGGAAGTGCCTTGGCATAAGCCATAAAACTCATTATGAGGATTACCCCAAGAACCCCAAAGTAGTCCACACCTTGAGAGAACTTGGTGGACAAAACGGGAAGCGCTCCGCTTACCCACTTGACTAGTTGAAACCCTTGTGAGATAAGCTTCATGTTACCCGTATGGGGCCTCGTTCATTAATTTGATTATGGGGTAATGGTCCACCTCTCTAGAAGCAATTCTAGATGTGCATACCTCCTTTAGGTAAGAATTGGCGAGTGTTGAACAAAAAGCCTAGGAAGCCATTTTGCACAGGAGCCAACTTTACCAAAACCAATCGTGTTTCAAAGAGCTCTCACGAAGCAAGAACTTTTTGAGTCAAAACCTTGTTAGTCGAACAAGGGGAGAGTCCATTGAAGTTTGAGCCTAGTGTTATTCATCACGAAATTTGCGAAGTGTTACTTTGTCTTAGTTTTTCACTTGTCTTAAGACAAGGAGAAACTTTGTCGAAAGTTACGCTAAGTATTTTTCACCCCCACTTGGTCTACTCCTTTATTTTCTTGTTGCCCTTTTGGGACAAAAGAAGGCATACATACGAAGTGTTACTCAAGATTGTGTCCACCACTTTTGCACTCGCTTACATCCTTCCTTATTGCGACTACGATAGTAAGCGTTGAAAGTGTGTTGGTACATACTCATATCTTGAGTAGCCTTGTCTTGATAAACACGTCAAGACATCTCATTTTTGTAGTGATTCCCCTTGAGGTGTTACTCTACTGCATTATATCAATACATTTTTTATACTTACATCTTGTTTTATTTAAAAACTCGATATAAGTGTCTAAAGCTGTTATTGTTACGCTGCTCGCATACTATCAACTCCATGTTATACTTGACTTGGTTTCTATCCAAACATTGCCTTGAATTTTGAAAAGTGTTGTCATTACTCTGTTTGCATCGTGTCAATATTATTTTGATACTAATATCTTGATTTTCCTAAAAGCTTGATTAACGTATCTAAGTGGTATTGTTGCGCTTGCTCACATTTGTAACCTCCACTTTTTGAAGTTTGGGCCTTGTTTGTATTTAAACTTGTTTTTGTATACCTTGACTCGGGATCACTTCAACCCATTGTTAATACTTACGTCTTGTTTATTTTAAACTTGAATTAAGTGTTGACATTGTGTTGATCATTTTACGCTAACCTATCATCGAAACACGTTTGCATACATAGTAATTTCTTGTAGATTGGATCTATGTGTTAAACTTGTGTGATTGTTCCTTTGATCTTCCATCTTGTAGACACGTTTCCAAGGACAATCCTTTTGATGATTTGGTTTTTTATTCTTTTCCATAGGACATTCTTTGGCCATTGTTTGACATTCATAGAAACCTTCACAGATTGTCACGCTGCTTGATTTTGCCTAGGTTCATTGTAGTACTTGTACGCATTTTTCAAACCTTAGGAAATATGTTTCTATCAAGCAGACTTTTCATACAATCCGAACATTGGAAAAGTTTCCTTTGTATCCATTATGTTGCTAAATTTTAATCGACCATTTTGACATTTACAATTGCAACTTGTTGTCCAAACCTTGTTGGATTGTTGAAATTGTGTCATCACTATGTTTGTTTTCCTTAGATCCCCTTTGAAAAATCACATGAGCATCCCCATATTTGTAAATAAATCACCGTTTATTGGATTAAATTCCTCTCTTACATCCCCATATCGGGCTAATTTTCTTCTAAATAGCTTTCTAAGCTTATCCTAGCCTATTAATTAATCCTAGTTGATTAATTAAATCATCTCCAACTCCCATGAGTTGTTAATTACTTATTAATTCTTCTAAACAAGCTTATCCCTTCAAAATGCACTTTATCATTTGTCCCACATTCACTAATTTGCAAGCTTCTCCCAAAGTGGAAAGCTATTTAAAGGACCAAGCTCCTTCCTCTCAAACAACACCACACTTTGATTAGTGAAACCTATAGGCATTTTGATTTGAGCATTCTCCATTGTTTTGGAATAACTTCTTCATCTCTTGCATCCATTCTCTCAAATTGAGTAGTATGGGAAGATCCAAATATGGCTTTGTAGCCATTTCTTGGTGAGATCTCATCCTCATTCTTGAGACAAACAACAAAAATTTGATTGCTTAATGATCTAATTAGGTTCATATTTTAAGTAATAATCACAAAAGAGTAGGAATGGCTTAGCATTAGGTGATTATTTTCATGTTTATGCATTAGAAGTAGTTATTTCCTTTAAGCTCTTATCATGATGTTAATGGTAGATTAATTTTTCTTTGAAGCTACTTGGTGTTAGTTTCATTTAGATTAGCTTAATTAGTTTAGCATGCATACATTTGGCACGCCCGGTGGGAGACCCCTTTGTCTCACATGCATTCTTTATTTTGGTTAAGCTTGTTTTTGCATACTAACCCTTTTTTAATATATTGACATAACTTGTGTTTCTAACCATGTTTTGTTGAGTTTGCATGTGTTGAGTCTTCCTTGTAGGTATAAAGGAGGCAAAGTGCTTTGTCAAAATTGGATCTTGATGAGAAAAATTCAAGATTTCTCCATGTTTTCATTTTTTAAGCTTCATTTTTCATCATTTTACATGCTAGTTTTATCAATTATTGGAAATCTTAAAATTTTAAGCATGTAGGTTAGTGTTTGATAGTGTTGAGTCTTCTATTTACATATTAAGGAGATGGGTTGATGTCAAAATTGAATCTTTGTGAGAAAAATTCAAGATTTCTCCATGTTTTCATTTTTAGAGCTTCATTTTTCATCATTCTACATGCTAGTTTTGTCAATTTCTTGAAAATCTTAAATTTTTGAGCATGTAGGTTAGTGTTTGATAGTGTTGAGTCTTCTATTTACATATTAAAGAGATGGGTTGTTGTCAAAATTGAATCTTTGTGAGAAAAATTCAAGATTTCTCCATGTTTTCATTTTTAGAGCTTCATTGTTCATCATTTTGCATGTTAGTTTTGTCAATTTGTTGAAAATGTTAAGTTTTTTATCATGAATGTTAATGTTTGATAGCGTTGAGTCTTCTTTGCATATATTAATGAGATGGGTTGTTGTCAAAATTGAATCTTGGTTGGAAAAATTTGACCTTTTTGCAGATTAAGGGACGTTTATTTTGACATAAGAGCATATGCGTAACTCATCTTCCTCAAAGGCCATAACTTTTGCTCCCGAACTCAAAACGACTCCATTTTTTTTTCATGACGAAAGGTATTGAAGTGAACTATGAAATGAACACATAAATTTGAGATTTAGACTTACATAATTACAAGTTTTTCCTTTATTATAAAACTAGTCATTTTCGTTGTATGTTAGATTCATTTTTTATCAACACCACGTATGCTCTTCTCTTGCGCTTTCGAGCGACCTTGAGAATCAGAAATGGCTATGATTATGGATATTTTTCTAACACATTTAAATGCTTTAATGAATGTTGTTTTTCCATTTTTACTTAGTTAGATCAAAGTTTGTGTATGCTCTTCTCTTGCGCCTTTTGGCGATCTTGAGAATCAAAAGCAACTTTGGTCTTCTTTTCTAACATTTTGGATTAATTTGGAAACTTCATTTCATTATTCTTAAGGGAATGAGTAATTTGCAAAACATGTTTAATGGTCCTTTGATTTAGAGTTTTCCATTACTATCACATTGGGTTACTTGTGTATGCTCTTCTCTTGCGTCTTTTAGACGATCTTGAGAATCAGAAACAACATTTGATCCTCTTTTTAAAATGTTATAAGTTTCCATGGAGAACTACTAACTTTTGAGTACAGGACCTTATTCGCTTGTCAAAGAAAAAGGATCTAAACCAATACTAAATATAATTTGTTGCAGGTTGCCAACGGTGTGCAAAACCACATTAAGATCAAAAGATAAAAAACACACCACTTTATTCAAAACATTGTATTTGCAGGTTCGGATAAGAGCTACGGCTCGTCCGCTTTAAACTATGGGAAGTATCTTGGCATAAGCCATAAAACTCATTATGAGGATTACCACAGGAACCCCAAAGTAGTCCACGCCTTAAGGGCCGGGCAAAACGGAAGTGCCCCACTACCCACTTGACTAGTTGAAAACCCGTGTGAGAAAAGCTTCATGTTACCCGTATGAGGCCCCGTTCATTAATTTGATTGTGGGGTAATGGTCCACCTCTCTAGGAGAAATCCTAGAAGTGTGTACCTCTCTTAGGTAAGAATTGGCGAGTGTTGCGAACAAAATCCATAGGGAACCATTTGGCATTGGGGCCAACTTTACCTTAACCAATCGTGTTTCAAAGAACTCTCACAAAGTGACAACTTTTTCGAGTCAAAACCTTGTTTGTCAAACAAGGGAGAGTCCATCAAAGTTGGAGCCGCGTGTTACTCATCACGAAACTTGTTATGCGTTACTTTTTCTTAGTTTCTACCTTGTTTTTCAACAAGCGAAACTCTGTCAAAGTCGGGCTAAGTTTGTTTCATCCCCACTTGATCTATCTCCTTTGCTCTCTTGTTGATTTTTTTATCAAAAGAGGAGCAACATACTGAAGTGTTACTCAAAATCGTGTCCACCACTTTTGCACCCGCTTACATCCTTCCTTATCGACTACGATAGTAAGCGTTGAAAGTGTGTTGGTACATCTTCATATTTTGGGTAACCTTGTCTTGACACCCAAATCAAGATGTCTCATTGTAGCTAGACTTGCTCATCATTGACCTTCCCTTGAGTTACATTGCTCGCATCATATCAATACAATTTTGATACTTACATCTTGTTTTTATAAAACTTGATATAAGTTTCTAAATTGTATTATTACATTGCTCATGTATTATCATCTCCTTGTTATACTTTGATCTTGTTTATCCAAGTGGTATTGTTGCGCTACTCACATTTGTAACTTCCACTTTTTGGGGATTTAGGCCTTGTTTGTATCTAAACTTGTTTTAGTATACCTTGAGTCGGAAGTCACCTCAACCCTTTTCTAATACTTAAATCTTGTTTTCCTAAAACTTGATTTAAGTGTTGGAATTGTGTTGTCATCTACAAAAGAAAACTTTGAGACAAACGTACGAACATTAGGGAGTTAGTTTCATCTTTGATTGGTCTTTGGTTTGAAACCTACTAGTGTTGTCCTTGTCATTATTTGTCAATTCTTTGTCATTCCTTCTTTGACATTCATTGTGACATTTGCAGCTATCACATGCTTGATTTTTGCCTAGGTTCATTGTAGTCCTTGTACACATTTTTCAAACCTTAGCAAAAATGTTTCCTATCAAGAAACTCTTGAGACAATATGAACATTGGAAAAGTTTCCTTTGCAGCCATTATGTTGCTAAATTTTGATCAACCATTTTGACATTTACACTTGCAACTTGTTGTCCAAACCTTGTTGGATTGTCAAATTGTGTCATCAATATGTTTGTTTTCCTTAGATCCCTTTAGAAAATCACATGAGCATCCCCATATTTGCAAAATGTCTAGTTGGTTGTCGTTATGCTACCTTGAATCGACATGGAACTTCCTTCCATTTGAAGGAGTTCAATCATACTATATAGGTCTTGGCATTTAGACCCAACAATGCCAACATGATGACTATCACATGGTTCCTCACACTTACGACAATAGGGAACCTAAGTTTAGGCATTCACATCAAAATATGCCCATCACGACTAAACCTCGATTGGTTCTTCGTGCTAGAGAACCCGCTTAGTTACACCTTTCCCCACCATCTCATAGTCGGTGGTATGATTTTGATTCTTCTAATCTATGTTATTCTTTTGATTCCCCTCAGTCTCCTAATTATTCTAATCCAAACTATTATTCGCATTCCCCTCAGTCTCCTGAGCCTCATCCAATCGAAATTCTCCCGAGGAATAATCAGTCCCCTAAACGACATTTTTCTCCTCTAAAGATTTGTGTTGCCACAAATTCTCCCCATCATTCATCTAAGTCGACTCTTGAGTCGCGGTCCTCCCTTTCTCTGCAGGACCCCCTTTATCGTTGCCTCAACATCTTCCTCCTTTGAAGATCCATGCGACTCCAAGTTCCTCCAATTCATCTAATTTGACTCTTGAGTCGTAGTCCTCCCTTTCTTCGCAGGACCCACTTTATCAATCGCCTCAACAACCTCTTCCTCTGTCGAAGATTTGTGCGACTCAAAATTCCTCTAATCAATCATCCAAGTTGACCCCTACTCATAATCATCCATCTATTGGTGATACATTTTACCTACACTATGCCATCTTATAGGCAAACCAATACCAAGGTTATTCTAAATCCACATCTTCCTCAACTCAGGATACATCTAAATCTAAATCTACTTCGTCTCTTGAGTCATCTTCTTCTATAAATCAAAATCCAATCCCTCTTTGGCCTTTGAGCCCTTTCAACTATATCTTACCATATCCTTATCACTCTTCTAAAGACCGATGTTTGCGTCCAAGTAGAACAACTCAGAAGCAACAATGTGCTAAGATATCTTTTCAAAGCACTATCCAATTCATTTGTGGACACAATAAGGTCAAACCTTACTCTCATCTACATCATCAAACATCTTCTAAATCTTCCACACTTGTTGGACCTCTTTCTTCCAATCAACCTACTATCATCGACTAACAACGACCCATACCGATCAATTTATTTCAGAATGAAAAAGCAATCAAAAAATTCATGGGGCTACATGATGAAATTCGTTTTGAGGATCATGAGCAAGGATTCTCGTTTGACCTCGATGTGTTCACGTATAATGGGGAATAAGTTGATTCCTTTTGTCTAAAAACAAGAGGAAAATCCTAAGATCATCAAATTTGATCCTACTCTTATTCTTTCATCTTCACATTCCTCATCACATGGAGAAATGTCTGGGTCTGTCATTGATCCCTGGCCTATCTTCTGATCACCCCATCATTCTTTACATATCACAATTCCTCAATCACAATTTCTCATTGGGTCACCTCTAGATAGCCCTTCATCTTCTATTTGGGGCACCTCTTAGCCCGTTATCCTTTATTCTATTTGGTGGTCACCTCCGGGTAGCCCGTTATCCTCTATTCTTGGGCCACGTCCTAGTAGCCCCTCATCTTCTATTTTTGAGACCTCTTGGTAGCCCATTTTCTTCTATACTTGGGCCATGTCCTTGTAGCCCTTCATCATCTTCTCATCGATGACTCACCTCCTGGTAGCCCCTTTTCTTCCATATTGGGGCCACATCCTAGTAGCCCTTCATCTTCTATCTATGGCTCACCTCCTGGTAGCCTTTCTCTTCCATCCTTGGGCCACATCCTAGTAGCCCTTCATCTTCTATCCGTGGTTCACCTCTCGGTAGCCCATCCTCTTCAATCCTTGGACCATATCCTCTTCATCCATCATATCATCCTTTTATCAACAACTATGACAAGCCCACCATTATCCCTACCATTCCTCTCATTAATCCTAAACATCCACTTTCTTCACCCACTTCTCAGGATCAAAAAAGTCATGCATTAGTTGGTATTAAACATAAACAACTTTTTCATCAAGCTAAAATCAAAACTCCTAAGAGCTCTAAGCTCCACGCAAATCCAACACCCAAAAATCTAAAAAGCAAACGCGATTTGAGAAGGTACACAAACGCAACCATCAAGTATGGCACAAAGTACATAAACCTATGGATAGGGAACTCAAGATTCCACATACAAAATCCATGTTTCAAGATAAGTCGCAGTCACTTATCGAGTATGATCTCACCACGGTCATCGATATTGGAGATAATATCACTCTTGATAAGCAAAAACTCCTAGTCTCCTTATTAAAGAAATTGCAAACATCATTGTTGGATCTTATCACGCGGAGTGAAATTTTTGGTCCCAACTTCCCAATCATTCATCTTCTCCCTCGCAGTTTTCCCTTCACAAAACCGTCGAAAAAAAAAAAATTAAAAAATCAAAAATACAAAAAAAAAAAAAAAACATTATTAAAAAAATCAAAGGTAAAAAGATCAAACATTGCAATCAGGTATTGCATACACATGGATGTTCTTTCTTCCCTTTCTTTCCATTCCTCTGCAAGTCATCCACCATGTTCATCCCTTCGATGATATTTTGGTTAGTCTATTCGCACTCATTTTGTGACATTTATCTCTATAGTATTTGTTTGACCTTGGTCTTTCATCACCTTAGTAAATTAAAGAATGACTGACCTCTTAGAGATCCTATCACTATTTACATCTAATAAACTTGTTGCGAAGAACTTTTGGGCGTATTTGTTGACACTAGCCAATGTCGTCATCGTAATCACTTTCACATCCTTCCATCAAGCCATCAGTGGTTCTTAACCCCTTATCAAAACAATCGAGAGAGCTGAAATAATTTTCAGAAAGCAAACAAAATCAATCAAAACATCAAAAATCAAAAGAAAAGCAATATATAACTCTCTTGGGGTATTTCTAGTATCTCTATCGAGGCTATGGACCTTTGGTGCAATAATAGAGCAATGTTGCGACTAGAATCAAATACATCTCGCATCGGGCTATGGACGTCTGGTGGCGCGCGTGGAGCAATGTACACTCTCCTTCCACCCTCCATTCAAAAATCACCTATCAAAATAAATCATTCCTACACATTGGCTAGTGTGTCTTCACTTAACTTCTATCAAATCTTCCCTTTAAGAAGTAATTAATTTTCATGTGCACACACTTTGATCTCTATGAGAAACCGAGATTAGTATGTTATGAGGTGTTGTTTTTGTTCAGACTCTTGCTTTAGTCCTTATTTTGTCTCACAATTTGTGCCTTTGTCTCATCAACTTTTCATCGCTAATCTTCTACTTACATTTTCCATATCCATCCATAGCATCCACATTGTTCTTCTGCCGTTTGAACATCCATGTGTATAAGATCTCCTTTTTACCATGTTTGAGGGAAACTTTTTCCCCTTTCAATAAAGAATACTCTACTTCTTTCGATCATCTTTTTCTTAGCCTGATCATTGAGGGCATACTCGCTCCTTCCTCACACTTCATTGGTTTGAGTTCATCATCATGTTGAACCTATCCATCTTGGCCTTGATCCGACTTATCTTCTTGTATATACATGCAGAATTTTCCATCTCATCTCTCGCTAGGGGCATCCTTCCATCTTCATTTTCTTGTACATATCTTTTGAAAACTTTTTAAAAACCCTAAAAATTAAAAAAATCAAAAAATCCAAAACAAATTGTAAAATTTCAAAAATTGGTAAAAAAACATGCATTTCGCATGGTAAGAAGCATTTATCAAATGCATCATCTCCTCAAACATCGAAATTTATCCTACAAAACATCTTTCTTTGGTCCTTAATTGTTCTCACACACGACTCGCGGATCATCTAGATCTACCTCCATTAACAAAGTTGGTTTGCTTACTATGTTTGTACTCCCTTGCACAATGAGTTGTTTAGTACTGTTTCATAGTGCACGATTGCTTTTTCATAGGACCCTGTGTCCTCCGTATATTCACCTCGCATGTATCCTTGCTTAGGGTGCCATTTTTAACCCTTGTTAACTCGAACATTTGAGAACTGAAGCTTGATAACAAAAACATTGGTGTAATTGTCTTGAATGTTGTTTGTTTGAGTATGTGTGTTTGTACTTGTTTCCCTGTCAAGTTAGCTTGTTTACTTTCTCGTATTGCATTATGTTATGTATGTTGCATTGAGTTAGTGTTTTGGCAATGAACAAATGTTAGTATTATAGTTTTTCATGTTATTTTACACTTTTGTTGTATGCATATATTTTTATAAGGGCGGATGATGTAGATCATATGAGCAAAGTGATGAAATAAAGTTGTTTATTGAACGAGTTGGATGCAAAGGCTATTTTCATATTCTTCACTATCATGTCTTATCATTATCAATTTTTCTTCAACAACACATGGGGCAATAGGGATTATTTTTATCCCCCTCCTCACCATGTTTCTTCTATCCATTTCCTTCATATTTTTCGTCGTCGATCGACCACTTCCATCACCCTATTCACATTCGAGGGGGCATCCTACATTCTACTAATTTTTTTTGCACTCCTTCAAAATTTGCTTGTTTGTATTTGTCTACTATCTTTGAAGTGGCGTCACTTATGTCACCCCAAAGAGGTGCAAATGTAGACACCTAAAATCTATTTACGCAGTTTTAATACTAAAATTACACTAATTATCCTCTTTCCGTCATTTCCATAATAATTAGCGTTTTCCATTAATTAGCTAACATTCTCCTTTATTTCCGTTAATTAATTACATTTCGTTAATTAATTATTCTTCCTATCACTCTCGGATGCCAATTAACGACCTTTCGTTAGTTATAATCCACTTCTAATTGATTAATTAACCATTATTAGTTAATTACGCCTTCTATTTTAATCAATAAACCCCTTTTATTGGTCAAATTCCCCTCTTACATCCCCCAAATCATGCTAATTTTCCTCTAAATCCCCTCTAAATAGCTTTCTAAGCTTATCCTAGCCTATTAATTAATCCTAGTTGATTAATTAAATCATCTCCAACTCCCGCATGAGTTGCTAATTACTTATTAATTCTTCTAAACAAGTTTGTTCTTTCAAAATGCACCTTATCGTTTGTCCCACATTCACTAATTAGCAAGCTTCTCCTAAAGTGTATAGCTATATAAAGGACCAAGCTCCTTCCTCTCAAACTTACACCACACTTTGATTAGTGAAACCTATAGGCATTTTGATTTGAGCATTCTCCATTGTTTTGGAATAACTTCTTCATCTCTTGCATCCATTCTCTCAAATTGAGTAGTATGAGAAGATCCAAATATGGCTTTGTACCCATTTCTTGGTGAGATCTCATCCTCGTTCTTGAGACAAACAACAAAAATTTGATTGCTTAATGATTTAATTAGGTTCATATTTTAAGCAGTAATCACAAAAGAGTAGGAATGGCTTATAGCATTAGGTGATTATTTTAATGTTAATACATTTAAAGTAGTTATTTCCTTTAAGCTCTTTTCATGATGTTAATGGTAGATTAATGTTTCTTTGAAGCTACTTGTTAGTTTCATTTAGATTAGCTTAATTAGTTTAACATGCATACATTTACAATCATGCAAAAGATCATAGAAGCCATGTCTTAATAGAAGCAAAGTCATCCCAAGCATTGCACAAGGGTTTCAATCAACACAAGGATTAGGTCACATAGCTGAGGCACACCATATCTCACTACTACCACTAGGCACATCTTGTACTACACAATTTGTCCACTATCTTGGTGTCAAAAGGCGTGAGGGCACCCCTAGGGGTTGGTTAGCTATACACACTTACACAAGCACTTAGGAGAACTACATGAGGCTTGATTACCACAACGAGGTTATGTAGTGCAGCACTGAGATTGGTTCAACAATTGGGAGTTTGACCGCCCCCAAGGTGGTACACCTCAAACACACACACATGTTTTTCATCTTTTGTTTGATAATGCTTTGATGAAGGGTTTTGCAGGTTGCTAGGGTTTCTATTTTGTTGCGAGAACATCACGAGATCATCCCGAGGTTGTGCAAGCAAGAGCAACACACAAGCAGCACCATTTCCAAACAAGCGAAGCACACAAAAAGTTATTGAACCTAATTGTCATCTGTATGAAACTCGCATAATCCATGTCTTAGGTTGTACGGTTTTGGTACGATCCCCGCACTGCACATCTTCGAGCTCCATAATTTTTGTGCAAAATCTATTGCTCCAATTCTTCCTATTCCATTGCCCTGCACACCCAAATCACTCCAAAATCATCCTGAATAGTTAATTTTATCTCTCCTTTCATGTTTTGAACTAGTTGCTTATCGTTTATCAATCGTTTAGTTCATTTCAAGTCTGAATGCATTATTTTCGTCATGTGTAATTGATGTTGGATGTTAATTAGATCATAATAGTCTACTTGTTGCTAACCCTTATACCGTTCTAATAGTTGTTGTGCATCCCATAACAACTCTAGAATTTAACTAGGGTGTAAACAGTTTTGTATAACATGTATGAGGATCCCAAGTTGAGACCATAGAACTTGATGTATGCTTGTGTCATGTACTTCCCTCGCAGATGTATATGATTAGTTGATTTTGTATAAGATATGTGTTGTAGGACTATACCTTTCTGCCCTAAAAGGGCCACTCATGAGATGTGCTTCTTGTTGGATTCAACCCTCCTAGCTAGAGAATTAAGAGATGATTAGCTGATCTTGTATTAGATATATTCATTGTAGTAGTCAATGTTTCTGCCCCAAAAAGGACCACTCATGAGACGTGCTCCTTATTGGATTCATCCCTCCTAGCTTGAGGATTAAAATACTGCAAAGCTTTGCCCATACTGCCCTTACTGTCTCGTGAAAGGCCATAAATAGCATAAGGTTAATACATTCCTGGTTTTATTTCAGACTCGTGGACATCTCTTGTATGCTTGGTCATTGTATGGTAATGTAGAGAGCTCGACAGATCCCCTAAGGGCATTGCAAGAGTACTTTCTTGTTCTCCCTTTAATGTACTTTCTGATTTACGACAGCGATGTACTCATACTAGAATAGGATATTGCCAACTTTGTTGGCTAGAATTAGGAAAGAAAATAGATACTCTTGTAAGCCTTGGGAATATGCATAACCCTTCCCCATGTATGCACATCAAACCTTATTGGAATATATAGGGAATGAGCCCATTATTATATATAGTATTATTGGTCCATTGGAACTGTCTTGTATGTAATGAATAGGTATGGTCATCTTGTTGTTTGGCATTAGCTTATCGAGGCCATTGATCATATCATGTTGAGTAGATACTTGAACAACCCTGGTGGACATGAATAGTGATGAAGGACACTTGATTCGAGATATATTAAGACAGTTGTATGCACTAAATAAGGTAATCAGAATGGCATTAATATCGACGTGTATTATACAAATAATGGAGAACTTTTGTGGTCTAATTTTAGGTAAGCCTTACAATTAGAAGGTTTTGGAGGTTAACCCCAGGAAGGCATTACAAGACAGTTCAGCTAGTATTGCTCCCAGTATTGATCTCCAACAAAATCCATCTAGTATTTGTGTTCCAAATAAAATTTTAAACACTATCCCAGGCTTGATTTTAAAATTGTTAGGAAGTATTACAAATTATAAAGTTAAACTAGAGACTTCATACATATTGGCAACAACAATATTCAAATTTCTTTTATCTTGCAGACTTGAAAAGAAATGCAAAAACTGAAGTCCTGGAATCTTCCTTCTGAATTCTACAACCCACTTATACTATATGCAAATCATCTCAACTTCAAATTGAATTTGAAATATTCAGCATGCAACAAATGAGGCATCCAGTACAGCCCACACCTTGCAAGCTTTTTCCCTCCATAAGAAATTTCTCAGCTCCAGTTCCACAGAGCCCAATTCTTCTACTGCATTATGTGAAAATGTTCAAATATAACAAGGTCATGAGGCATCAGCTGCAAAATTTCATATCTATATATCACCACAAGGACAATTAAACAAAGAAACTTGAACATTCGGATCAGAAGCAATCCTACCTTGAATTCTTAAAGCCCTCCCTTCTGCCAAAATTGAGGTCAAATCCTCAACTAAGCTACTATAGTCTATTTTTTGTGGATGCCATCAAGAATACTATGGCAGCGCTCCATCCAGGATAAAGCATTGCACTTGTATTCTCTCAGTAAACCCAATTCGGGAGTGCTGACATTGAAGTCTTCAGCATCTTGCAATGTAACATTCAGCTCCTTGACACACAAAAAAACAAAGTTCGGAAGAAAATTATCGAGGTCAAGTTTAATACAATATTGTCAAAGAAAAATAGGACTTGAGATAGATGAAGTAATGAAAAGTACCTTTAAGCTCAGGGGGAAGTGAGCAACTCCTAGCATGTTCTTGCCAAATTTCTATCCTTTTTATAAGACTGTTGAGAAGTGCCATTTCTGGGAGCACAACAGGAATCTTTGCAACCTAGTTCACAACAAATTAGACTTTGAGATACAATTCACTCATGAATTTGAAGCATAGAATTTAAGGGCATCCTTTCACAACCATATCCACCCGAGACAATGAAGATAATTGAATCCTGATGACAGTAAGTCCTGAATGACGACAAGCAAAAAAGATGGAGAAAACACCTACCGCTGACTGCAAGTCATAAAGTGTATTTATGTTATGAAAAAGGTATCTGAAGCCAAATGATTCTTCTTTCGAAACAAGCATTCTTCTGCACGTGCTAGCCAATCCTGAAACAACCAATGAATTGTAGGGTTATTCTTGTATCCATAAAAGATGAACATTTTGGATTTAAAATTGAGGACAATGATACAAGCATATTGATTCAGCTTTAAAGAATAAAAAAATTATAACCATGCAAAAAATGATTTTGATAATGTCAGACACTACCATTTATTGATCCACACTTGAACAAGGTGTGAAAGATCCTATATTGGAATCACAAAAACACAACTAATATACTATTGGGAAATCAAGGGTCTCTTTTAAGCTCAACATTTTGGAATGGCATGGTTTAATCCAAGGATTGGAAGAAAAATAAGGTATTACAGGCCTGACAAATCAGTTTTTTTGCGCCCCTTTGGCAGTGAGTAGATCGACATGTCTTCTGGATAAGATCTGTATCCAGCGTACTTTGATTATGGTTTAAGGCTAGGTTCAATTAATTACTTTCCCACTCTCTTGGCAAGGTTCTCTTCTAAGAGACACTTTGATAATAAGGGACAGCTACAAAATTTATGTGATACTATACGTTTGTCCACCATTCTCTTCTTGTAAAAGATAACATGTAAAGCAATTTTTCAGGACAATTCTTTGCTCGGTCTAGAAAAGATGAGGCTCTTTCAATAGGACATGGCTATGTCAATGCCAACTTTTATTTTTAATTTTTTTTTTTTTTTGGGTAAAGGTGTCGACTCTTTTCCCATTGGGACCCAAGCTCAGGTACAAAAACTATAAACCTCTTCTTGCTTTTATAGGGAGTGATTTTCCTTATAAACCCACTGTTTGACTGTTATAATTATCTTTTTCTTTGATGCATATATGATATTTTATTTTTCAAGGATATCTCATAACAGTTTTTGCTGACTTGAAAAATCATACTACTATCCTAAGGTACCTTTAAGTTAAGTATTTACTGCATTTTGCAATGAGAATTTTCCTTCAAACATAAGAAGTCGGTCTTAACAGTAGAATGCACAAGCTTGTAATTAAACACATACCCATACGTGCAAATACTATATCTGATCCAATCAAAGGAATTATAGAGAAGAATTTTCCTTAAATGGCCCAATATTATTTTTATTCAAAACTATAACACTTTCAATCAAAAATGCCAAAACATGTGGCTCCAGTACCCGTGCTAATATTTTGTTAAGCATGTATTTTATAATGTCTGTTCATATTGTAAACATTTTATTAAGTATTGTTAGAACATATAAGTTACAGAAGTGTAATTAGAGGTCATGTGTCATAAAGTAACACTGTTAATTATCAATACAATAATTAGGTAAATAGGCTCTGACCATTCCAAACAAAGATAACAAAATAATTTATCACATATAGTGTACTAGATACTGATCATATGATTAAAGCATATGCACATTCATTCACTATCTACAATTTTTCTCTGTAAAGCTAAAACTAGCATATGTATCAGAGGCTGCTTTTAGACACCTGTTATATTGGAGACAAGTACAAAGTTTTTAGACACAACTACTACAAGCCTTTAATTGAAATACAATTGAGAAATCAGTCGTAGTCATAGCTTCGAGAAAGACCCATATTGCTAGATAGGTGCCAGCATATTGATGCCTCGGACCAAAGAGAAGTCAGACCCAGCCATATGTCTAGGAACATAAGCGGATGCCTGTGAATATTGTCATTTTTAGATCAAGCATTTCTGATGCCCATATTGAGGCAATATTAAGAATTGTTATATATCATCCAAAATATTTGTAACATTAAATAGGGAGCATAAACATATAAACATATAACGAGCCTTCATTTAAAACACAATTGATGCATAGACAACAATCTGGATTGAGTTTCTGCCATACGCCTATCTAGGCAGAGGGGCTCCCAAACAGCCAAAGGTTTTAGAGTTGTTCTGATTTTAGTCCAGAAAATATCATTTTGTACGGAGTACTAAAACAGAATTAGTAGTCTCCAGACAGCATATAAGATAACTAAATTGATAAACCATATTGCTATAAAACAGAACAAAATCTATGCTATCACTCAAAACTAATTTGATAAATTATATTGCTAAAAACAGAACAAAACCTATGCTATCACTCAAGGCCTGATCAGAAACTAAATAAGTTATCTTGCTTCTTTGTTGAATAAGAGGAAGGTTCCTGCATCACTCTTCTGAACCAATGAGATATGAGGACAAAAAAATTATAGATATATGCTGAATTAAGTCGCTCCCAAACAAGGGTATACTGTACGTGTGTAGGAATATATACAGTCAGTTGGAGAACAGGTATGATGTTTTCCCTAAAGGGTTTCAAGAACACCTAAGTAGTTGTTCAGTGCATTTTTGGAATCATCTGGAGATTTTTGATGATTGGAAATTGATCCAGTACCCCAAATCTTTGAGCTGAACCTTTGGGATCGTAAGGAAGTTTATTGTTCATTTGAACCTGGACAAGCAGTCATATTGTTTCAGAAAAATAAGGTGTTTTCGGTTGACTGCAATCTGGTATACTCAACTTCATTATCTGCATTCTGTTTTCCTTCTTCTCTGGAGTTAAGGTGTTTACTTATTGGGGACCCCACATTTCCAACTATTTTCCAAAATGTCAACAATATGCCTTATTACATAAATTTATGATGCCAGAATCACACGATCTAAACAGAAAGAAGCAATCAACTTGGAAACATATAATAAAAGTAATCAATGTTATTTAATATGGAAGAAAATTACCTCTCGAATGTTCTTAAAAGGAATGGTCGCAAACCTAGACTGTTTCGGTATGGGTACGGTACGCTGATACGACAAATTTTTAAAAACTTCAGGTACGGTACGCTGTTGGGTACATTTTTATAAATATATATAATATATATATGTATATAAAATTATAAATTTAAAGAAGCATTTGCATACTTATTGAAATTTAATACTCATACAATCATTCATAGAACATGAAAACAGATTTCAAATACTTTGAGAATTGAGACTTGAGTTTGTATTGACTATTGAGGAGTTAACCGAGCAGCAGTGGACGTGCAAACAAAGCGAAAAGAGATAACACAATAAGTTGTGTGCTTACACGATTCTTCACAAACTAGTTTTTGTTCCTTGTTGTTTAGTGGGAATGGTTTTTCTAGAATCCCCCTTTTGGCATAATATCCTATGGGTTGTTTTGTGCAGCCCCAAATTTCTTTATAATTAATCCATCATGTTAAAACAACACCTTTTTAATTAAAAATAAATACACAAATAAAGAATATTTAAATAAATAAAAAGTGTTATCAATCTAACTTTAACAATAGTATTGGCAATCTTTCCCCCCTTTCCCCATTTGGCGACCCATTCTAAAACCCCACACTTTACCTTATCTTGGCATATTTAAGTTTGTATTAAGTTTTCTAAACCTCCTCAGGCTAATGCTTCATCTCCCTGATGATGGGTCCAGCATAAAGGACTCTAAACGTCGGCAAAATAAATATTTATGCAATATTATCCAAAAAATCTTTTTACATCATGAACTGCGAAAATAATCTTAAATCTTTAAAAGTAATCATGACCCACAATGTTCTCTATGCCATTGTCAAAACTTCAGCTGCAAAACCAGAAGCAGTAAGAAGTACAAAAAGAAGAGCAAGAAGGCCATTATATTCCTCATTGTTTGCAGTTGAGGATGACATTCTTCCTCATATTCGAGACAACGAATCTTGTTAGTATGAGAAGAAGCATAGAGAAAAAGAAAGAAGACAAAATTCCATTGCACCAAATGATAACAAGCACAGTGAATTTATTATGAGAGCAGTATTTAAATTGGTTGTTAGTTACAACCTCCTCAACTGTCTAGAACCGTATGGTTCATTATATATATTCAACACCCCCTTAATGACTAACCTTGAAACAACACCAAGTTTATCTCTAAACTTGACAAACAACAAAGGACCAAGAGGTTTAGTCATTACATCAGCAAGCTGATCTGAAGGACAAAAATGAAGAGAGATTTCACCGGAATCAACCAACTAGCGAATATAATGATGATGAATCTCAATATGTTTAGTGCGGGCATGATAGACAGGATTCTTCACCATCTTGAGAAAACCTAGATTATCACAAAAGAGTGAAGAGGGTGTTGCGAGAATGGGGAAACTGAAAATCAGTCGAATCGACGAAGCCATATTGCTTCACAATTGGCACTAACAGCAGCCTTGTATTCCGCTTCAGTAGAAGAGATGGCAACAATAGGCTGAAGTTTACTCTGCCAAGAAACAACTCTTGAACCAAAAGAGAAGATATATCCTGTGGTAGATCGTCGAGCATCTACAGATCCTCCCCAATCAGAGTTGGTATAGCGAATCAATTTGAAATATGCAACACTCTGATATAGAATGCCAAAGTCAAGATTTCCTTTGACATATCTTAGAACTCGTTTTGTTGCTCCCCAGTGAATGAGTTTTGGTTTAGATAAAAACCGAGAGAGATAGCTAACAACAAAACAAAGATCCGATCGTGTAGTTGTGAGATAGATCAAGCTACCCACCAATTGTTTGTATAATGATTCATCGACAAGTGGCGAATCATCATGAGCTGAGAGTTTCAACCCGACCTCCATAGGTGTAGAAGAAGAATTACAATAATACATATGAAATTTCAAGTGATTATGTTGGCAAAATTCTACACCAAGACATCAGTGAAGGAGGCCTAAATCAATCATGTCAAATGCAACACACAAATCTGATTTTACCTTATGAATCGCAACATCTCCACTGTATGTGATGGCAACGTCATCAACATAAACAATAAGAATCACAATGTCATCACCATTGCTTTTGACATAGAGATTCGGAGCAGAATGACTCCGTGTGAAGCCTAAATCTCTAAGACGTTTATCTATTTTGATGTACCAGCTCAAAGAGCCTACTTAAGTCCATACAGGACTTAACCAATCAGATACCGGATGCTCATGACCACAAGCCCTAAAATCCTCAAGTTGCGTCATATACACTTCTTCCTCCAAATCCCCATTGAGGAAAGCACTTTAGACATCCATTTGATATACTTTCCAATCAAACTCGAAGCCGCAAAAGAAACAACAAACCGAAAAGTGACCATCTTCACAAAGAGGAGAAAATGTCTCCTCATAATCTACCCCCTCATTGCGAAAATCCTTTCAAAACGAGCCAAGCCTTGTACTTATCAAAAGTACCATCTGCTTTACACTTGATTTTATACATCCGTTTACAACCAATGGGATGTTTCCTAGAAATGAATGGCACCAACTTCCAAGCATTATTTTTAATCAAAGCATCATATTCTAGTTGCGTGGAAGTTTCCCATTCGAGTATGCCTCGTGCTTTAGACTATTTATGTGGGTCATGAATATGAAGAAGATCATAAGCAAGAGCAAATTGAGCATGCTCGGAATAATCAATTTGCTTCCCAATTCATCAAGACCTTCCATCTAAGAGAGGAGACAATTATGCCTTCCTCAAATCTCAAATAGTGGAGTAAAACCACTTAGGCCGCTCATGAACCGAGGATGTGGTAGTTGGTTGTGGTGCTTCTGGAAGAGAAACCAATGGAAGTTACGGAGGAAAAACCAATGCAAGTTAATTTCCTAGAGACTCAAAAATCTCAGTGGGAGAGTGCACAAGTTGTCCTAGAGTCTGCGGAGGAGTATGAGAAGAACCAGATTCATGATCGGGCAAGGAAAAAGTACCAAACTTTGATATGACCCCTTGCTGATTAATGCCCCCTTGTTGGTAACCTTGTTGATTACAACCAAAGAAAGACTGCCTTTTTCATCAACATCCCGACTAAGAATGATCTTATTAGTAGAAGTATCAAACAATCTATCGGCTTTAGATTGATCACTATAACCAGCAAAAAAATATAGAGAACATTTGGAATCTAGCCTACTCCTCTTACTTAGAGGAACCGAAGTATAAGCAACCGATCCAAAAACAAGAAATGTTGATACCTCCGGTTTGATAGAGGACCAAGCCTCTTACGGTGTGACATCCTGCAAAGCTTTGCAAGGACTCCGATTGAGAATATATACAGTTGTGTTAACAACATCACTCAGCAATACTTATATGGCACTCCTCGATTGTGCATCATGCATCTTGCCATCTCCATGATGGTTCTATTCCACCGTTCTACCACCCCATTCTGTGCTGCAAGGTATAAGGGGTTGTCAACTGGCGTTGAATCCCTTCTTTCTTGCAAAACTTTGTCAATTGTTTGAGGGAAACTAACCCCCATTATCGGATCTCAAAGCCTTCATCCGTCGGCTGGTTTGATTCTCCACCAAGGCCTTGAACTTGACAAAAGAAGCAAAGCAATCAGACTTCTTTTTCAAAAATAGACCCACATTTTCCGAGAATGATCATCCACCAACAAGAGAAAATAATGTGCACCAAGGACTGTGGGAGTCTTCCACGATGGCTCACATAGATCTGCATGTACAAGATCCAAGAGCCCCTTTACACACCAAACACCTTTAGAGGGAAAAGGCTTCCGCTTTTGTTTTCCTGCAAAACAACCAACACACATATCTTGTTTTTCCTGAATAGGAGGCAAACCAACAACCATGTTGGCTCTATGAAGGCGGGCTAAATACTAAAGGTTGAGATGGCCATATCTTTCATGCCATAAAACACTGTTATTACCTTTGACAACTAAAGCATGCAAGTTAACCGTGGCAAGGTCAACAAGTCTATATAGACCACCATGCCCAATTCCCAGGGTAACAACCTTATTTTGCTTGATGTCCTGATACATTGTTTGCCAGAAAATGTTTACAAAGATATTAGGATTATTAGTTAGTTGACTAATAGATAACAAATTCTTATTCATGTTAGGCACATATCTAACATGTTTGACAAGCAATTTGGTATTATTATTTAGCATAATACAAACATCCCCAATACCTTCTACAACATGTGATCTTCCATCCCCTAAAGTAACTGAATCAAAAGAACATGAATGAAAATTGACATACCAATCTTTTTGACATGTGAAATACCGTGATACTCCAAATTAATGAATCAACGCCAAGTGGGGCTGCCATTTACCGTGCAAGATGCCATGAGAGCATACTCATCTTCTGACTCGTGTTCAACTGTAGCCACATGTGCCTGCCCCTTCTACTTCTTCAGGGCATTGAGTTGTTTCTGACAGTCCTTCACATGACCAAGTTTGTGACAATAGTAACATTTCACTTAATGTTTAGAAGAGGAAGGGGATGTCTCAACATGTCATTTCCACTTTCCTTTGGACAAAGCAACAAAAACGCTCTCGATTGCCTTTGTCTATCTTTGTTCCTTTTTACTGCACATGTAGGAACTCACCTTCTCAAACGTAAGAGTTTGACTCTCAACCATTAAATGAAGTGCCTCCACAAACAACTCATATGAAGAAGGCAAACTATTTAGAACCAATGCCACCATATCATCATCGCCCACCTTTTTATTTATGGAAGATCACTGGTCTCGGAAGTCTTTCATCCGAAGTAGGTCCTTAGATGGCGATCCACCTTCTTGTAGCTTCAAAGCAAACAATGTATTTTTCAAGTATAAAACGTGTCCTTTCTCTGACGTCTGATATTTATCCCTCAAATTGGCCCACAATGTGCTTGCCACAGTGGCATTCCATGCTTCCGGTATCATATCATCCGACACGATACGCTTGAGAAGCAATAAAGCTTTCTTATGACGCTTTGTCATAATCCGCAAAGTTTGTCGTTGGTCGACCTTCACTACTGTGATTATTATATCACAATCACGAAATTTTGTGTGTTAGAATCTTATGGCTCTATACATTGAAATTAGTACTTGTTAATTTTTGTGAGTCCAGCAGAATTTGGTTTGAAATATTTGTCATTTTATTCTACCAAAGTAGTGGAAATAATAAAATGTGTTGCCCACTTCAATGAATAGAATAAGTGTCTTATTCAAATACATGGCACATGAACAGGAGAGAAGAAAAAGGTATACAAACAACAGCGAAGGAAATTCGCGATGGCTTACCAAGGCACACGACTTTTGCAAATTCGAGAATCGACTGTTAGTGTTTTCCTTTGTTCTGCCCACACGACTGTGCTTATGCCCTCGTGACTCTACTTATGCCCTCGTCGTCCTTGCCTACCACTGTTATTGGCCCACATGACTGTGCTTCAAACCATGAATTTTGGCACTCGAACTACGACTTCTAGCACTTGCAATTTCCCTAACGACGGTTATCTTCTACCCCGACTGTTATCTTTTGCCCTTGCATTGACCTTTTACCATCGACCTCACCTAAAACCTCTCTGTAGAAGCTTCCTCCAATGGCGACGTGACTAACTGGCTCTGATACCACTGTTAGTATGAGAAAAGCATAGAGAAAAAGCAAGAAGACAAAACTGCACTGCATCAAATGATAACAAGCAGGGTGAATTTATTATGAGAGGAGTAGTTACATTTGGTTGTTAGTTACAACCTCCTCAACTGGTTACAACCTCCTCAATTGTCTAGAACCGTATTTATTCATTATATATATTCAACAAATTTGGCTTTCAAATCTGAGAGACATTCAAAGTCTCAGTGAATTACATGTTCCACTGCTGGAAATAAAATGGACCAACTTGGAGATATCCAGCAGGGGTATGGTTACAAAACATGCTCGAAAATTTGCAGAATTATGATATAAGTAGCACAGAGTTGACACCAAAATCCATGATAAAGAATAGGTCACAATTTTTGTTCTCGTAAAAAAATGTAATTATGTAGACCTGGTGTGGGTCATGCCTCTCTCTGGGGTGTCCTCTTGGTCAAGCTTGTTTGACTTGGACCCCTATGTTTTGTTTTGGGGGTTGTTCTTTGGCCTGGCCTCTGTTTTGTAGAGGGTTTTTGGTCCCTTCAAAACCAAATCTTTTTTACCTTATCTAAAAAAAATTTTGTTAATGTTTATGTAAAATATATACTAACTTTGGTATGCTTGTGCGAATTTTATTTCAAGCTAATGCACCAACCTTAGCAGAGGCTAGAGATGATTCAACTGGATAAACAACAGTTGAAAGTTGAATATTAAGATGAACCAGATTGGGCATTTACAACGAGAAATAGAGGATGTGGCCATGTTTGAGGCCATGAAAGAGGGAGAAAACGTACACAAGCTGACATGTAATTCTCATTCCAGTAGATCATCTCATAAAACATTGTAACCATCTCGAACCAAAGTGCTACTAGAATTTAGAAACAAAACATGAATCAAAAAGACATAAGAGGAAGAGGTAGACATGACAGAGGAAGAAGCGAAGGATATGGCAGATATCACCAATACAATTTTGCAGAATGTGAGGAGTGGCTTAAAAGACAGTATTCTCTTAATGGTTCCACACGAAGACTCAGCCGCCTACCAATCAATTCAACTTTTAGATTCAGGAACAGCAATGCATATGACAGTAGGAAGGAGGTAAATATCAGACAATGGCTCTTCGAACAATTGTGTTTGCAAGGTTGGGATTTCTTGTAAACATGGTAAAACAATTATAAATGCCTCGTGTACACCTGAATTATGACATGGGAATCAGGGACACGTAAATTATCTATATTTTGGGTTATTAAGGATACATAACATGTTTCATAGATTACCCCTATCCAACATGAATGAGGAGCATGTGAACATGTGAAGTGTGTCTTATTGGCAAACAACTTTATACCATAGTAAATCAGGCACTTAAAAGTTGAAACTAAGGCAAGAGTGGTCGGTGCATGCCCTTATTAGAAGAGTCGATTGGTGGATCAAAATATCTTGGGTCTTCTATTCAAATTTCACTCATATCAGCTTTTTTCATTAAACCCTAAAACGCTATACTTAAGCCTTCCATTTAATATATAATGTACATTGATGGTTGTTGTACACCTTAACCATAAATCCAGTAAAGGTATAGCAAAATGGAACACTACAAGCTTCGTCTGGACAGCTTGGCATTAGAGACATCTAGAAAAAGAGAAACTGGAACAACAGAATGTACTAGCACAAAGTATTGTATAAATAAGATTCACACGATAACCTCCCGTGGGAAAACTAGGCTGCTAGTTCAGAATGTTAACCATGAAAGTAGCACCCTAAATTCTATATCGAAGAAGTCTTCATAAATTTAATATGTTGCCATTTAAATGAGTTCCTAAAAGTTCATCCTCCATTAATTTTCAACAGTTGGTAAATTTAAAAACTTTGGAAAAGTAAAATCAAGAGGAGAAGAAACCTTTGCAGAATCAATTACACTCTCCAGACATTCTAATTCTACCAGCTTAAATGGGGATTCCATCGTCCTGGATTGAATATCCTTCAATTCTTCAATCTATTGCCAAGACATGCAAAACAAAAAAGGAAAGTAGTTAATAAAAATGAGATAGACCTGAAACAAAGAAAGAAGCATGTGATACAGGACATTCATTTATATTAGGAAAAACACAACATTAATATATTTCAAAACCGTGTGATACAACACATTCATTTATATTAGGAAAATACAACACCAATACATTCTGAGAGAAATAACACGTCCAAGTATTACGTTGTAATCATCATGATAAGAAAATTAGTTTCATCATCATAAAAACAGTAATCTGCAACAAAGCTGGAAATCTGATTCATAATTGGGTAATTCTATGAATAAGCACAGTCCACCAAACAGGTATTTCTAACCTGAAAGCATTAAAATGTCACATTGAATTCCATTATTTCCAACTTTTTAATCTTTAGTATTGCTCCCTCTTTTCTCTTTACATTCACTGGTGTTATATATTAACCTTCTAATATGGTCTCAGAGACCTGGGCAATGGAACTCAGAGCAACAGACCTAGAAAGTTTTGGCACCTAAAACTTAGGCATTCATGGAGGAGAGAGAAAGATTTGAAGTACAAAAATGTATTCTTGCATTGTTAATATTAAGACCAGTTGCAGAGATGGTACAAAATAGTTTTCTATATAGCACATTTCTGTAATTTTCTGAACTTCACGTTTCCGTAAGTTATCAAGAAGAATCGGCCCATACAAAGAGAAACGATAGTTATAGTGACTATACAAGATCAGCATTTTCTAGGTGTGATAACACATTTTTGTACAGAGATATGGTGGGCATACAGACCAGCATCTAAATCCCACTTGAATAGACAGCTCTGTGCAGGAAGCTGTTACGCATAGAGAACTTTTGAATCCAAGTTGCATTCGAACAGCTCCACACCTAAGTTTGATGAATAGTTACATCTGAACTTTGTTGAGTGCCTGCTCCAACTTTTTCTGTGACTGTTCCAAGCTGGAAGGTTTAGAAAGGACAGACCAAAAGGATTGCCTAAAACTTGAGAAAGCCAGAGTCCTGCACTCAAAGGCAGATATTGTTCGGAGAAGAGGCCACCAGCCCAAAATAAGTAGAGACAAAGTAAACAAGAACTTGGTGGATTTATTCATGCTGATTGGGCAAGCTCAATAAATGATACAAAGTAAACAACAGGAAATGCATAGTGTAAAGTTGTTGTTTTTGAAGCTTTGGAAGCAGTCTGGTTAAGAAGATCACCTGCTGATCAGCAGATGGCTCAAGGAAAGCCACTATTCTTCATTTTCATATTCAAAACATTATTAAGACTGTTAAAAATCCTGCATTTAGGACATCCACAAAGCATGTCAAAGTACACTTCCATTTGATTCTCATTCAACTACTAAATGAAAGAGAAGTCGAGCTGCAATTCTGTTCAACTCAAGCAAACAGTCATTATATTGACGAAACCTCTTGGACCTCATAAACACATCAAGTTTGGAGATAAGCTTGGCGCAGTCTCTTATATGACCATTCAGGGAAGTAACTAGAATGTGTAGACAATTATTACCACTAACTGAGTGTATTAGAATTAATGTAATAATCATACATGGTTATAATTGCTATGGATCAATTCGTAGTTACGAGTTAGCTGACAGTTAAGAGGTAATTGACAATTAAGAAATTCAGTTGATGAAGAAAACTATAAATGTATCAGAGACCTGGGATTTTTTGGTTTAAGTATTGCTCCTCTTTTCTCTATACCCCCTAGTAAACCCTCTTAGACCTCATAAACCCACGAAGGTTGGAGATAAGCTTGGTGTAGTCTCTTATATGATTATTGAGGGAAGGTACTAGAATGTGTAGACAATTATTACCACTAACTGAGTGTATTAGAATTAATGTAATGATCATACATGGTTATAATTGTTATGACTCAGTTAGTGGTTATGAGTCAGCTGACAGTTACGAGGTAGTTGACAATTAAGAAATTCAGTTGATGAAGAAAAATATAAATGTAACAGAGACCTGGGATTTTGTTGGTTTAAGTATTGGTCCTCTTTTCTCTATACCCCGTAGTGTTATGTTTCAATCTTAATTAATGAAGACAAAATTACAGAGATATTTCAATATTTGTTCATTTTTCTCAATTTCACTGCAATTCCTCTATTACAGAAATTTCTAAAGTTTGACTCCTGTGTTTCCAGACTGTTTTATCCCAACCTCCTTCCAGCCCTCCCCCAAACTTTCCAATGACCTCGAAGGTGATTTCAAACATTTTTCCTTCAGATTCCTGGAAGTGAACCCCCATGTTTTCAGTTATAAAGACTTGTTGTCTTCTTCAGTTACAAAATGTTTTCATCTCTAACATGTTGTCCTGACCAAAACGTGCAAACAAAAAAGCTCACATTCGCTGACAGATTCTCACTAAAAATCAAATCCCCTCCTATCAATAAAGCTTCACATACAAAATGAGTTCCTTGTCATGAGATCCTCACTAAGGAATGGTGTTTCTTTTGTTGATGCACCACACCTTGTCACACATTTGGAGGGCTAAGACAGATGCCTCCTCTTATCAATGGATGCCTTTCGTCAAGAGATGCCTCTCTTGTAATAAATGCTTTTGCCAGAACCACTTCCCTTCCTTCGATAGAATGCTCCCAACGAACATCTGACCTCATTGGATTTTTTTATTTTTAACCTTTTGTCATGATCTATTTCAAATCTTTGGTTCCAGAAATCTTAATCACTCAATAGATATAGAAACCATTTCACCCTGCTTGGTGGCTAACCCTTATAACAGATCTACAAGTACCATTGCTCGCATTGTCATGTCGATCATACCCTCCTTTGTAGTAGTGTGTCCTTAGTCATTTCTTCTTGAGAGTCTAGCACAATGTCATCTATCAATAATAAATCTTCTCGGTTATGTCCTCATCCAACATGGATAGTTCAAACAATTTTATATTTTCCACATTAATGACTATATACATGTGCACATATAGAGGCAGATCCAATTTAAATGCTTTTAATCCAACTAAAGATCCATGAGGGTCCGTATCAAATTGATCTTGAGAGTTTTACCTCCATCAAGCATGTCTTCACTCAAATATAGCCACACCAGATGTCCAACTCAATATCATGTTTACTTTTGGTGGGACATCAAAAATTGATTTTGCACCTTCCATTGTTTGATCCTAGCCCTTATAACAGATCTACAAGTACCATTGCTCGCCTTGTCATGTTGCTCATACCCTCCTTTGTAGTAGTGTGTCCTTAGTCATTTCTTCTTGAGAGTCTAGCACAATGTCATCTATCAATAATAAACCTTCTTGGTTATGTCCTCATCCAACATGGATGGTTCAAACAATTTTATATTTTCTGCATTAACGACTATATACATGTGCACATATAGAGGCAGATCCAGTTTAAATGCTTTTAATCCAACTAAAGATCCATGAGGGTCCGTACCGAATTGATCTTGAGAGTTTTACCTCCATCAAGCATGTCTTTTCTCCAAAATAGCCACACCAGATTCCCAACACAAAATCATGTTTACTTTTGGTGGGACATCAAAAATTGATTTTGCACCTTCCATTGTTTGATCCTAGCAACATTATTGGCTACTGAGCTCTCTGCATCCTTTGATGAAGTTTGTCTGGAATAGAATGAGGTCTATGGTACAAATTCTAAACATGTCTAGAATGGAAATGTTACTCATTCGGTGGTGATATGCTTGGTTGAAGCAATGTTAAACGAGTGGAAAACTCTCACCCCACGTTTCGGGATTCTTTTTGTTACATCCCCTCAATAGATAATTAAAAGTTATATTTACCAATTCTCTGTGTCCATCTGTCTATGTGCGGAAAACTATTGACCTTAGAAACTTGCTAAAGCTTTCCAAAAGTTACTTAGAAATCAAGAATCCCAATCTGGCACCATGGAATTTGATAAGCTATAACATAGTCACACTTGAGTGAAAGTTTTCTGTGTGACTTCCTACCACAAGATAGCCTTCCCACAAGAGAATCAAAACACACATCTTTATCTTACTGACCCAATCTACAATGACAATCAGAGAGTCATTACCTTTCTTAGTCTTTGGTAAAACCACCCAAAACTTTCATGGATATACTACCCCAAAGATCTGTTTGGTACATGTAATGGTGTGTACAATATATTTTAGGCCAATACAGATATCACTGCAACGCTAGAATCAGTCTTGTCCACTCCTTCAAATTACTTTTGAAGTGGGGACTTCTCTCATGAGTCAAATTATACTATCTCCTTATGCAATGAATAAGTAGTTCATTTCAGCTCTTTGTATGGAAAATGATCTACTAACTATTCAGTGTTTAACATTTTTCCTCTACAGTGCAAAATGCACCACCTTAAATTCTAGATTTTGCAAAAAATATTTGTTGCAAATTTCCAATTCCCCAATAGTTGGGATAACATATCCACAATCTAATTTTTCATCGCTGTATATATTTAATCGGCAAATTGAACTGAGGCAAAAACCCATCCATGTGAAGTGTGGGGCTTTCTACAAGTTTCTAAAAGCTTGAAAATGCTTAAAACAGTTGGTGATTTGTATGGATGACACTTGCTTTTCACAAAGAAGTGTTTCCATTTCTTCACGACATGTACCAGTGCATACAACTCTTTGTTATAGCTAGAGTAGCACATTTTACTCCCAAAACTAATTCAGGCTGATAACATACTGGGCTTCCTCCTAGCATCAGCAACAGCACCAATTGCATATCTCAATGCATGCATGTTGATTTTGAACTAAAGTTACAGATTGAGTAAAGCTAACAAAGTTGAATTGCAGATCTTCCTGGGGGTACATGCCTGGAGATTTTCCTATATGTCCTGGGGATGGTTCTTCCTAGCTTCTTCATCTTGATGGAATTCATCTTAGCTAGTCGGGTTTACTTCATCCTCTGATATCGCTAACATAAATATCGTGAACGTGTCAAATAAGGCAAAAATGTATACTTCTTAAGGTTATGTTATTTAACAGGACTAATGGCATCCATGCTTTCCTCCCACTTCTGATGGAAACAATTCCCCTCTAATGGTATTCTTCACTTTCTGGATTTGAGCCAGCGATGATCTGGTTCAAGGCATATAAAGATAATACCATCATAATGTCATACAGTTTCTAGGTCAGAATTTAATTCACAATTGCTTAAGTCTATGCATATGGAAAATCTACCGAACAGATGACAGCTAATGACTTTCCCAAAACAAAACCTACTAGTAGTAATCATTTCTTTATAAATTGAAACAGGTGACTAGAAGTCTAGAATTACTTTGTGCAGTTGTAAATTTTTATGCTTATTTGCAGTTCTTTACAAAATATTATTTTCTTAATTCCAATTATTAGTAAATTTGAACAGAAGAATTTATTGAAAAACCATGTAAAAAAACTGATTATCAACATTTTTGGTCACCCCAAGACCCCCATCATTACAAAGATAAATGAATATGTTTACAAATTGGAGTCACTTATGTAGATAACACATTACAAGTGCATGAGGCCAGAAAGGCATTAACCCAGAGAAAGAGGAAATTTTTAATTAAATGATGTCACTCTCAGGCCCAACTAACAAGAGATCCATGAGTCAAACATACCATTAGCATGTCCAAAGAGAAAAACAAATTATCAATTATTAATTACAAATTAGATCAACCTTAATTCTAAAGCAAGTGGATTGTGGGGAACACGAGTGATTTAAACTCAATCCATCTTCCCTATTCGAGTTGTTCGCATGATATTCTCCACACAATATAAGTTTGTTACATATAGTAATATTTATTTTTCATTCAAGTTTTACATTGTCCCTTTTATGAACTAGATTTTTGGAGGGCATGTGTGGTAGCAAGATGTTGGACCCTGTTGGTCCAATCCATCTTGCTTAAGGCATTCCGCTACAAGCTTGAGATCCCCCGTGTCGGTTCCCGGAAGGTGGTGGTTTCATACTTGGGCCCTGGAGCTAGCTCTACGGATCCCTCTCTTGAACTAAATCCCTCTCTCCAGGATGGCAAGCATTCCATGGCTATCCCACAGAGCATCACTGATGCGGCTATTGCGGGTCGGGAGTTGTCTTTGAGTAGCAAGCTTATGGGACCGAGACCTCCACTTGAGGATATCAAGAAGTGGGCTCGAAATAAATAGGCTCCCTATAGCTCCTTAAAGGTTGTGGCACTACCTAATGGGTTTGTCCTCATCACCTTCGATGTGAAAGAGGACTTCTCGAGGGCGATCCTTAATGGCCCTTGGTTCTTCGAGCGCAGAGTTTTCTACATGCAGAAATGGTTGACTAAATTCAATACTTTCACCGAACCTATAACAAAGCCCCAATCTGCATCCATCTCCGGGACTTCCACTAGAGTTCTGGGAGTGCCCGTGATAAAGGGTATTACGAAATCTTTGGGTATGTTTATTATTTGTAGATGTTACAACTAAAGCAAGATCCAAACTCATCCATGTCAGGTTCAATGTGAACGTGGACGTAAGTAAACCCCTAGCTTCCTCTATTGATCTAATTTCTTCCATTAGTACTTGGGTAAATCCTTTCGAATATGAGTATGTCCCTCAATCTTGCTCCATCTCGCAAAATTCTAGGTCACAGAGTTGTTGTTTGCCCCTCCAAACTTGTTACCAAAGCTAACCCGCCCCAATCTGCGTCCATCTCCCAAGACTTCCGCTAGAGTTCGGGAGTGCCTAGTGATAAAGGGTATTACGAAATCTTTGGGTATGCTTATTGTTTGTAGATGTTACAACTAAAGCATGATCCAGACTCATCCATGTCGGTTCAATGTGAACGTGGACGTAAGTAAAACCCTAGCTTCCTCTATTGATCTAATTTCTTCCATTGGTACTTGGGTGCAGCCTTTCGAATATGAGTATGTCCCCGGTCTTGCTCCATCTGCAAAAATCTAGGTCACGAGTTGTTGTTTGCCCCTCCAAACTTGTTACCAAAGCTAACCCGCCCCTACCAACAAATCCAAGAACAACCTCACCTCGCCTATATCGAAAGGGAAAGATACCATGAAGCCCATCCTGGAGTTAAGCACCTCCAACCCCTTTAATATTCTTGAGTTGTTTGTCTCCCCTCTAAAGGAAGGACAGCTTCCTTCCTGCTATTCCTCCCTTCTCTCGGAGGTTTCCCCTTTTCTTGTTGCATCGCCTCTATTGTCTTTGTTGCCCTTCCCTCCTTTAAGCCAATGATCTCTAGCTTAGCTAGTGTGGCATCTTCCAATGCAGCTCCGACCGTAACCATAGCTGTTGCACCTTTATTCTTTGATAGCGCCAATGTTGCGGTGAACCCCTATCAATCAACTACCCAGATTTTTGTTCACGCGATCGTCCCTTTTGTGCTTAATTCATCATAACCATTAGTAGTATAACCATCATGTGGTTCATTAGAACCACAAGGAGTAGTAATGCCAATCCCGCTAGCTCGACCATGCAAAGTACCCTCTAGCTCTGGATCTACCAATGAAAGGTGGCCAATGGATGCTTCCAAGTTTGGAGTCTTTGGGTCTACATCCCAACACTTTGTTTCCCCTTGCTTGTACCCATCTTGCTTGTGTTAGGTCAAGTAAATCTATTGATTTGTGTACTTTCTTTAGAGTGTTTTAACAAAAAAAGACCTCAAATTTCAAATTTTATTAGCTATCATTTCAATGTATGGTAAGAATGCCTAGTGTTGACCTCTTAAGTTTGTATCCCTTGTTAATAATTTGAAACCCTCCTGGCATTCTAGAAAGGCTTGTAAATTTGTTTACCCTTGGATCCATTCCATTAAAGACCTTGGTGAGGTGTTCTTTGTAATAGTGGAAATGCTCCTTATTTTAAGTTCTAAATGTCGTCATAGCTTGGGTTTTAAGAAAACTTACTTTCTAAGTTGGGTGATGGTGAGAAGAAGACTGTAATTATATATCTCTCAAAGTTTTTAAAATTTTCTTGTATACCCGCCAAGAAAAAGGGCCATCAACCTTGCACCCCAAAAATATAGAGAAACTAAAGTAACCATCCAATTCTATATCCTTGGTAAACTCAATGCTCTCATACAAGTTAAGATGATTCTAGATTGCCTCCACACTCCAACTCATGTAGCCAATTTAAATTGATGTCATTGACATATATCTTTCACCATTTTGGTTTCAATGAAATGAAATTGTATTAAAATTAGGAATGACCAAAGGTAGGTCAAAAGGACTTGAGAATACATCTAAGTACAATGGAAACATGTTTAAGGCCTTCCCAAACCATCCCATGAAGAAATTAACAACTGACAACAATGAAGAGAACATAACTCCTCTCCACATTCAATAAGGTGACCGCAGAACTAAATAAGGTTGATTTCGAGACAAAACTACATTGGTCTAGTAGTTTCTTCATCCACTATGTCCCGCACTTCCTCAATAGCTTCAAAACCCAAAGTTTAGTGTGCAAGAACACAATAAAAACTAACACTTTTAGATTTGTCGACAAAGATGGAGTAAGATCATAAGTACGTCAGTCAATAGTATTAAAAATCCCTCTCTAAATGGCTCCTCTTTGTAAATCTTCTATAATTTGTTTATCTTTGGTGTTACTTTCTTCTTTAGAGTGATCTTGTTTCTCTAAATCATCGTCTAAAGTGGAGTCCCTCATAGCTTTCTTTAGAATCATCATGTTAATATTATGATGAGAGGGCATAATCATGTGTCCCCGGCGAAGAATTGAAATTTGCAATCTAAAAGAGAAAAATTGTAATGAATAAAATAATATCATGAAATTCTATTAAAAAGTGCCGCAGGAATACACGGCCTTGAGAATACATAAGGAAATGATCTCGAAGTGTTGGTTTATAGTTTGATAAACCAAATCCTCGCATTATTGGATAAACTGATTACATGAATCTAATATTGTACCACTTAGACACGCCGCCATGTTGGCAAGGTAAGTCAAACCAAGTGTATGCAATTTTTACTGAATCTTGCAAAGTTTTACAGCACCCCATCAAACTCGAGTTAATTATGTGAATGGTGCAGTAACATGCCAAAAATTAAAACATATAAACAATTTAATACATATCTTCTAATTTTTCACTAAAATCTCTTCCTAGGTGTACCCAAGAATCTTGTCCTTGGTATTTTTATTGCAAATACTAGTCTCGATAAAAGTTGAAAATAAAGATGTAAAGAAACAACCAGGTAGAATGATAACTAAAGAAGAAATTTTTCTTTGTATCATATGCTTTTTCAAGACATCCTTCATATACTTCAATAAGTCCAAGCAAAGTAATTATCATGCTTACAAACTAGGTGAAAGTAGTAATTTCAAATTTTCAATCTACATAAAAATCAAATATTAAAATTAATAAGGTATGAATAAGGAAGTGAATAAAAATGCTGAAATATCCCTTGTGGGATAATACTTTAAAATATGCAAAATACGTACAAATTGCAGCCAAACAGAAATCTGATTTTTGCAAAAATTACATCTAGGGCAGCGAACAGAAAATAATGGATAACTCCAAAAATACTTGCTCAAATCTCTTGAAATTTTAAATGGAGCTTGCTAATACAATAACAGATTATAGAACTGTTTTTGGAATTTTTCGAATAACAGAATGCTGCCAAAAAATTACAGCGTGCCCTAAAAAGCTGAAAATTTCTAAAATTAATATCTTCTGGAATATAGATGCAAAAATTATGAAACCTTGGAAATATTATCTCTAAATATAGGAGATGATATCCCAACCTTCAAATCAAAATTTGAGGAAGTGGAAACCCTCCAAAACAGACCTGCAATCTTCAAAACAAGTCGCCCCACCTAGGAGATGGCTAGAAACCCTTGCAAATGCCTTCAAATTGATGCTAGACCTTGCCAAAGAGGATGCCAAAAATGCCCAAAACCTCCAAAACCCTTCACTGAAACCCTCTGAAAATATCTCTGAAGAACAGCCCTGATTTCAGCTCCAAAATGACAAACTAGGGTGGATCTTTCACCACCGAAGAGTGCCCTACTAGCTAGGGATGGATCTTTCACCACCGAAGCTAGGGTTCCCGTGGGATCTTACTCCACAAGCTAGATATTTGCAAACAGCAGTTGCACATGAAAGAAAATATAAGTGTATGCATGAATGATCTTCCTTTCACCCCTCTTCTCCTTTTATAACTTTTCCCATGCCAAGGAACCCTAAAAAGCCCAAGTCGCATTTTCCCCTAGGGAAGACCAAAATAATAAAGTAACTTAAAGTTACTTTTTCCTTTTCAAGTCGCCATGGTCCAAAAAGGTGACCCCAATGCAAAATTAGAACATTAGGAGTTAAGTGGCCCCTTCCAACGATAAAACATAACATCTAGTCCCTTCGAAAGCACTTTATAAACCTGTCAACGGAAAATTATAACAACTGGACTAGATATTCATACCCAATAGCTCATAGCGTCCGTAACCCCTTGGGCATGACTAGGGTTAGGACTCATCGCCCTCGTGCCCGTGGCGAGGGAAAGGGGCATTACAAATGCAGTCTTAGAATGAACATCAAAGAAGAGAGTTTTCTTTGATCAAATGCTTTTTCAAGACATCCTACATATACTTCAATAAGTCCAAAGCAATAATTTCCATGCTTAAACATTAGGTAAAAGTAATGTTCTTTCAAACTTAACCACATTATAACAACTTAAGCAAGCAAAAATAAGATATCCTCCCTTTTAACCTAAACAAATCTTGATTGGATTTCCTTCCATCAATCCAATATAGCCCATCATTTTTCTCCAAGACAAGACAGATATTAAAGGCAGCTATGAAGGTACATATTTAACATAAAACACCAACCGCTCAGGCTTAAAAAGGAGTTTTACACCCTTTTCAGTCAAAACTTCGATCTAAGAAAACATCAAGTATTAGAATCAATATGACGACCACACGCAGAATAATATCGTATAATTATTTGCAACTACTGATACAAAAATAAAGCTGCCAAATATCCTGTTTATAAAAGGGAAAATGCATCCCTAAATGAGAATCAAGATTTTCAATTTTCAATACCAATTGGATAATTGTTTTCGCTCACAACTGAGATAACATGATAAAAATAAGTTGCCTTTTCAAACATATTAAAAAATTATCATGTCTTGATGGTAATAACTTCTGCATAACACATGCAAGAACAGAACAATCTTGCATCAAGAGAACAGCATAGATAATCTCAAAATTATAATTTACAACCAAGAACCGAGTTAATTCAATGAGCCATCCATTTACCACAAGTAAAACAATAAAACAAACATGAAGACACTAAATTTTCAATTCACGACAAAACAACAGAGTGCAAATTATAAGACCCTAGTCTTTTTACCGTGACAGGCGATGAAGAGGAAAGCACAACATTAATTTGCCGTTCCAATTTACTGGCATCTTCTACCATAGCCTGAACAAAACAAACACACGGTGATAGAGTAATGAAAAATGGATATGAAGCAGTAAATGCATTAAATTTCAGGAAAACAAAGGTGCAGCTAAGACAACCTTCAACTTTGAGAACCCAGGTTCAATGCATGGAACTGGATCAACGCCAATCAAGTCTCGGGCAAAATTTAAAGTAACTTTTATTGATCTCGTGTGCTTATCATTCATCCATGATTCAATTGTGGACAAACAATCCCTCAAATCCTGAGACCACTTTTGTGCCACTCTCAATTCCTCTTCCATTGATCGCACCTGTCGGAAAAGCAATTTGATGCAGGTGAAAGACACTTGTAATCATTAAAATATATCGGGAACATTAAAAAAACACGAATGAGTGGATTAACAGTGAGTTGAGAGTGTTGTTTTTAGCTTTCTATTTTGCATGTTAGGATGATTGTTACAGTAAGGGTAAGTCCAATCACACTAACATGCAAAATAATTACATTTTAGGCACTAAAATGCAATAATGTGCATGATGTATGGTGGAGATTTACAGCAGAAAGATAGAAGTCACAATTGGAGATGCACATAGGCTCTTCTATATAAGAGGATGAGATGTATTTGTGTAAACAGACGGTGGTAATGTAACTTGGAATTGAATGAATGGAGAACTTACTAAAAGGGAACAACCAGAAGTACCACTGAAATCCTACAAATGATATTTGAATACTAAACTAGCAGATGGATTGCAACAGGGTGATGGGAACAGGGAACCATGGAGTTTACATGGTTTACTTTTAGTCTATTGTGCGCATTTGGATTGTGGATCTATTAATCGCCGCTATCACAATTGAAGCTACATTAGAAAGACTATGTGCCTTGTCATTGAGATACTTGAATATGAAATGGAGAATAGTTTGTCATACAAAGATGACAAAGTACCAGATCCATCTCGTGCCCAGCCCATAAGAATTGTTCTGCTTCCTTCAAAATGTCATTAATATTATCTTCTGTGATCGGGCTATGAATTATACTACGAGCACTTGCAACCCATGCTTCTGCCAGCTCCTTTTGGGTAACCAAACGGCCTTTCACCTGTTAAGATCTAATCAGACCTCATATTGAGAAATTACTTATAGAATTTAACAGAATGCCTGTCACTGAAATAGAAAAACCAAAAATTCATTTTTGTACATGAGAATGATATCAGAAACATGGTACAGTCCATTGTCCTAAGTTTAGTAATCCATGTATAACAGTCAGCAGCCTTATCCACATCCATAAAGCTTTAGCCATGCTCATATAAGAAATTCACCAATTTTTAAAATGGTCCACAGACGGGATAGAAAATGAACACAAAAACAAAATCCATTTGAGATAATGTGCTAAACAAATGATAAAAATGTTTTGGAAACCTCCATATAGCCTGCTAAAATTCAAATAAAATCTAGTGCATACGTTACTTGATATGCAAATGTGACTCCAATATTACTAATGCCGTAATTTTTCACCATGCTGGATTCGTAATAATACTTGAAATAAGAGTAGCTTTTATCTGAAACTTTGCAGCATTTTATGTATCCAAGGTCTATTACATTCAAAGAGCCACAAAGTTTATACTACTTTATTTATCAAAACATAAGAGCAGTTACATGGCTGCTATCATGAGTCCATAAAAACTTATCATGAATGATTCTACAGGGGATTGAGGATAATGTCCCCAAAGCATAATGAGTCTAAAGAATATAATATATATAAATAAACAGCAGAGAAAAACAAAGAACCCATTTCCATTTATGATTTCTCTCCTTTTCTTTTTGGCTGATTCACACAGTTAGCATCAAGTATTTCAACTGTTGGCGAACTAAATTTAATAGACTAAAATATGCTGTCCAACACAATATACCTCGTATATTATACAAAGTGTCTAGAAACCTGTGTTCTAACTTTTAAAAAACTCATTTAGTTTGCCATATTGAGATCCATCAAACCCATAAGGGAAAAACTGGAAAAGAAAAAAAAATCCATCTAGCCTAATTCATTTCCCTCATTCAGTTGATTTGCACCTTTCCTCTGTTTTCATTCCAGCATTCTGTTCTGCTAGGAGTTGGTCAAACTAAATATTCTGATCCATCGTTGATAGTCACCTAGAGATGTACAAGTACAGGGATAGCAATGCAAAGCAGGGTATGGGAATGAATCAATAAGGCTACGGCTATGATATATTGAAATATAGTCAACAAAGATATGGATACAGGGACAGGGGCTGTGCCCTAGTCCTATACGGGAATTTCCCAGTGACTATTATAAAAACAAGTGCCTTCCTAGTTGTTGTTGGGCATTATGTTCCTCATGTCATCCCCCAATACTTCTTGCTGTTTGCTGCAAAATCTTCATGTGGCTGAATTTAGTCAAATATTGGCTTCTTAGCTCTTTGAACAGGGTACTTAGCTCTTAAGCACATTTTCCAAAGTTTGTTTCGAGATTTATTTCTCTCCATTTTTGTAAACATGATTTAACAGGGCATACAGCTTGAAAGGATTACGCCTAAAATTGTGTTCCATAGATTTATCTGAATCCCATAATATTCGTGTCAACTCTATGAATTTTAAAAATCGGGTCCAAAAAGTGGACGATTTGGACATCATGAAACATTGAAAACCATTAAAAATGGAAGAAATAATCAACACTACCAAATAGACATTACCCATTAAGCATCGTCCACAATGAAATGAAAATAAACTCGAGGAAACTTTGAACCAATGAATTGATAAAATATAAACTTTAACCTTCTTTATCAGAGTTGTCTGAGAAGATGTAGACTTCTTTCCAGAAATCCTTCTAGTTCGGACCTTACTCTCCTCTGCAGCATGGTCTCTTTCAGCATTCTGTTTGTCTTCCATAAGAATCAAGTCATCCAGTTCAGCCAAACTATAACGATATACAAGACACTTCTTATCTTGATCACATTCACAGAGACGTTCTGCATGCTGCATATTATTTTACAGAGAAAAGGTTTCAGTTCTTCAAATCTTTTGCAGGCATAGGCATACTCCTATATATTGACATGCTCTTAAAACGCTACAGAGAAAACCCATTATATTTAACCAAATGACAACTTACATATTCACAAAGACTGAATAAGGCACCAATGTACATTTGGTTGGAACGGGATTTTTTCAAATGCAACAATTCACTATTGACATCCTTTTTGACTTCATAATTTACAAAATAAAGGAATTTCAGGAGGAATGCCCTTCAGGATAATTATGTTCAATTTTACATATTTCTAACTCCAACAAAACCTATTTTAAATAGGTAAAATAAAAGAACTTATATTAATAATGAAAAAAATACAAAATAAGCAGAAACTAAATCTATTGCATATAATTTAAATTGTGATCTTAGATTACAACATTGTCCAACAGAAAAGATAAAATTCAAGAGAAGCACAGATGATGGACAGAGAATATAGAGACAGAAAAATAATTGAAGAATTAAAAAGCTGCTACAGTAGTATAAGATATCTTGGTCCTGAAAGACAAGTTTACATTCATATCGTCCGTTTATATTAGGAGAGGACATAATAAAGTACAGACTCGCGTGCATGACGACCTTGAGGCTAATTCTTCTAGCAAGGAACATATCTGCTTCAAAATATATAACCACCATTTGAAAGATTCTTGTAAGCTCTTCTTTACAAATTTAAAAATGGTTATGATGCTTGAACCCTATTATGAAGAGGCTCATCATGCTTGAGCCCAATCTCCAGTTCAGCTACTTCAATCCTCATCTGTTGAATTATAATGATCGGAAAGTCTGTCTGTATTGCCAGAGAACATAACAATTTGAGGAAAACGATTTTTAAAAGGGAATCAGGATTTTAATTCTCGAATTTGCATTTGACCACGAAAGACTTGGTAGCAGTGTGTGGATCTTCTTTCCTGGTTCATCCGGAGATCAATGATAAAAAAGAACATATGACCTTTTAAGGCATAAGCAATTCTTTAAGCCTGTTCGAGGCAGCCAAAACCAAGCGAGGGCCATGCAAAAGGTTCAGCAAATGGTATTTAACCCTCTGTGTGTAAACAGAAGAATATAAGAATATATGAGGCAAACCTCTCCAGAACCTGACAATGGAAACGCTGGTAGTGATGCCGTAGTTTAATTGCCTCCGCTCCCTACCATATTTGTCTATTATAGTTAGCACTGTTACTTTTACTTGGATTTCTATTGATATGATTAATGCCAATATACATAAAAACGGAGCAGTCAGGTAGTTTTTGCACAGTGTGTCTTGTAATGGTATATGCTGATTATCAGCCGACACTCCCGATGGTATAGTTGTAAAGTATGTCAGTTTTATTGCTGCTATAGAGGCATTTGGAACCACAGAGGGCTGCGTCGAGTTTAACATGTAATGACTATCTTTTCAAAATTTAAATGAGGCAGCCATCAACGGTTATGGAGGCTAAAGAAAGTGTACACAAAACAAGGAAATGTGTGAAGCATATAAGACAATGCACATGTAATGCAATAGAAACCTAATCGAAGTTTAAATATTAAAAAATAACAATGTTAACTAATATAATATAACAAGTTTGTATGTAATGCTGCTGTAAGTAACATGAAGCTCATTATGCACCTCTAACCAATAGATAAAATATACCTGTAGACAGACCAAAGCACCTGGTCGACAGCAACACATAACAGCAGAAAGATGTAGATAATATCGGCAAATGACACATTCTGGATCCTACAGAACACAAAATTAATCCAAATACATTGTCCCTTAGAAGCACCATTTTTGGTCGGCAAGAGTCCAAAGGAGAGAGGTTGACATGGAAATCTAAAGACCAATTGCAATATGCTGTGCAATCAGAAGTTTGAAAACTACCTCTTCTGTGCCAACATATTCAGGATGCTTACGAGGAGCCATTCTAGATATTCTCACAACACCATTTTTCCAAAGCCGTTCCCTATAAATGCGCTCATTCTTGATTACCCGAACAAGCTCTTTCTTTAGAAAGGAGCGTGCACCTTCGCTGCATCCACTCTGTCAACGCCAAAATTCTTCTCAATAAGCATCATTGCTAAAAACAATAGAAGATATTCGCTAACACTACTGACATTTGGAAACATTTTACAATTCATTAAAGAGATAACTTAAGGCAAATTTCAAGTTACGATACAAAAACAACACCGAATAGTGAAAAGCCTGAGCAGATCAGATGTTAAGGTCAACCAATACTTAATGTATGTACTCCATACAACCAATAAAAGCACAAGCATGTCAAATATTATGGTCAATAATTATTTAACATATGGACTGCATACAATCATTAAAAACATGAGTAGAATGGCCAAAATGATAACTTCATGCAAAGTACAGTAATGCAATTGCATATATAGAATGTCATAACTCCACGCCTGTTGCAAGGTTAAGTGCACCTCAGTTACAACCTATTGCAAGTCAGATGCATGGTAATGTTTAGAGAGACACATGTTATGTACCAACCACATTGAGCCATTAAAATATTGAACAGATAGACCACATTGATAGCTAATTACAAAGTGCAGCAATACCCATAGATTAGTTGCAACAATCCCATGGCAGTTCCAAGGTTGAGTGTACTTCAGTTGCAACCTAAAGCAAGTGAGATGCATTAATAGTACTACATTTAAGCTCCAAGAAAAGCTTCAATGACACAAGCAAATATTTTGTTTTGATGCGATACGTTATTAACTTATTACTAAAAATACAGTTACTGGGTTGGCAATCCCTAGCCACAAGTAATTAGTAACCAATTAGAATCGCATGTGAAGAGATGCCACCAAAATTTTGGCATACTTTCATAATTAATTGTATTCCTGAATAATATCTCTAGATATGTTTATCTGCTTATGCTCTTGAACCCCTCGACTTTTTATATGTTATATAGGTAAATCTTGGAAACTAGCGATATACAGTTCCAGATGACACACGAAAGACTTCATAATTGCATTGTATTCTACACACTCTAGGCTCCCATTCATACTTCCATTCAAATTATGAGGATTGTGTAAATATATTCCAAAGAGGCTCATTATATATTTGAGAAAGAAAGGAAGAAATTATTTTTGCTAATCAAACACTTCAGATTGGTCTAACTTACTTTAATTCGAGAACTGCAACTGTGTATCATACTGAGTACTCTTCCATGAATGGCCAGTTTGAACAGCCAACTCCCTTGCCAGTTCGAGGAACAGGAATTTAGTTTAAGAATACATAACAGAATTCTCAGTACATGTAACAGGATTTCTACCTTGTGGTAGAAACTAGAAACTAAGAGAATCAAACTTTGAAACTTTCAAGATTTTTGATGATAAGGCTGAAATGTTTCCAATTAGAACTTCATAAGTATCCACCGATTCCAGGTGCAAAACATGAACACTAGTTTTAGATAGATATTCCTGTATGATCTGCTCAAAATGCACCTCTTGAATCTTCGATTAGTTTTTCAAAATTAATCTTGCTATTACAGCACTAGATTACTGTTGGCAATATTAAGCCCATAACAGATACTTTATTCAAAACATTGAGGCATATTTATAAACGACATAATTTGTTGTCTTACAACCAACATTTTGTTACAATCCTATATCCCCTACTAAGCTTATTATTGTGAATGACTCAACCACTTCAAAACAACCTGACCTCTCCTACAATTAACCCTTTATCAAAATATAATAAACCCAGCAAATTATAACTAATATACCATGGTGTAATAGATCCTAACAATTACAACCAAAATGAGAAATATCAGTAGTAATACATATCATGGAAGCCTTCATGAGGCTGACGTATCTAGAGAGAACAAGAAGTTGAAGCCCTATGCAAAGCCTACAACATAAAGTTGACATCATATTAACTTAAAAATCTTTAACCAATACGTCTGGTAATTGATGTTGCCCTTTCAAGATAAGCTTGTTATAAGATTTTCATCCTTACAATGGATCTTTACCCTGCATATCATGGCATTTTAATAAGCAAGGCTTCAAAAGAGCACATGAACAAAGCATATTCAGGTTAGTTTGCTTCATTCTGATAACCAACATAAACCTAAAGCTAATCATATCAAATCCTGCAGAAGCAAAGAGTTCCCAAACCATCTTCAAAGGCAATATCATGAGATAAATATAAATCCTCCTTGATTATATTAGGATGGAAATGGTTACTTCCTAGAAACTCCAAAGTTTGTGATGACATTCAATCAATGAAGGCCTCGACATTCATGGTTTTCGATTGGTTACAATTTCAGTTCATCAGGCTACCGCAAGTTTTTACTCGTTCAATTTTGATAATGAGAAGACCTTGCACAATGACACTTCTGAATAACACAAAGTAGGAGATGATGGACTAAAGGTCCTTGTTATAAGCTACTGTACAACTCTTTTACCCGGTCAAATTTTGAACATCAAGGTTTTGCAATACCTGGTGTCAATTTATGGAGGCTGTAATCCTATGTTGCCAGGAAACCAAAATGGGTATGGGTCCATACAATATTTTACAAAAAAAAACATAGATATGTATAAGAAATGCATAATTGTCATTTTTAGACCTTAAAAGATAAAGCAATTTAAAAAGTTGTATTGATAAAAGTTCAAAACATTCAACATGCTTAAAATTTCACGTGTTCATGGATCATGTGACATAAATGAAAGTGCGTGTTTTGCCATTGGATGTAGTGTGTTTATATAGGTTTACAACTATATTTTTTAGTTACTGATGATATCTCTTGCAGGACTTCTCAGCACATCAATCTCCCTGAGTGCACATCCTAATGAGTGTACCATGAAAGGTGTGGGGTTGGCTCGTGATATTTTAGGAGAGATGTCCACATGATTTTCTGTTATGTGTATCTATTTTTTCACACCTCCTCTGGCGTCTCCGTGAAACCCTGAAATATGGCCAACTCTGAAACCCTGAGATGTAGCTAAGTGTGAAATCTAATTGGACCCTCCAAAACCTAGAATGTGCACTGTAGCTCCTTGATGTCCAAAAGCACTCTCAAACATCCTGGAAGTATATACATAAAATATAACTTGAAGTATGCCTCAAAATGCAATTTTTGTAGTGTTGTCTAAAAATAGTAATTTCACAAATTTTCGCATATGTAATTCATGGAAGGTGAACCACCTCGTCTCCCTCGAGATTGGTGACCTTCCACATTCTTCTAGATGTCTCTTCATATTTCTAAAAGTAGAGTATATAAGTATATGTAACCCACAAGGGAAGGACACACATCTCCTTGCAAAGATAGCTATTGTAATCACAGTCTTTTGAGCAATATACATCTCTTTTCAAAGATAGTTTTACTGTTTACATCTGGCACAATTGTTATTATGTCCTTTAATCCCAAAACCCCTAAGTTTTGGATTAGTGGTATCAGAGCGAAGTTGTCTTGAGAGTGTATGATTCCCAGAACGAGGTCAGGATATAAGAAGCTTGGGTGGTCCACACAAGATCCTTCAGAATATTTGATTGCTCGTTGCAGAGACCTCAAATGGCGGACAACACCAAGACAAATGATCCTCTCAAGAAAATGGTGAATGAAGCTCTCATGGAGCAAAAGGAGCAGATGTTACAACAATTCACCCAGATCCTTCAACAACTACAAATGGGAAATCATGCCTCCTCATCTGCGAGTCAGCCCTTCAGTGCCCCGACACCCTTCAAGGTTCAAGTAAATTTTGATATTCCTATTTTTTGAGGGTAAAATAAATTCTGATGCAGTAGAAAAACTGGTTGGACCAATTATCCTCCTACTTTTCTATGTCAATAAATTCACTGATAAAGAGAAGATAACATTTGCTCTCTTGAAATCATCACTTTCTATCAAAAATTGGTGGGGGTGTACAAGAATGGACTCAATAGGGACGAACTGGGCATCGTAGAGGAACCCACATGGGATGATTTTGTGGATGCCATAAAGGAAGAATACTACCCTGTTGGAGCCTATGATGATCTGTACATACAGTGGCAACAACTCCGCCAAGGTAAGGACTAGTCAGTTCAAGATTATACTGATAATTTTCATTCTGTCTACAAGATTGGGCATTCAAGACACAGAGCAACACAAGATCCTCAAATATCACAATGGCCTACAATGGTACATACGGGAGGACATGGACCTCTTTCAATTTCATACCCTCGGCGAGGCGTATAAGTTCGTGATCAAGATTGAACAAAAACATAGAAAGAGAAATACAAAGAACCAGCCTCTGAGGGGGGAAAATGATAAGGAAGGTCAAACCCAGGTCAAGGTTGGAAACAAAAGGAGTCACAAGGAAATAAAACACAAGGAGAAGAGAAGACAGGAAGTGGTGCGACCTCCACAAGACTAATCGTCATTCCAAGGAAGAATGTCGAGCCATCAAGTCCTTACTAACCGAGTCACCATCTTCAACACCCACTACTCCACTAGTGACACACCCCAAGGTCAAAGATGAAGAAGATGAAATTATAGATGTTGAACCAGATGTGATCATTGCCACCTCACAAGTCAAGAAGATGGATGAGAAGGAAAGGCTATTTCACTCTAAGCTTTGGGTAAAGGGTAAGCCTCTGCATTTTATTCTTGATAGTGGAAGTCAAAAGAATTTAATTTCTGCTGATGTTGTGAAAAGTCTGAACCTTCCTATAAAGCCACATCCCCATCCATATAGTATCGGGTGGTTGAACCTAGGAAGAGATCTCCATGTCACACAACAATGTCTCCTCCCATATGCAATCAAACCCTTCCACGATGAAGTCTTGTGTGATGTTGTTCCATTAGATGTTTGTGATGTGCTCTTGGGCCAACCATTCATGTGGGAGAGACATGGCATCTATGAGTCACGACCTCGAAGGGTCACCATTAGCATTGGGAGTCGGCACTATCGGATACCCAGGTCATCCCCTCCAACTTGGTTTCCCTCATCAATGCCAAACAATGTAAGAAGTGGTGGAAAAAAAAGCAATTTGTCATCCTGATGATCAAGCCAAAAACCACCAAGAAAGTTGTTGTGGCCACCTTGACCACACATTCAATGCAACAAAAGAAGCAGATGGACCAAATCATAGTTGAGTATGATGATCTATTCCAGTCACCCACAGGAGTGCCACTTCAGTGCGAGGTAAAACATGTTATTGATTTGGTCTCGAGGCTCTCCTTTACCCAACAGTCCCTATGTATCGTAGGTCAGTCCTTGAAAATGATGAGATCAAGAGGCAACTCCAAGAGTTGATTCAAAAGGGACACATTAGGCCAAGCTCTTCACCCTGTGGAAGTCCAATTGTCTTGGCACCAAAGAAAGATGGAACATGGAGACTTTGCATTGACTATCGGGCCTTGAACAAAATTATTGTGAAGAATCACTACCCCCTTCCGAGGATTGATGATTTGCTGGACCAACTTTTGTGGTGCGAAATTCTTCACCAAAATTGATCTCAAGTCTGGCTATCACCAGATTCCCATCGAGCCCACAGATGTCTGGAAGACTACATTTAAGTCTCAGGAAGGTCTATTTGAATGGTTGGTCATGCCTTTGGCTAAACTAATGCTCCTACAACATTCATGAGGATGATGGATGACATCCTGCGGCCCTACACCAATTCCTTCATGGTTGTCTACTTAGATGATATACTCATCTATAGTCGATGTGGGAGCAACATCTACAACATGTTCGAGAAGTACTTCAAACCCTTCAAAAGCACATGTTGTATGCAAATCTAGAAAAATGCACATTTGGGATGAGGAAGGTTCAATACCTAGATATGTTGTGGATGAAGGAGTCCATGTTGACCCAGAGAAGATCCAGGTTATTCAAAAATGGCCTACTCCAAAGACTCTTACAGAACTCTATAGCTTCTTAGGTCTTGCCAATTTCTATCATTGGTTTGTCTTGGGATTTTCACATATTTCTTGGCCACTAAACCAAGTGACTAAAGGAGGAAACAAGGCTACATTCCGATGGGGGAGGTGCAACAGAGCATTCAAAATTTGAAAGAAAGATTATGCTCAGCCCTTGTTCTCTCCTTACCTAACCTACATCAACCTTTCAATTGATGACAAATGCATCTAAGTATGCCATGGGAGTTGTTATCATGCAACATGGCCACCTTGTTGCATATCATAGTGAAACATTCAATGACACATAGTCAGAAGTACCCAACATATGATAAGGAGCTTTATGCCATCATCCAAGCCTACAAGCAATGGAAACACTACATTCTAGGGAAGGAGACAATCATCCACACAAACCACATGCCATTGGAGTTCCTTCAGCGTAGAGCAAGCTAAGGAATGAAAGACACTAAAAGTGGGCCACATACCTGCAACAGTTCCACCTAATAATAAAACATAAGAAGGAAGTGCCAATTCAACAACAGATTTCCTGAGCTGCCCTCCAATTGCAGCCCTCACAACTATCCTTGACCTCTGTGGACATGAGACTTCTAGTTGGTGCACTTTGTATGAGACAAATCCTAACTTTTCAAATACATATCAGGCCCTCTCGAGGAGGAAAGCATGTCCCCGATTTCTATCTACAGATAACCTCCTCTACCACATGGGACACATCTGTGTTCCAACTGTGTGAACAACAAAGATGATATGGGAGGCACACTTTAGCAGACAATTGGACACTTTGGCATGGACAAAACACTGGCAGTATTACTTCAAAAGCACTTTTACTGGCCCAACTACGAAATGATGTGGTTAAGTACATCAAATCTTGCACCCCTTATGTAATTGCCAAACCAACTAATAAGAAACAAGGATTGTATACACCATTTCCAAAACCAACCAAGCCTTGGGCCTCCATCTCAATGGACTTCCTCTCAAGTTTTCCAACTTCAAAACATGGAAATGATTGTGTTTTTGTTGTAGTTGATCGATTTTCTAAAATGGCTATAATGATTGCTTGTAAGAAAAATATTTTGCTAAAGAAACTACTAAACTCTATTTTAGTCATGTATGGATCACCTTTGGGCTTCCCAAGTCTATTGTTTCTATAGGGACAACAGTTCTTGAGCATCTTTTGGTCCACCCTATGGGGAATGATGGACACTAAGTTGATGAAGTCCACATCCTTCCACCCATAGACTGATGGACAGACAGAGGTGGTGAACCGCTTGATTGTCCACATGCTTCGTATGTATCACTCCAAACACCCACGTACATGGGATGAGGCCCTGCCCTACATACAACATGGATACAATCGGGCCCTACACAGCTCCACCAAGCACAATCCATTTCAAGTTTGTTATGGATTCCATCCTATGGCACCCATTGATGTATGCATTCCGGTGCATATAATGGAATACACACCTCATGGAAAAACTAAAGCAAAAAAAGGCAACAAGGTTTGTTGAACAAATTCAATATACTTAACAATAGTCCACGATATTTTACAGAAGATGAATGAAAAGTATAAACAACGCCATGATCAACACAAGGTTCCACATCATTTCAAGGTTGGTGATAAGGTCTAGTTGCGACTTCAGAAGGAAAGGCTTGCAGGTCCACACAGGAAAATTTGACCTCTATGGTATGGTCCTTACACTCTCACCAAGCAAGTAGGTGAAAATGCTTTCGAGTTGAATCTTCCACCCTACCTTGGTCTACATCCTATCTTCAATGTGGACCTCCTCAAACCATATCACCCACCTCTTTTGGATACCTCGGTCATAGCAAAAATAGTTGGACATATCCGAACTCAACCCAAAAAGCTTTTCTCCAATTGAAGAAGATCAGATTGTGGACACTTGGACAAAGACCACCAGAGGACGTCCTATTCAGCTCTATAGGTGATCAAGAAAGGAAATCTCAGTCATCAAGGTGAGTGGCTCACCACGTACTAGATAAAGAAACAATTTCCACACTTGATGGGACTCCTTGGCACAATGGGGACCATTGCTTTTGAAGGAGGGAGGAATGATCCAGACAACAATCCAGAAACAATTCTAGTGGGGCAACTTTTTGGGAGTCATAACTTTTGCACCGTAGCTCCGATTGACTCTGTTCAAAATGCGTCGAAAAGCTTGGAACATGTAGAATAGGTGAAAGTTTAATCCCCCGAAATCCACTTCTAAATGCCTCAAAATGCAATTTTTGTAGTGTTGTCTAAAATAGTAATTTCACGAAATTTTCGCATATGTAATTCATGAAGGTGAACCACCTTGTCTCCCTCAGATTGGTGACCTTCCACATTCTTCTAGATGTCTCTTCATATTTCTAAAAGTAATATATAATTATATGTAACCCGAAGGGAAGGACACACATCTCCTTGCAGAGATAGCTATTGTAATCACAATCTTTTGAGCAATATACATCTCTTTTCAGAGATAGTTTTATTGTTTACATCTGGCACAATTGTTATTTTGTCCTTTAATCCCAAAACCCCTAAGTTTTGGATCACATACATACTTCCATTAGACATAGTAGTGTTTATTGTGCATTTCAACGTTAACAAACTTAATATATTTAGATAGGCATGTGTTGGACATATCTTTAACCCACAATGGATACTACACATTTGCAATCCATTATTGATTAACATGTTATCAACCATCTGATTGCAGCAATGTACAATCATTAAGACCCATCCCCTTAAGGGTCTTCTTCTAGTAATTGATACTCTCTCAGACGGCATGTCTCTAGTCTTAAATAATAGTATCAGATGGGACAGACCAAAGTCCAAAAAGAACTCAATCTCCGATAACAATTATTTTAGTACCAAAAATGTGTAGCTCCAAAAAGAAATTGTCCTCCAAAACATAGCTGATAGTTTCACGCTACAAGATGCAAACAAAGATTACCTCTGTAGCTTGTTTAATGATAAGGCATATCAATTTTTACCCTCCAATCAAATTTCAATCATAGATAACCAATTAAGATAAATTCGTATATCTTGAGAATACATAAAGCAAGACCGACTAGCAATAGAATCAGTCTAGACATGCTTTTCCAAATGATTATTACAAAATCCAGAAAACAACTAATAAATTTTATAGCAATAACAAAAACAACTGTAGACATCCATTTAATAAAAGCCATTATTGAGGTAACAAATAATATAAATAGTACAGCCCACCCACACCTTGTAAATTCAAGAAAAAAACTCCACAATAAACAATACATTATACCCATAAATAAATGAGAAATAGAGCTCAACATGAAAGTAACCTTTGCCACAACACATAACAACTCGTCATGCGATAAAACTGCAGGCTTGTGATACAAACGATACAATTCCGCTCCAAATCCACCATGTGGTAGCCAATCAGCAGGGGCAAAGTTCACTGCTTGGCACAATTTAATCCTAAAATGATGCACAATGAGAATTTCAATGAATATAAACATTCATTTTAGTGAATGACAAAGTAAAAAAGAAGATATCTGGAAACTAAGTTATATAATAATGGTGCCCCCAAAACAAAAACATTCTTTATGTTGCTAAAGATATCTTTGCAAGAAAAGAAAAAAAGATTTTTGCTCACCACAGTTGAATCCCCATGAAAAGACCTGGGGAAGGTTATGACAAAGTTACCAGCTTCCTGAAAAGTAAGTATTAAAAATATCCAAATTCAAGTTAGTGTCCAAAATAAAGGAACAAGAATTCTTATAGAAAGCGTCACACGCATAAAACGACATATGGTATTAAAAACCCATGTTGTAGATGTGCACAATCAATACATACCAAAACAAACTGGAACTTACATATGCTCGTAAGAAATATGCTTTCATATTACATAGTTAATAGATAACTAAGTGTATTTATTAGCAATATAGATATTTGTATCTAACTTTCCAATGATGGAAAAAGGGAGCCATATTCAACCCACCAATTTAAAGAAGATGTGAAATTGTATCCAATTGAATTTATATACAGGAATTTACATATGCTTGTAAGAAATATGCTTTCATATTACATTGTTAATAGATGACTAAGTGTGTTTACTATTAATCATGAATGAACCAAGGTTAAGCAATACAGATATTTGTATCTACCTTTCCAATGAAGCCAAAAGGAAACTTTATTCAACCCACCAATTTAAATAAGCTAATAAGTATCCAATTCAACCCACTTGCATACGAATGCTGCAACCCTCATCCCAATTCTCTTTAGCAAATCATCTTTTCCATTGATAGCTCTTCTTCAGTTTTGTATCTCTTTCTTCAACATGGTTATTCTATTCTTTGTTTTCTTTTCGTTTAAGAAATTAATCTTACATTCCTCCAAAGATAAAACAACTTACATCAATTTAGTATTATGATGACAAGGAAAATTTGTAGTGCCACCATTAAATATTAATAAAATGTAATCAAATTTAAAAATAAAACGGGGAAAGCGTTGGGGGAATTGATTGAGTGGTTGGAGAGAGTTAATGGAGGATGCGTGGCGGGGAGGTTGCCGTGTGGAGGAGCCCGACAATGCACATGGGCGTCACACTTGGTATCAAAGCGGAGGTTCATGCTCTCGAACCTCTAGGACGGATTGGAGTTGTGATGATTGTGCATGGTGGTGGTGGAGTTGGGAAGAGTAATGTGGTAGATGTTGTGATGTGACCAACATTGTACTTGTGACGTTGCGAACACACATGTTGTGCATGTCACTTAGTACGTAAATGTTATTATGTTGATGTGCTTGTGATGAGAGTATTCACTCTCCTTTTCGTGGATTCAATGAGGAATTCATGTGTGATGTGTCGCCTTGTTGTGTGTGAAAAGAATGTTATTGTGGATTGCGGAGTGTTGGAGCATTTTGGCATTTTGTGATATGTAGGTGTGCTGATGTGTTGTATGACAAAGATTGGTGTATAGTGAATTGGATTGTATCGTGATGTCGCCACCGTATTGTGATGAATTGTGTGTGTCACCATGTTATATTGCAATTGACTTTGTATGTTGTAATGTTAGTTACTATGTTCATCATATGTATAATTCGTGTAATATGTGATGGTTCATGTTGTGAATTAGGGGCATATGGTGATTGTATGACCCCTATTGTGCAATACTTGCACTTTGGGTGCATTATGTGGAAACATGATGTATTATAACCCGTGAAAGTAATGATTGTGTTTTACGTTGTATATATACCAAACGTAAGACATTATGGTTAATGTGCGTGAATCACGATTGTGTTAGTGATGTAGTTATGTGTTATGTTGTGAACCTTACACTAGACGACCCTAAGGGAAGCAATTGTTAAGAGTGTATGTGTGGAGAGAGGAGGCATGGACCAGGTTTTCATAATCTTGAGCCGAGTACGAGTTAGGAAGTGGAGTCTCATATAGACTGAAAACCCATTTCTATTTATTTAGTATACTTCGAGCTTGCTCAATATATTGCACACCACCTTAGGCTCAACTTATGCAAACTAGCGTCCCTACTCTCTCCTATTGGGTTGTCCATTGAACAATCCTATGTGATTTTGACTATGTTGAGCCTTGTGGGAGTATGAAGGGATGATTCAGATAGAGATTATGACAATTGTATTATTTGATATGTTATTTTACGAGCCAAGGCTCGTTGTCCGAGTGTCAACAACTAGATGAGTACCCCTTTCGTGGCCGTATAAGGCCACATAGTAATTATGATGTGTTATTTCTCTATACGTATTTTATTCGTAAATTTAACTTTTCTTCTCTCCCTTCGGAACCAAAGCAAATTTTTCTATTTAACTTTCGATTTAGTTGTTACAATTTTGGGCATTTTAATTGGTTGTTGCACTAACATGCGGATTTTTGCACTAACTACGGTTAATTAGCCATTTTTGTGCTTTTATTAAAAGTTGAATTTAAGTTAAAATGCTTCCTTTAGTTTCAATTTATTTTCTTGCTTGGCCCAAAGCGGTTGGATTTGATGCCACTTGGCAATTCTCGCTTATTATTTTGGCATGTTGGTTCTAATGTTGAATGTGTTGTAATAGGGACATGGGTTCACCAAGGATTGGTGGTACCTATGGGCCCGCTTCGTTGTATGGGGTACGCCCCAAGTAGTTACAGATAACTAGCGGGTTGTTGAACCACGAGTTATTATGTCACTTGGGTTAGAGGTGTTTGGACCTTATGTGCCCAGGGCCATAGGGTGATCGGCCTCTTTGGTGGAGCTAAAAGGAAAATTTATCTTTATTTTATTGTTTGGGAGGTATATGGAGATGTTTTGTGATGCTTTGGGAGATATATGGAGTTGTTTTGTGATGCTTTGGGAGGTATATGGAGTTGTTTTGTGATGCTTTGGGAGGTATATGGAGTTGTTTTGTGATGCTTTGGGAGGTATATGGAGTTGTTTTGTGATGTTTTGGGAGGTGTATGTTATTTGTATTATGATTTATGTGTACTCATGTGGGTTCGGTTATGTTTTGTAATGTTGAGGATTGATGCTCCTCATTGAGGGTACGATTTGATCCACTTTTTAACACTATGTAGCTACAGTTATGGTCTTGAGTTTTGTGAAACCTTTGTATATGTATTGTTGGGAATTCCATGTGTTATAGTATGCTTATGTTACGAGTATTGTTGTGTTAGGGGCATGTGTAATAAGTACTATGTTGTGAGGGCTATGTATGTTCCTTCCATGGGTTGGTTGAGTTCTTGTGATGTGATACAATCGTGGAAGTATGTAGAAATATGTCTTGTGGACCATTAGTGTTGTGTTTGGTCTTTGTGTCGCATCGTGGTGTCGGTAGCAAATGGGCACTTACAAAAATAGATAAACTAAAATCCTAAGAATTGAAGTTCTAAACAATGAATATTAAGAGCTTGAGATTTAGAAATGTTGTAAAGGAAAAATACTAAAGTAATAAAGTAAAAGATAACTAACTACCAATCTTCACAGAACATTAAAATTTAAGATATTGCAGAAATTAGCTTGCTTCCTTGTGGTCGCATTGTACCGACAAGTTATTTTGTTAAACGACATGTGTCACTATTGACTTTCTTGTCTAAGTACCCTTTGAGCTTCGGTGTTGTGTCGCATCGAGGACGATGCTCCTTAAAAGGGAGGGAAATGTAGTGCCAAAGATTAAATATTAATAAAATGTAATCAATTTTTTTAAAAAGGGGAAAGCGTTGGGGGATTAATTGGGAGTGGTTGGAGAGAGTTAATGGAGGATGTGTGGCAGGAGGTTGGCGTGTGGAGGAGCCCTAACAAGGCACATGGGGGTCACAAAATCTATCCCCACAAAGGCAACGATTAAAAGCACATGAGCCTATGTCCGAATGAGTAAATTCAAATCCTTCGAAACCTCTAAACCTTATAGCTCGTACAATCAAAATCCAAATCATGCCAAAAAATCTACAACTTCACAAAACTAGTTGAAGAAGCATCTTTTTGAGAAGTTGTTTTGCATCTTGTCCTCCAAATGAAACTTATCGCTGCCAATCGAAGGGGCGACATAAAGGAAATTTAATTCAGTTTGTAACCATCCCAAAACCCTCTAGCTATTGGTTAGTGAAATAATTTGTCGCAGTGGAGATGATTGGTTTTCACCAACAGTCATAGGTCTAAGCCCCTCCTTCTTGGGTATGGGAAGGCTCCCATTAATGGAGGATGCGTGGCGGGGAGGTTGGCATGTGGAGGAGCCCTAAAGGCAACATGGGGTCACAAAATCTATCCCCACAAAGGCAACGATTAAAAGCACATGAGCCTATGTCCGAATGAGTAAATTCAAATCCTTTTGAAACCTTTAAAACTTGTAGCTCGTAAAATCAAATCCAAATCATGCCGAAAAATCTACAACTTCACAAAACTAATTGAAGAAGCATCTTCCCGAAAAGTTGTTTTGCATCTTGTCCTCCAAATGAAACTTATCGCTGCCAATCGAAGGGGCAGCATAAAGGAAAATTAATTCAGTTTGTAACCATCCCAAAACCCTCTAGCTATTTGTTAGTGAAATAATTTGTCGCAGATGGAGATGATTGGTTTTCACCAATAGTCATGGGTCTAAGCCCTCCTTTTTGGGTATGGGAAGGCTCCCATTATTGAATGTAAACTAACTAAAAATTGTGGGGTGGCCGTTAGGCCGGGTATCACACAGAATAATCCACTAAACTTGTGGCAAAGTGCTTGTACAATGTACAAGGGAGGAACTTGCTTGGAAGAGAGGTAAAGGGGAGTAAGAGAAATAGGGAGAGAGGGTTAATGTTGTGAGTAGACTTACAAAATTCACATACATTAGCCAAAGTAGGTCCACATTCAATTAGAAGAACACAACAATGTAAGCAATCAACAAGACTAATAAACCAGAGACACAAAGTTCTACAGATCCATTAATCAAGGACACAAAGTTCCTTCTTGGTTGTACAAGATCACAATGCTTGCAAAGTTGGAGAGTAGAGAGGATAGAGAAAAACATAGACAAGGAAATAGAGGAAATGTAGCTTTTATTGCTTGATGTAGTAGTGAAATCCAACAACTTACAACAATCAACAATTGCCAACCCTTGGAATGGAGAAGCCATTCCAATTTATAGCATTACAACATGACTTTTCATCTTCCCCCACATGACCTTTCACTTTCTTATTACTTGTGACCTTTCATCTCCTAAACTTGAGTTAATACATTCAATTTGGGCACAAATACAATATTCTTTTCGAAATTCAAGTTTTGGACCCTTCATATTCCTCTTCTTGGCAAAAATCAAAGTTATTGAGAAAGTTTGCATTGTAGTCGAGTCTGCCTAGGCGACAAACCGAAGAATTGGAGGAACTAGGAATACTTTCTTGTGGGCCTTCAAAAGCCGATTCATTCATTTCCTTTGTCATGTGGATGGGGCGGTAAATCGGGAGAACAGATGGAACGGAGGAACAGTTCCCGTTGTTCCTCATTCGGTTGACATAGCCGACTTGTGCACCTTTTTCCTCCTTCATCGGTCATATCGGGTTTCTAGAGAACACATGGAACATTGGAACTGTTTTGTGAGTTCCACCAAGGACCTACATGTCTAATCCATGCACTCGCCTCTTCCTCGTCGGCATGTGCGGGTAAGCAAGGAACACGGAATAAGGGAACTATTCCATGAGTTCCTCGTAATGCCAATATGACTGAATCTGCCTTGGTGAATGCGGGTATGCAGGATTTCAGCGAAAGCGGAACAAAGGAACTTGAGGAACGTCCCTTTAGTTCCCAAGGAACTCGACTTTGACGACTTGCCACCATTTCCTTTGTTATGCAGCCAAGGTGGAGATCTAGCGAACACGTGGAACGGAGGAATTGTTCCACCTGTTCCTCCAAAAGCCGGTTTTGCCCAAATTGCCCCTAAACTCACAAATTTTGACAAACTCTTAGACTGTGAGGCTCAACAAGAGGATGGAAACACAACCAAAGTATGAGGACACGAAAGTTTCTTAAGTCTTGGAACAAAGTGATGAGCCCGTCATGAGAGGGTTCCAATAGCTTTCCAATGACTGATTGTTTACCTCCCAACTCCTCCTGGAACTCCCAGAATCATCCGAACAAGTCAGCTTCCACCGTTGGAGTATGGCATTCCCAACACCTGAGGTGACCCTGTTTGACTTGTTTGATTCCTGAAATCACTTATCTCCACAAATCTTCCCTAAATTGCCTTGGATAACATCATGGATCTCCCGCCATGACTTCCGGATGGTTTAGGTCTTCCCTATCAACTTCCGGAGGGTATCCATATGCTGCAAAATGGCCAAAAATGGCCCTTTCAAGGCCTTCAAGGAAAGTTGTTTCTCCTTAAACTCAGTGACTTCTTCAATCACCTTAGGCATTCATCCTTGCACATGAAACACACTTGAAAATCTTGTTAGCACGTTCTGCTAGCCGAATGAGAATGATATTATGGGCATGTTGGCTAAAGGAAGGGTTTACAGTGACCGGAAGAGGATTTTTCAAGTGGGGGCTTGGTTGTCATGGCCAAAATTTTCAATTTTGCATGCTAAACATTTAGCATGACAAAGACATGGTTAATTATCTCCTCTTTCCCAAGCACGGTGCAAAAGGCATCCACAATGCCCACCTAACCCACCATGTTTTGACAACTAAATCTTGATGCATTACTTGCAACCCAACCTTGTGTTTGAATGGTTATTTTCCAAATAACATGATGACATTGTTGTCATCTCACCTCACGATCCTTGGGCCACCACCGAAGGTTCAATTTGGATGGCAATAGCAATTGACTATCTCACTTGATTATACAAGGTCTATTTTTCTACTTGATGAAAGAGGTTTTTGCTAGGCAACCAAAAAATAAAACATAACAGGCCCAAACACACAGGTCAACTACATGAACCAGATGAAGAGTAAAAGAGTTTTTGCATTACTTCAAAATAGACCATTTATAGCTTATGACAAAATACAATTAATGTTGACAAAATTTATATCCCTTTGCAACATCACCAACCACCATGAGAAACTATAGACTCCACCATAGAGACTAGATCCATCAAAAACAAAAAGTCAAAGGACCTACTAGCAAAGGCATCGATTACCCTATTGTTATGTCAAACCCCAACCTTGCGCACCTTCCGACAATATGCCACACGGATCGCCCATTTTCCAAGAAATTCACAGGGGCTATCCACTTCAATGTCTAGCTAAGATGGGCCAACCTCCTCTTGCATCCATCCTCTCAAAGCTTGAATACAACCAAAACCATATGATATCCTTAGCTTGCAACAAGTAGTTCTCCTCTAACTCAAATTTCCTCATTATTAAGAAAATTCTACGAGATACTCCATTTTCTTTAACTTGTATATTTATAGGATGAAAAATAGCTTCAATTCTTATCCATTGTAGTTAATGTTAAGTAGCCGAAGACGCAGCAAGGGTATACGTCCCAAAACATACTTGGGAGCAAATGGCAAGGTAGGGCCAAGACCCCAGTGCACGTCTCCAAGACCAAAAACGTTTTTTTCTCTTTTTATATATAAGTAACATGACAACATAGTTTTTATTATTTCTAACCCTAAAAATGAACTAGAATGAATTAAAAAAGTAAAACACAAAAACAAAACATAAAAGCAAAGCAACTTACCTCTCATTCCCTCATTGCATACTTGCCTCTCTAAGCTTTCATTTTACTCATTTAGGGTTTGATACTTCATCAACAAGCATTGCAATCATTTTCCTAAGCTAGTACGAGTGCCTATTCGCTACCAAGGTCATTGAGGAGCTTCAAAGGAGGATTTGTGGATTATTCATTGAAGGTAAGGTTTTAACTTTTTAACTTTCAAGTTTGATTTTAATTTTTGGTTTTAATATTTCACACACTTCATGTTTCTTTTTATGTTTTATTATTTTCATTTTAAAATTTTAAACCATTTTTTCATTTTAATTTTTTAATACATGTCATGCCCTAGGGCATAAGGTTCAAGTTTTGGTTTTTAACCATTGTTTTATTTGAAGTACAATGGCATCAAGTTCCACCTCCTCCGAGCAATCCCCGATCAAAGAATTTTTCCTGAATTCACAATTATGGAGTTATGTCACAATACTAGAGCAACTTCAAAGGCTCATATACTCGTAAAAAGCCATTTGTGTGTAATACTATGTCATGGTAGAAGAACATGCAAGGGGAAAAATTACATAAGGGTGCCAACAACAAAGATTTTGGGATATATCAAAGAACAAGATGCAGAAAATGCATCTTGGCTTTGAAAACATGTCATCCATTATTAAAAAAAGGAAGTTCATCTCGATCAATGTGACCTCTTGTTGCCCCATCTAGTATTGGCTCCCCAGTTGTGACCATGCCACGTCCATTTGTGAAGGCTACCTCCATTCATGTTGAGGATTCACTTCTTTCACGAAAGAATAGGACAAAAGGACCATTGGAAAAAGCCTTTCAAAATGAGAGCAAGGGATATCGCGGATGAGCACATTACAAGATGTGTGTATGCGAATGGATTGTCATTCAATGTTGTGAGGTCACCATATTAGCAAGAGATGGTGAAAGCAATCAACAAGGCCCCAAAAGGGTACAAAGGGCCAAGTTATGAGAAGATCCACACCACCTTATTGGAAAAGCAAAGAAAATATGTGGAAACCTCACCTCATTACTGCACCAATTAGAGACTCATGAACCAAAACGGGTGTGTCCATTGTTTCGATGGATGAAAGATGCAAGAAACCACCCTTTGATCAATGTGGTTACGGTATGCCCTGAAGGGGCAATGTTTTTAGAGCACTTAATTGTGAGGGGCAAGTCAAAGATGCTCAATTCAATGCCAACATCCTCTTCGAAGCCATTGAGGTGGTCAGGCCTCAAAATGTTGTCCAAATCTTAACGGACAACACCAAGAATTGCAAAGCCACAGGGATGTTAGTTGAGGAAAGGTATGGGCATATTTTTTGGACATCATGTGCTTTCCATCCACTCAATTTAATGGTAAAAAAGTTGGCCGGTAAAATAAAGTGGATTCAACAAGTGTATGCAAAGGGTGAAGAGATCCAAATGTTTGTGACCAACCATCACCAATCACAAGGCATCTTTAGATCCTTCTCGCATTTGGAGTTGTTGAAGGTAAGGGAAACTACCTTTCTTTTATTTATAAATTATAATGTAAGTTTTTTTATTTTTAAAATATAGTATTCAAAAGTTTTCCAAAAAAAATAATTTTTGTTTCTCATTTCTAATTAGGTTGTTGAGACTCGATTTGTATCACACACGATCATCTTAAAACGACTTGTGAATGTACAAGAGGAACTTTTTCCAACCTATGGATTGTATGGAGGCAATCAAATTTTGAACGAGCTAAAAAAGTGAAAGCAATAATCTTAGTTGACATTTGGTGGGATCGAGTAGAATACTTGTTGAGTCTTAATGAGCCCATTATGAGCATGATCGGCTTTACTGACATGGATCAGCCATGTCTAGGAGAGATATATGATGGTATCGACTCAATGATTGAGAAGATAAAGTCCATCATAAATGCAAAGGAACAAGATCCTCGGGAAAAAAATTCAAAGAAGTACAATCAATTCACATTGAGTGGTGGAACAAAATGGCTACCTCGCTACATCTACTTGCTTTTGCATTGACTCCTAGATTCTACAACATAGAGATCCTTTCTTTGTCGGGAGGATGGCACCATACAGGGATGCGGAAGTCAGTGAGGGATATATGTTGGCATTGTCTAGGCTCTTCCCTGATCCTGAGGCCAAGGACATGGTTATGATAGAGTTTGTCAATTTCATAGTAGAGACAAGTCATAGCTTTCTCGCTCTTCGAGCAAATACAAGATGGATGCTCATATGTGGTGGTACCTCCATGGTCACGCATCTATGTACTTGCAGCCTCTTGCAATCAAGGTCTTGACACAAGTAAGTTTTTTATTTTTTAATTCTCTTTCTTTTTGTTGTAACTTTTAGTTTTTTAAAATTCAAGTTTGAGTGTTTAATTTTGCATTGACTTTGCCTCAATAGGTTGCGAGTTCATCTTCCTCTGAGCGCAACTGGAGTACATATACCTTCATCCACTCACGTAAGCTCTAAGACTCTACCAGACCGCATTCAAGATGTGGTGGACCTTTGTGGGATTTACAACATGGTCGAGCCTGATGTGGCCCTTAGGTTGCATCATCTTTCAAGGGCAAGACTTTGGATTGATACAGAGGATTAAAACCAGGAACAATAACCACTTGGGACCAGTTGTGGATTTTACTATACAATCAGTTAAGAGAGAATGCAGATCCTCTATCATTAATTGAGCATTTGACTAAAATCAGGAGGGCTGCAATGGGGCATTTGACTGATTTTAATCTCAGACTCAAGGGAACCTAAGAAAGCATTCCGGTAGAATTCAGGGCCTTCACTGAGTACAGCTTTCTTGTTTTACCTTAGAACTCTTGATTCTGATATTGCCGTAATGATACAGTCACTAGGCGGAAGCATTCTTCCTGAGGCCTTTGATTTAGCTACTTTGGATGGAAAAAACCTCATACAAGCAGCACTAATCTCTGCAATACCTTTAATCCCTTGGTTTCCTCAAAAATGTGTTTCCTCTTCCATTTCCCAATTTTCTCAAGAGTGAATACCTTACCCGCCCAACCGCAGATAAATGTTAATCCTAACCCTCTAGTTGAAATAAAATGTCTAATTGATGAACAATCAAAATAGCTTAGGCCTTCAAACACCAAATTGTTATCCACAATTTTTCAAGGCCTTAACACAGCCAAAATCCTGGACCTAATCAGCTGCAGTTTTCTTATGCCCCACATTTGGAAGTCCATGCTTGGACCACACATTTTTGCATTTGGAAGTCCATGCTTGGACCACACATATTTGCATGGGATAGCCTTCGTTCCTCTTCATCTTTTTAAAAAAAATCTTCATATACCTCTTTGCTGGAGTGTCTCCTGATTCATCCTTGTCTGATATAAGTTGATCACTCTCTCACATTTTAAGGGGGTTATTTTTTCAAATATTTTCCAGAACTGTTATTTTATTCCTAGCAAAATGATGGGACCATTCCAAATGCTTCCATATTTGTCTTCTTTTAAATATATAAGATAATTTTTAACCTTATCACCCCAAGTCCTTTCTCCATAGACATAGCTCAGCAAACTCCTCATTTTGAACCAAAGGAGATGAACCCATCAAGTTATCATCCCAAAGAAATGTCTTGTAACCCTCCATTACTTTCCATCTCAAGTCCTCTTTAATTAAGGGGATATACCATCTTAGGAAATTCAATGTTTAAGAATGATATGGAAGAAGCGCTAAAGTAGATAGTGTTTCAACTTCTTGCCTTTCCAAGTACTTCCCTCCAATCATCACGGTCCAAAGCCTGCCCTTTTTATTTATATAGCCTCGATACCGTCTTTGCTCCCATAACTAAATTCATGACCTTGCCCAAAGGAATTTTTCTCTGTCATTCCACAAAAGAAATAAAAAAATTGTAAACTTGTTACAGTTTCAACTATTTTACTTTGCTCTTCGAATAAAAGTATCATGTATATTGGAGCTTCTTCTAGGCATGCTTTAATTAATTGGATTCTTCCGACTAAGGTAACCTATTTTCCTTTCCATGTTGTTAGCTTTCCCTGAATTCGGTGGACTACTCCCTTACACTCATTTTTCTTCCTTCTCTCCACCATAAGCATTCCTAGATAGATACTTGGTAGCTCAGAACTTTCAAACTCACACACTTCTGCAAATTTTTCACATAATTCTACCAGTACATTAAAGAAAATGTCTTTATGACTTATTGCTAATTTTCTACCCTGCAGCAGTTTCATAAATACCCAATAGTTTCTCAAGTGTTTCTGGTTCTTGGGTTGTTGAAGCCCCGACCATCAGAGTACAAATTGACAGGGGATGTTGGATCCACTAAGATATGCTTTAGACCTTTTAATCTTCTTTCTTCATGTTCCTAATTTATCTTCCTTTCCAAAGCTTTTTACCCCTCTACAAAAACTATGTTAAAAACTCGAAAATATGGTGATTGTAAGGTCGTTTTGACCTAGCCGCTGTGTTTGAAGTTCACCGAAAGAGCTATAGCATGGTTGGGAGCTAACATGCCCTAACACATTTAAAAACCGTTCCTAATTTCTTGCAAGACGGGTTATTCCGAGTTTCAGGTACGCGAATGTAGGCTTTTTGTAGAAGTTTTAGACATGGTCTTTGTCGTGGGCTTCCATTGCCGTAAACTGTGCGACTGCAGAAATGTCAAAACATTGTTTTATTTTTTCTTATATAAATATTATAATATCTTAGCACGTATAGTTTTAAAGCTCTTAAGTGATATTAGAAAAATAATTATTTGTTTTTATAATTACTTTATGGTTTAGATTTTATTTTTTATGTTTTTATTATATTTACATTTTATAAATAATATTTCTATTATATATTTTTATTTTACATTTATATATATATATATATATATATATATATATTTTTATTAGAATTGTATTTTATATATCTATAATTTATATTTTCTAAAATACAAGTATATTTTTGTTAGTTGAATTTAATCACGAATTTTATCTTCGGATTTTTTGTAACGAATATTTTACGAATTTTATCCTCCGCGAATTCAAACATGAATTCGAATGCGGTGACATAGGGGCTATGTATAGCCTAAATGACAAGGTAACATGCAATGGCATGAGATCCCCGCCGAATTTGGGCAAAATCACTTGTAATACATGTAACGGTCAAAGTGTGGTGAATTATATTATTTGCTCATAGAAATGTTGAATATATATAATGAGCCATATGGTTCTGGACAGTTAAGGGATTGTAGCTAACAACTGATTGTAACTACTACTCTCTTAATAAATTCAACCTATCGGTTATCATTTGAGCAGTTCAGTTTTGTCTTCTTGTTTTTCTCTGTGCTTCTTCTCATACTAACAATGGTATCAAAGCGCTCAAAATCGCAGTTCAAGGAAGCCTCCAAGAGGCACGAATTAGAAAATAGTTGAAGCCTTAGCAAGGAAAAAAAGACGACATGGAACACTCATGAGGGCACGATTCATTTCATTACTGCAATACGTTGGATAGATTCGTATCATTTCTTTACCTGTTCACAAGGGCAAATAAGCAGATTCATGTTCACGAGCGTAGAATACGCGGAAGAAGAAGGTCGTGAAGGCAGAGGAGACAGTCACAAATCCAGTTTGAGGGTAGAAAAGTCACCAGGAGAAAGAAAAACAAGGGCAGAAAGAAAAAGGTGAACAATTCAAGGGCAAAACAAGGAAAAACATGAGAAGCATCAGTTGTATTCATATTTGTAGAAGTCGTAGGGTAAGCAGTCGTGAATAATCTCGAAGGGTATACCTTTTCCTTCATTGTTGTTCGTATCCCTGTTCCTTCTCTGTTGTTCATGTGCCACGTATTTGAATAAGACACTTATTCTATTTATTGAAGTGGGCAACATATTTTATTATTTCCATTACTTTGGCATAATAAAATGGCAAATATTTCAAACCTAATTCTGTCGGACTCACAAAAATTAATGGGCACTAATTTCAATGTATGGAGCCATAAGATTCTAACGCTTGCATGAATTTCGTGATTGTGATAAGATAATCACAGGCAGCAAAGGCAGACCTGCTACAAACTTTGCGGATTATGACAAACGTCATAAGGAAGCTTTATTGCTTCTCAAGTTGTCGTGTCAGATGATATGATACCTTAAGTATGGAAGGCTACTGTAGCAAGTACGTTGTGAGCCAGTATAGGGGATAAATATCAGACGTCTGAGAAAGGACAGGTTTTATACTTCAAAAATACATTGTTTGCTTTGAAGCTACAAGAAGATGGATCGCTATCTGAGCACCTACTTCAGATGAAAGACCTCCAAGACCAGTTATCTTCCATAAATAAAAAGGTGGACGATGATGATATGGTGGCTTTGGTTCTAAATAGCTTGCCTTCTTCATATGAGTCATTTGTGGAGGCACTTCATTTAATGGTTGAGAGTCAAACTCTTACGTTTGACAAGGTGAGTTCCTACCTGTTGCAAAAGGAACGAAGATAGACACAAGCTCAAGAGTCCAGTTCTAGACAATCTGAGAGCACTTTTGCTGCTCAATCCAAAGGAAAGTGGAAATGACAAGCTGAGACATCCCCTTCCTCTCCTAAACATCAAGTGAAATGTTACTATTGTCACAAACTTGGTCATGTGAAGGACTGTCGGAAACGACTCAATGCCCTAAAGAAGCAGAAGGGGCAAGCACATGTGGCTACAATTGAACACGAGTCAGAAGATGAGTATGCTCTCATGGCATCTTGCATGGTTAATGGCAGCCCTACTTGGTGTTGGTTCTTTGATTTCGGAGCATCACGGCATTTCACATGTCAAAAAGATTGGTATGTCAATTTTCATTCATGTTCTTTTGATTCAATTACTTTAGGGGATGGAAGATCACATGTTGTAGAAGGTATTGGGGATGTTTGTATTATGCTAAATAATAATACCAAATTGCTTGTCAAACATGTTAGATATGTGCCTAACATGAATAAGAATTTGTTATCTATCAGTCAACTAACTAATAATCCTAATATCTTTGTAAACTTTTCTGGCAAACAATGTATTGTGTTTGACATCAAGCAAAATAAGGTTGTTGCTCTGGGAATTGGGCATGGTGATCTATATAGACTTGTTGATCTTGCCATGGTCAACTTGCATGCTTTAGTTGTCAAAGGTAATAACAGTGTTTTATGGCAAGAATGATATGGCCACCTCAACCTTCAAATGATTTAGCCCGCCTTCATATATGGTTGTTATTTTGCCTCCTATTCAGGAAAAACAGGATATGTGTATTGGTTGTTTTGCAGGAAAACAAAAAGCGGAAGCCTTTTCCCTTTGAAGGTGTATGGCGTGCAAAGGGCTTTTGGATCTTGTACACACAAATCTATGTGAGCCATCGTGGAAGACTCTCACAATCCTTGATGCATGATAGTTTCTCTTGGGTGGATGATCATTCTCGGAAAATGTGGGTCTATTTTTTGAAAAAGAAGTCTGATTGCTTTGCTTCTTTTGTCAAGTTCAAGGCCTTGGTGGAGAATCAAACCAGTCGGCGGATCAAAACTTTGAGATCCGATAATGGGGGTGAGTTTACCTCTAAACAGTTCGCAAATTTCTGCAATAAAGAAGGGATTCAACGCCAGTTGACAACCCCTTATACCCCGCAGCAGAATGGGGTGGTAGAACGGCGAAACAGAACCATCATGGAGATGGCAAGATGCATGATGCACAGTCGAGGAGTGCCATATAAGTACTGGGGAGAAGTTGTTAACACAGTTGTATATATTCTCAATCGGAGTCCTTGCAAAGCTTTGCAGGACATCACACCGGAAGAGGCTTGGTCCAAATCAAACCAAAGGTATCAACATTTCGTGTTTTTGGTTCAATTGCTTATACTTTGGTTCCTCCAAGTATGAAGAGTAAGTAGATTCCAAATGTTCTAGATATTTTTGCAGATTTAGTGATCAATCTAAAGCCTATAGATTGATTGATAATTTCACTAATAAGATCATTGTTAGTCGAGATGTTGATATAAAAGAAACATAGTCTTTCTTTGGTCAATCGAATCTCAGAAGGGGACCAACAAGGGGCCAACGATCGCAAGGGGTCGAATAACAGAGTTTGGTACTCTTTCCTTGCCCGATCATGAATCGATTCTTCTTATACTCCTCCATGGACTCAAGGACAGGTTTGTACAATCTCCCACTAAGTTTTTTTGTCTCCAAGAAATCAACATGTGTTGGTTTCTCCTCCGAACTTCCATTGGTTTCTCTTCCAAAAGCCTATAGATTGATTGATAATTTCACTAATAAGATCATTGTTAGTGAGATGTTGATGTAAAAGAAACATAGTCTTTCTTTGGTTATAATCGCAAGGGGACCAGCAAGGGGCCAACGATCGCAAGGGGTCGTAATGAGAGTTTGTACTCTTTCCTTGCCCGATCATGAATCTGATTCTTCTTATACTCCTCCATAGACTCAAGGACAGGTTTGTACAATCTCCCACCGAGTTTTTTTGTCTCCAAGAAATCAACATGTGTTAGTTTCTCCTCCGGAACTTCCATTGGTTTCTCTTCCAAAAGCCTATAGATTGATTGATAATTTCACTAATAAGATCATTGTTAGTCGAGATGTTGATGTAAAAGAAACATAGTCTTTCTTTGGTTGTAATCAGCAAGGGGACCAGCAAGGGGGCAACGATCAGTAAGGGGTCATAACAGAGTTTGGTACTCTTTCCTTGCCCAATCATGAATCTGATTCTTCTTATACTCCTCCATAGACTCAAGGACAGTTTGTACAATCTCCCACTAAGTTTTGTCTCCAAGAAATCAAATTGTGTTGGTTTCTCCTCCGGAACTTCCATTGGTTTCTCTTCCAAAAGCACCACAACCAGATACCACATCCTCAGTTCAACGGCGGCCTAAGTGGTTTTACTCCACTATTCAGGATTTGAGGAAGGAAGAATTGTCTCCTCTCTTAGATGGAAGGTCTCGACGAGCTAGTGAGCAAATTGACTATTCCAAGCACGCTCAGTTTGCTCTTGCTTTTGATCTTCTTCATATTCATGAGCCACAGAAATACTCTGAAGCACGAGGAATACCGGAATGGAAAACTACCATGCAAATAGAATATGATGTTTTGATTAAAAATAATACCTCCAAGGAAACAACCCATTGGTTGTAAATGGGTGTATAAAATAAGGTGTAAGCGAGATGGTACTTTGGAGAAGTACAGAGCTGCTCATTGCGAAAGGATTTTCGCAACATGATGGGATAGATTATGAGAAGACATTTGCTCCTACTACGAAGATGGTCACTTTTCGGCTTCTTTCTTTTGCAGCTCAGTTTTGTTGGAAAGTATATCAGATGGATGTCAAAAGTGCTTTCCTGAATGGGGATTTGGAGGAAGAAGTGTCTATGACACAGCCTGAGGGTTTTCGGGCTTGTGGTCGTGAGCATTTGGTATGCAGATTGATTAAGTCCACGTATAGACTTAAGTAGGCTCCTCGAGCCCGGTACATCAAAATAGACAAACATCTCAGAAATTCAGGCTTCACATGGAGTCATTCTAATCCGAATCTCTATGTCAAAAGCAATGATGATGACATTGTGATTCTTATTGTTTATGTTGATGACCTTGCCATCACAGACAGTGGAGATGCTACAATTTATAAGGTAAAATCAGATTTACGTGTTGTTTTTGACATGACCGATTTTAGCCTCCACTATTGTCTTGGTGATTTTTGGCAACATAATCACTTGATTTTCATTTCTCAAGTTAAGAATGCCACGAACCTACTACAAAAATTTCAGATGTATGGTTGTAATTCTTATTCTATAACTATGAAGGTCGGGTTGAAACTCTCAGCTCAAGATGATTCACCACCGGTTGATGAATCATTATACAGATAATTGGGTAGCTTGATCTATCTAACTACACGACCGGATCTTTGTTTTGTTGTTAGCTATCTCTCTCTTTTTATCTAAACCAAAACTCATTCACTGGGAGCAGCAAAACGAGTTCTAAGATATGTCAAAGGAACTCTTGACTTTGGCATTCTATATCAGAGAGTTGCAAATTTCAAATTGATTGGCTATACCGACTCGATTTGGGAGGATCGATAGATACTCAACGATCTATGACAGGATATATCTTCTCTTTTGGTTCAAGAGTTGTTTCTTGGCAGAGTAAACTTCAGCCTATTGTTGCCATCTCTTCTATTGAAGCGAAATACAAGGTTGTTGTTAGTGCCAGTTGCGAAGCAATATGGCTTCATCGGATTCTGACTGATTTTCAGTTTCCCCAAGCTACTACTACACCTCTTTCACTCTTTTGTGATAATCAAGGTGTTCTAAAGATGGTGAAGAATCATGTCCATCATGCCCGTGCTAAACATATTGAGATTCATAATCATTATATTAGCCAATTGGTTGATTCGATGATATCTCTCTTCATTTTTGTCCTTATTCAGATCAGCCTGTTGATGTAATGACTAAACCTCTTGGTCCTTCGTTGTTTGTCAAGTTCAGAGATAAACTTGGGTATTGTCTCAAGGTTAGTCATTAAGGGGGTGTTGAATATATATAATGAACCATACGGTTCTGGACAGTTAAGGAGGTTGTAAATAACAACCGATTGTAACTACTCCTCTCTTAATAAATTCACCTTGCCTGTTATCATTTGAGTAGTGCAGTTTTGTCTTCTAGTTTTTCTTTGTGCTTCTTCTCATACTAACAAAAATGTATCATTCGATTGATGGAGTTAGAAATCCGAGACTGCCCTATAGAGCTGAAATTGGACCATAATTGAATATATGTAAAGATTGACATGCAGATGACCAATCAGCAACGAGAACAAACACACCGCAATCAAAGGAAGGCACCTCTTCAAGGTAAAATTCTCAAGACTCGTGAGAATAATGAGCTCTTTAAGGCATCCCTTGAAAAACACTTTCAAGATAAAGATAAGAGAATACAAGCTAAAACTAGTTGTCTAGTAAACAACAATATGTTGTCTCCAATCATCCACAAAGCATTAAGTGTTTGCAAAAGATCTAATTCGAAGAGGTAAAAACAAACAATTTTCCAACATATCTATGGTATGATGAATATTTGCTTATGAAAAACTGATACAGTCCAAAACGGAAGGTTATATGAATACTAGAAGGAAAGAGTTGATTTGCCTAGGAAGGCATAACCCCAAAGGATTTTGGAGAGAACTTCAACATAAGAGAAAACAAATAGAGAACAATATTACAGACACCCAATGGCTAGAATATGCAAAATTACTCTATGAGCAAGATCAAGATAAAGACACCCCACGTTATCAACACAACAACTAAGCTCTTCTCCATAGGGGATATCACTCAAGGCATAAAGAGGTTAGTTGAGGGTAAGGCTCAAGACATAGATGGGTTACAAGCAGAATATCTCAAATGGGGTGTTTAAGTCCTTGCACCGTACATCAAAAGCATATTCAATGGTATCATTCAGGAAGGCTTCATAGCAGATTGGACAACAAGTGTTGTTATACCTCTATTTAAAACAAGGATATCAATAATCCGTCAAACTATCATGGTAAATCCTTCTTGGAAAACTATTTGAGAGCATGGTAGAATGCAAAATTAGCAGTTGGGCGGAAAAAGAAGGAAAAGGGGCAAAAGGACAAGCAAGTTTTAGGCAAAGACAATCCACTATCAACTAAACCGTCACTCTTAGGCACTTGATTGAAAATGTATGGGATAATCAAGGTGAAGAAGCTTTTTACTGCTTTGTTGAATTCAAAAAAGCATTTGACACGGCACCTACAAAGCAAACTCGGAGCGGGATAGAGGAACTTGGAATTCCGGATGAGTATAGAGCATTCGTACATAGGCTTTATAATCAAGTCAAGGCCAAAATTAGCACAAGTGAAGAAATGTCAAGAAGTTTTGGGAGCAGAACTAGTGTTAAACAAGGATGCCCACTCTCACCCACCTTATTTGGGTTTCACATTGATAAGTAAGAGGAGTGGATAAACAAAATTGGAGGAATGGGTATCCACTTATCCAATTATGTAGTAAAGTTGCTCCTCTATGCAAATGATCTCACCTTCATTGCAAAAACAATGCATAGTTTGAGAGAACACCAAACGGCCCTTGAGTTCTTATGCCAGAGGTTGGAATGCGAGTAAATATTGGCAAAACCAAAGTTATGATCATTTCACTACAAAGAAAAAGTAGCAAATTAACTTCCTTTTTTAAGGAAGATCGTTGGAACTAGTGGAAGAAAACAAGTATTTCAGGTTGGATTTTCACAACAAACTTAGTTGGGAAACTTGCAGGGCAAAAAGAATTCAAGGAGGGTGGAAGGTGTGATATTCATTACAACATAGATGCAAGAATGCATAATTATAGGATTGGAAAACAAAAACGGTTATTCGGCTTGCTTGTCACACCAATGGTCTTTTAAGAGTATGAAGTTTGGGGCAGCAATGTGTTAGATCTCAAATGGAGGTAGACAGAGAGAATACAAAAGAACTTAACAAGAAACAGCTTCAAAATTAAAATGTCAATTCCATATGAGATTATGTTAGCTGAAACAAGGACTTTCCCATTAGAGGCATCGAGATGACTCAATTGTTAAGTTAATCGAAGAAGATGAAAGGCATGTTGTCCCATCGGTGGCTCGGAATGGTGGTAGAGAAAGATCTAGGCAAAAAGAAGAACATGTGGATGAAACAAAATAACAAATGGATGAGTAAATGGGACATTAACATGCAAGAGTTCCCAAACACTAATGAGGAAATAAAAAAGCATGTGAGAGAGAAATTCGGGATAGGCATGTCAACACATCAACTTGGACAAAAGAAAGAATATTACATCAAAGAATTTAATCCAACTTGGGACCATGGAGAAAAGGCCTACTTAGGAGTAGAAATCAAGTGGAAGGTGAAAATGTTGATGGCTCGATTAAGGACTAGTTCACATCATCTTAGGTGTGAGACCGGTAGGTAGAAGTCGCCTAAGGAAGAGTGGGAAAAAGAACATGCATTTTTCGTAACAAGGAGCAGAGGGAACAAAATGATGCTACATCATGGAGTGCACAGCCTGTAATTGCATCCTAAAACAAATATGAGAATAACTTGAAAGTTAATGTCCTTGCTTGTGGAAGAGATGCTTGACAAAATAGCAAATCTTCATATCAAGATCCAAAGCAAAAGATCCAACATCAAAAAGGGAATGGACTTTACGCAATACTAATAGAGCATCTCTTGTGATAGCTTTGAACACTTTTCTTGCAGATCTTGGTCCCCTATAGACTGCTTGGTCTAGTGGATGTTAATAAAATCTTTCATTCATTCATTGTAATTTTCTTTACAATACGTTGTTTCACTTACCGATTCCTCTAGCCTATGATCACTCTTTTGCCTTTCCAAATACCAATTGAGGCATTTGTCCAACTCCTTTCTATTATTTGCAAAAAAAAGAAACTCCTTTTGTTCAAAAAACTCATGATTCTTTTCATAAAATTTATTTTCCCTTCTAATAATTGTTTTGGAACCCATTTTTTCTTTCCATCCATTGGTCACTTAGCCTTTCCAAAAGCTTTGGAACCCATTTTCCTTTCCATCCATTGGTCACTTAGCCTTTCCAAAAGCTTTGGAACCCATTTTCTTTACAATATTCTTCTAAATATCCCTTATTGAGACTTTCATTGTTGAGTGCTTATGAATTGGGCATAGGATCTTACTATTTTAACACTACTAGATGTTGTAATAACTTATATTTCTAGTGAATCCTTTCCAAATGCCTTATTTCAAGACATAGATAGCTCCTTAAGGGCAAACATTCATCATTTAGTTCTAGACACTAGGTTCTCAAGCATGTGAAAAATTATTTGTTCTTGGAGAAGGTTTGTAGAGATCTAGTTTAACACAAAAATTGTGCGTAGGTGGCTTATTTTTAGTCGCATCCGCTATACTATCAAACTCTCCAATAAAATTTTATGTATTTTAAACAATCATGTCATTCCACAATTTCGATGGTAATTTAAAATAATGTAACCCGCAAAAATAATTTTGTCATCATTTCCTTGAATCAAATTTTCACATATGTGGCCGTAAATTTAATCACACATTCTTCATTAACCAAGGCCCTCCCTGGAAAGCCCTATCTGTATCCTCCAAACTCTCAAACATGACTAGGAAGATGGGAATCTGATTTCTAGATTTCTTTCCCCTTTTTCGTATATCCATATTCTTTCATTGTAGGCCAATAATCTAAGAAATTTCCAGTAAGGGATTTTCTAGTTAGAAAAGTTCATTTGTTGTTGGAAGAGTCTTGGAAAGATCTAGTTTAATACAAAAATTACGCATATGTGGCTAAGACTTTACTCTTAGTGACATTAGCTATGTTAACAAACACTCCAATAAGATTGCATGTGTTTTAATAAATTAAGTCTTCCCGCTATTCTAATGGTAATTCAAATAACCTAACCTATACATGTGATCATGTCATCATTTTCTTGGATCGAATTTTGGCGGTTGTGATTGTATATATAGTCATGCATTCATCATAAACCAAGTCCCTCCCTAGAGAGCACCATCTCTATCCTCCGAACTCTCAAACATGGCCATGAAGAAGCCTTTTTCCAAGAACTTATATCTTCCCTCTTTTTCTCTATCATATCCTACATTGGCAATTTCACAATAATAGACAATGACATGGATGACTTGCTTTGGCATGAGCATGGTCGGATATGTTTGATCGGACTAGCATCCAATTTTCCCAGCTTTCAATAGCGCATAGGTTCAGACTTTATTGCTTTGGATTTACCCCTCATTTATTTTCAATGTCTTAGTCTTTGATTAGGGTCCTTTTACCTGGATCTTTCAATTGTAATTGGATGTACCCTCAAGTCTCATTGACCAATTTTTTTGGTCATTCATGGAGATCATTATAATTTCTTTATTTCGATTGTCTATAAATATACACAATTCTTCCACAATGGGCAAGCAACCCATGAGTTTTCCAATTAGGGCTTTGATAGTTAATAAAATTCCCTATGGTTGTATCAATTCATTCTCAATCAACACTATTAGGGTTTCTGTCACCATTTTGAATCCTTTGAAAATCTTGCCCTAGATTGTTGAATCATGTTCCTTTTCCTTGATTTCCCCTTTTTTTCCTTGGAGCCTCTTATTTGTTGTTATTCATTAATCCTATTTTCCTTCAAATCCCCATTCATTGTTCATCTCTGCCCATTCTTCTACATTCCTATGGATTTCCAATCCCATTCAATTTCTACTAGATGCAGTTCACCTACTATTTCCTTTTGCTTTCGTCTTTCATCTTTCCTCTATTTGACCCTCCTTGCCAATTTCTCTATTTCCCTTTCACAAATCCTCTATCTCCATTTTCAATTGTTACTAATAAAATAGATATTATTAAAATTATTTGTTATTCAATATAAGACAACATATATCTTAATCCATGGCCGATGAGAAATTAAATTTCTTCTTTCTAGGTAAATAATTTACTTTTTATTGACCTATTTAGAATTTCAGATATTAAAAATGTAAATTTCTATGATTTAAATTCTATCCACTAACAAATTTGTTACAAATTTTATCTTTTACAAAAACAAACTCGAGCCTTGTCACATAGCATCTCATAGTACAAATTTCTGTTGTACTTGAGATTGAATCATTTGGTTCAAAACTTCTAGGTATTATTTGAGTCATAAGTTTTAAAACTCGGTAAAACTCAACAAGTACTGCTTCGGTCACTTGTGAAACAAGAACTCGGCACAAAACTCGTGAGCAGAGTACCTGTCAAAAACTCGTTCGTTTAACTCAGAAAAGTTGGTAAAAATCAGCAAAACTCACCAATAACTCAGCAAAGATGAGATCTGCAAAGCTGAGGGTTGTACTCTTTTTGGTAGAAAATTAATTGCTTATGCTTTCTCTACATTCATTTCTCCTATCATTTTACAGTGTTTTAAATGTTATTTAAGTTTTTAGTTTTTAAGTAGCAATAAAGTTGCCACATGATTGTTGAATCCCGAGTCCAAGTCAAAATTTTGGGCTGTCAAGTAATTGCCGAGTACAAGTTCTTAAACTATGATTTGAATACAATTGGTTGATTTCACATGTTACTAAGCATTAACTATATTTTAAATTTTTACCTTGATGTTTCATGTGATGTAAATGGTATGTATGCTTTGATTTTCAAACATTCAACTATATGTTCATTCCTTGCGATGGCTTTACACCAACTCTCATTTTGCTGATTTTAATTACATGATCAGCTGACATCTCTACGCTGTCTATAAACTCTGCTAGGAACATTTCTAGTCAAAATGGATACTAATAGTAATAATGGTTTCGCAATTATTCCCATTATGCTGAGATTTTAACCGTTTTCTATATGTGATCAGCTGACATCTCCATCATGTCTACATTAACATCAACTTGGCGGGAAACATTGGACGTCGCAGCATATACTGACAGAAAGGCCATTCTTACTACGCCAAAATATCCCACAAACAATAGAGATGTATAAAGCACATATTTACACATACATTTCATTATACTTGTTAAACGTCAACAAAAATAAATACAAGATAACAGGAAGATACTCCATTCCTATCTCTGTGCATCAACGTGAGATGAACAGAAATACAAAATACATTTTACAGTGATTGACCCTAGGTATAGCTGAAAATATTTTAATAAAAGAAGGAAAAATTCTTATGCATAAGAAATTTGACATCCTGTATCTATCTTGCATCTAAACTCATCAGACGGTATTATTCAAAGCCAATAACCTGATTAGCTAATAAAGACGCATTAAACAAAGCATCAAGCTAAGAAGAGTATCTCTTTACACCTATATAAATATCACTATTTTTTGATAGTGTATAAAAATAACTATTATCAAGACACAATATTCAAATCAGACCTGCAATGTGGTAAAAACAGGGACATCGTTTGCTTTCAAGACAGTTGGATTTAACATGGTCACCAGCTGAAATAGGAGGTCTGGCTGTGATTCAAACAAGTCTGGAAATGTCTTCCGCATGACCTGCACATTAAGAATAGTAAATCAGAAAATTAAAAAAAAAAAAACTAGAATCTTTCACACGTAATGTAGAAATAAGTCAAATGCCATAAACTTCATATTCCACGCAAAATGTTTTGAATGCTCACCTGTTCAAAAGCTTCAGCTGCACTACCTGGAACACTATACCAGCGTTTTGGCTCACCCCTTCACAGGAGAATAGGGAACACAAAGGAAACTTTCATTAATAACATTGCACCTGTATAAGGACTTCTTTACAAATAAACTGCAAGTAGTATGACCTAATTACCATGCAATTGTTAAATTATGTAAATAGATAAACTTGACAAATAGCAACACTTTCCATGAGCCCGAACAGTGCATAATTAGCAACAGACATGTTAGAAGCACATCAGGTTTAGAAGTTTAAACAATAATTTCAAGATATTACACACAAACTGAATAAGCCGTGTATTGATTAAAAGGACTGCATAAGACTCTATCAATGATAAGAGGCCCTTCTCAAGCCCTTTAAAGGGTGACACACGAAGTGAATAAGCCGTGTATTGATTAAATGGACTGCATAAGACTCTATCAATGATAAGAGGGCCTACTCAAGCCCTTTAAAGAGTGACTCTCATGATCTTGTTCAGCAGGAATTCTCAAAGAAAATATGAAATTGGCAATGCAGAAAACAAGAACTTTTCGCAGATATAGAGAACTAGAAGTTGAAGTTATAAACAGAGCACTCTGACAGCAATGGAGGTAGGGCTAATAATGTAGAACCATCAACAAATTCAGGGCAATAAGGATAGCTTTTCATCTATACAAAAGAATGTGACATTAGAAACTAACGCCTGATGAAGACAAGATACTACCAAACTAACAGTAGATGGAAAATTAATGGCTTTGCTGGAAACAAGCATAAACTGATAGCCTCACTATTCACAATGCATACACAATCATTTGCAACAAGATATTTATGTGTAAATAAACTTTAAAATACTGGGAACTGGGTTTAGGATCTAGTTAAATATATAAATAAAACACAATGTCTAAATATGCGAGAAAGGATTGCGAGTGCCAATATACATAGCAAATAATAGGTAGCAAAGAGTAAGAAAGTGCATTACATAAGGCAACTTCTTGATTGAACTGACTTGTGGTAATGCTCAAGGATCCCGCTTATGTATTTACCTCTTTTACACAAATTGCATTCTGTCGAACAGTGCTCAATTAAAATTCTCTAAAATGCAATCAAGTATATCAAAAAGTGATCTCAAAATAGGTTTTGGAAACATTATTTACTTTGAAGGAACACGTAGAGATAGGAAGCCATAGCCTTTGATGACGAAACATGAATTAGTAGATAATCAGAATTCTTAGTAGTCAATGACACTCCTTGCATGCATTAGTATAGAGATTGTCAAGATTACATGCATTTAGTTGACAAGCTGATTATAAGAGATCTTTGAGGTCATCAAAAATATTATTATTTGAAATTTGTATCAACTGTTGTAACTTCAAATATGGATAATTTCTTTGATGGAATGCAACCTTTCATTTCTTCTTCTTGTTTTGTATCGCACTGTCATGGGTAATCAAGTTATTTCTTCAATCCCGTCACTATTTGATGGTTGTCACTTGTCAGTCACACACTCTCCCTAAGAAAGGTACCATGTTTAAATGGAACCAAAACCCTACATGCAAGAAAAATATTGATTACATAAAATTAAGCAAGTGAGAGCCAACAGTGCTGCCAAGATCAATGTAGACTATGATAGAGTGCATGAAGACGGTTAAAAAGAAATTCACTCTGAATGCATGTACACATCATTTCCAGTCCCATCCAAGCCCTAGGAATCTAGCAGCATGGATTGCTTATACTTTTTCGACAACCAAAAGTTAGCATGACTCCACGTTTGCTGTGGTTGATCATTTTTCAAAGATAGCAATCATGGTTGCGTGCAAAAAGACCATCAATGTGCCAAAGGCAGCCAAAACCTTCTTCCAGCATGTTTAAGTACATTTTGGGGTTCCTCTTTCCATTGTGTATGACTGAGACCCGAGAAAGTTAGTCATTTCTGGCAATGTTTGTTAATCATTCTAGAAAGCTTTGTGGGAAATGTTAAATGCTTAGTTAGATAGATCAATGCCATGCCATACTCAAACAGATGGACAAACTAAAGTGGTCTATCATACTTTAGTCCAATTATTGTGAATGTACAACAGTGTTCATCCTTGCACTTGGGATAATAACTTCGTATCCATCCAGCACACCTACCACAAAATACAATTCTATAGGGCATAGTCCTTTCCAAACATGTCATGGGATGGAACCTGCAGCATCTCTTGACATTGCTTTTCACACCCCTACAATTCTAGAGACTAGTGTGAAGGCCAAGGAATTACTCCAAAATATTCAGCAAATATATCACCAAATTCAATAGATTTTGACTACCTAACACCAAAAGTAGAAGAACATCACGAATTGCATCAGACAACACAAATTTCCAGATTGGTGAAAAATTTTGATTGCATCTCCAGAAACAATGATTCCATGGTCCTCATCACAAGATCAAACCACTGCAATATGATCCTTGCACCATACTTTGCACTGCTGGTGAGAAAACACTGTTCTAAATCTCCATGCTTGGGTGTAGATATTGTTTTCAATGTTAAGCTACTCAAACCATACACACGACCTCTCCTTGAGCCTTTCACAATTCAGCATCCATACTTGAGTACAACTGAGAAAGATGAACTAACCAACACTAATTCTACTCGCACTCACCTGCTGTTTCATGTTGTAAAAAAGGGGGAATGTGCAAATAAAGATAAATGGTGCAAATTTCAGAAACTTCTAGTCCGTTTTACACATTGGCTACACACACAACAGGGACCACTGCTTTCCAAGAAAGGGCAACTGATTCAAGCACAACTGGATTGGAATTGCAATCTCAAGCGACTTCCTTGCAACATTCACAAGGTTTGCAAGATATTAACATTGCCGATTTGCATCTTGCAAGTAACACGGTGAAGAGCACATCGTCCTCCTGATTCCACCTGCACGACCAAAGTCAGGCCACCAACGAGGTGTACATTTTCAATAACCAAACAATACTTTATCTCCCAGGTCATAAAACAGTTTGGGCAACTGAATCGACTAGCACAACAATAGTTCTTAGAGCTAAACCGTCTTGTAACTAATTATAACTCTCATCCTCTCAGTTCTTAATGGGACATGGTCAAACATGGTTGCTCACGGTAAAGACTCCATCTTCTGTAATACATTGTCAACCCCATACAATCCATCTCTAGATATAGACAGATTTGGTTTTTGAGTCCAACATTGTACACATATGCATAACAACATGTTCATTTAATGAGTAGAAGAGTTATATCGAATCTCTCCTATTCTCTTTGAATGTGCAATTGGTGCTGTATTTTTTCCCGTTTTCGTTGAAAATTCAATATAAATTGCAAGTTAATTAGATAGACCCGTCTACCAATTAGTCTATAAGTTGTTCTCAGTGCAGTCTCTTGGGCTTGGCACAGATCGTTGCAGAGTTTTGGTGAGAAGTGAAAGAACTGTAAAGAAGTAGAAATAGGATGTGTTTTAGGCTAGTTGTGTATATGTTGGTTTAGTCATAGTGTCATTCACACTAGTGTTGATTTGAGAGTTTAGTCGAAGTATTCAATAGAGTGAGGTTACTTGTTTGATCATATGCAAGAGAGGTTCCCTTCGTATAGCTATTTGGCACTATCATTTGGGTGGCTAGGGAAACCAAATCTCCATCCAGTCTGATCCTATCCAGAGAGTTTGCGAATTTAGTTGACTATCACTTGCAGGATTGACAAGAGGTAACTTCTGTAGTCCTAGAAAGGAAAATGTAAGGTTACTTTGTCTGGTTGAGTGTTGTACAGATGATAAGATGCCACCTTCCTATCAATCTTACAAAGGTTTGTGCTCATTACTAGCCCTTCTTGGGTTTTGTTGTGCAGATATGTTAATGGGAGGAGGATCAGAACTAGTTGAGGTTGTCAATTCTAATACAGTGAACTTGAAGGAAGCGAATCATGCAGTGGTGCAGGTTTGAGGTATGACAAGATTGCGCAAAGCAAGATTTGATAGTTTACAACCGCACAATTAATTGCTCAAAGGGCGGTAATGTTTTTGTGGCTGTTGATAAAAATTGGCAAATGTTTGAAAAGTAAGGATTATTTACAAAGTTCGGGTGTTTGGGTAAAGACAAAATTAAGATAGAACCGAATTAAACTCAGATGTATTACAAAGTGAAAAGACACAAGATGTACATTGTTGGCATGTAAAATGTCTAGGCATTTTACTTGACAACCCCAAAGAAAAATTTGCCTCTTCTAGGAAACTTAGTCAAAATTGTCAAATTTGCTCCTTTGCAAGTGTCAACTTCTGGGCACGTTTTGGAAGCTACAAGGGGTTTCAGGAACCCAATTTGTAGTCATTGGAAAGGTTTCAGAGTCTACTGCATGCTGCTATACTCAAAGTAACATTTTGGAAGCATCGGGAACAGAAACCTTTCAAGTACTAAGATGTCTTGGCCCTAATGAAAAAGCAAACTTGTACAGAAGGTTTCAGGAGCTCCGGGTAGATCTGGAAACCCTGTCAACAGTCAAATGAAAGCTCGTGAAGTTCCTCACATGATGCCAACACTGGTTTTGGTCTTGGTCATTGCAATTTTTCTCAATAACCAAAAACCGATTGCTGCCTCATTATGACTACTTTGGTCATTTTTGGGTTTTTGCCTAAAACTCAAAATACTAGCACTTCCAACTCTTGAAAATGGTGGGAATGGATTCATGGGGTGGTTTCTAGTCAAAATCATATCTTATACCACCTCAGAAGTCCTACTTTTGCTCCAGGAATGAAGGTTGCATTGTTCAAGTTCTTGTTGAGGCCTCTGAATGCGCTTTTGGAACTTTTAATTCCTCCTCTAAATCAAAAGTGTGCTTTTGGGAACTCACTTGGTTTCCTAAGTTCTAATTTCATGTTGACATGCACATTTTGCACCTCAAGTTCCTTATGAACTCCAAAAGTATGCTTGAGAACTTAAGGTGTTCCTCATAACTATCAAAAATGTGCTTTTGGGAACCCTAAGTCATAACATGCAACTTGTTTCCCCCAAAAGTGAGTTTGAAATAACTTAAAGTCTGCCCCAAATTCCTCAACATCATTTTAGAAGAAAAAGTGCATTCATTCCTGCTCCATGAAAGCCATGAAAACCAGCTCCATGACCTAGCTTGCAAGAACACAGTTTTGCTCATTGTCGAAGATTCCATGGTCGAAACCTCTTGAAATTTTGCACAATTCCTCTCCTTAAAAACGCCTTTGAATTGATTTATCATGCATGGGCTATAATGAACTGATTTATTTTTTATCTCCATGATAACTTGTTGTTGGAAAAGTCCATTTTGCCCTAGCTTGGCTCAAAACCTTTTTGCTCATTTCCGAAGATTCCACAGAGTAAAACCCTTGAAATTTTGACTATAGCTTCTCCTTCAGAACGCCCTTCTTTTGGGTCCATTTCTTGAGTGATGGGGTTGAGGATTCCATTTTTTACGATCAAACTTAGTTTTCAGCCCATGCTTCATTAAAACAAGCAAGTTGTGTCCAGAATCCATTTTGCACTTTCCCGTTGAATCCCACAAAGGAATTGTCTCAAATTTGGAGCATGATTTCACCTTCCCAATACCTTTCATTTGAATCCATTGATGTTTGGTTTCATTGACTATTGCTCCCTAATTGATCAAATTCATGTTTCAGCTGTAAACCTCATTAAAATCCCTTTAAAACCTTCAAAAACTTAAAGTTTTCCTTCTCAAGTGCCAATTTACATTGCCAATTCTACCAAGCTACTTGCTCCCAACATGAAGTTCAAGTAACTCCAGGTTCAACTCAGCAGTGAAAGGCCGAAGGACTTCTCCAGTGTGGTGCATCTAAAGACCTCCCATCTTCACATGTTCCATCCGCATGAAGAAATCAATTTTTCAAAAGAAAAGTAACTAAAGTGATTTCTAATTCTTCATTGGGGGTGCACTTTTTCAGTTTCACTTTGCCAATTCTAAGAAAAGTATCTTAAGTATTACGAAGGTGAAATCAAATTTGGAGCATGATTTCACCTTCCCAATACCTTTCATTCGAATACATTGATGTTTGGTTTCATTCAATATTGCTCCCGGATTGATCAAATTCATGTTTCAGTTGTAAACCTCATTAAAATCCCTTTAAAACCTTCAAAACTTGAAATTTTGCCTTGTCAAGTGCCAGTTTTCCATTGCCAATTCTACCATGCTACTTGCTCCCTACATGAAGTTCAAGTAACTCCAGGTTCAACTCAGTAGTGAAAGGCCGAATGACTTCTCCAGTGTGGTGCATCTAATGACCTCCATCTTCACATGTTCCATCCGCATGAAAAAATCAATTTTTCAAAAGAAAAGTAAACTAAAGTTATTTCTAATTCTCCGTTGGGGTGCACTTTTTCAGTTTCACTTAAGTGACTTTATATTTCACTTTTGTAAAAGTAACTTAAGTCACTTAGAGTTTCTATTTCTTCGTTGGGATTGCACTTTAAGTTGAAAAGTCACCCAGAATACGAAGAGTCATTTGTAAATGCCTATAAAAGGTTTGAGCTCAATTGTAAAAGGGATTCTCTCTTTTTCTCTCTTAGCTATGAAGAGAGTTGTTGCAACTTTGTGTGTACAATGTATTTTCATACTTCATGAATAAAGGATATGAGTATTGGAAGAAGAATTCATCTTATGGTGTGGATGTTTTCCAATCACGAAATCATGCTTAGCTATTTGTGATTGAATGTTGTCCACCTTTCCATTCATTTGTATTACAAGTGATGCTAAGATTTGCAGGCTTTGTATTGCATATATGTGCAGGTGTACTTTGTGACATACATTAGTAATCCATGAATGGTGAAGACTTTGTGCTTCCAGGTGTTTCTTGTTCTCTATGTAGTTGTTGCCCATGTTCTTTTCCTCATGTGAGAAAGAGGGTTTCCCCTATTTTGTGATTATCCTTGAGTTGTCCCAACATCCCTCTATGTTTAGCATGTTGTGGACTTCTCCCTTCCATCTTCTCACCTCTCTATTTTCTCCATTTTTCTAGTTAAAAGTATCCAAAAACACAAAAATACTCACATCATACGAGGGAGTCGCCCTCTCAAACGCAAAGGAAGATCACCCAGGTCAATAGGTGATAGGTGATCTCTCCATGGTTAGGGAATTTTATGCCACTTTCATGGGCCGGGTCATTGAAATCAATAAAATAACCAAAGTGACAAAATATCACTAACATGCGTAACAGGTCTTTGTATGAATAGTCATTGTAGTTTGCATAAATATTGTCAAGCATCACACTATAAGGTTAAAGAGTTTCAATTGAAAAAACGTAATAACCCACACATTCTCTTCCTCATTCTAGTGTTAAATTCAATTGTACACCATTAATCTTATGACAGGATGCAACTGAGTTATATACATTTGCTACATGGTTGCGCTTACAGATCATCAATTCATTTTGTTTTGAGAGGATTTTGAACACTCGTAATTTTATGCATTAAATAGAAACTAATTGGGATCAAAGAGGGCAATCAATATAAATTCATAGCACTCACCAGATTTTATAGCCTAAAATTGGGGTTGCAATGAAAGTCTATGACAGAAATAGGAACAAACAAAGATACAACAAGGGTGGATTAGGAGATCGAGTCAAATGGCCTTGTAAGACACCTCCCAGAAACAACAACCCATTAACAGGCTACCGCTAAAGTCCAAGAATGATAAGTACTTGCAGATATCTTGATTCATGATTTCAAAAATGTGGTCAATGAGGATGATGATGTCACACCCAAATTTTGCAACCCAAAAACACTGTTAAAACCATGGTAATTCTTCATTTCCGATTTATTAAATGTAATTAACACTAAACTGCTGATTTGGTTGACTTCATAATCCGCACCAACGTGCCTTGGTACACACAAACATTACCATGCTAAAAACATCCCTTTCTTTTATGGTCTCTTTAGGAAGAAAGTGGTAGCACCACTTTTAGACAAGTTATGTTAGATTGGAGGATCCATGGCACAAAGTTCAAGCTCCGTCGAACACATATTACACGATAACCAAAATGTAGAACAGGATTAATCACTTCTTGTGATTCGAGGTTCCAATAATCCATTATGGTACATCATAAGGAGTATCATGACTTTAGGAGCTAGGAGAATATTTTAGTCCTAATAAGTTAGGTGTTTCATTCTTTACACTAGAAGCTTACCCCCATTTTAGAGTTACAAAAGCAATAATCACCAAGTCTTTGGGTTATACAATTACATTGAATTGAAGTAAACTACCAAAGAGTTCCTCGAGAGATGCTAACTAGGTAGGGCTCGTAAGAATGACACCACTGGAGGTTCATATACATGTGGTGATACCAAACATCAACTAACCTTAACACGAGTCAAAAGTAATTTACCTCATGGAAGGTTTAGAACTTGGACTAGCCATTGTTAATCAAGGAAAACGTTTCACGTTAAGTTTAAATAAACATGTTCAATTACATTCCAAAACAATGTTTTTTTATTTAAGTCAACTTTGCTCAACACAAAAATCTTTTCTTTTCTTTTTAAATCTCAAAATTAAGGTTATCCATTAAATTGATTTGTACACATTTATCTCCATTTTTAAGCACACTCTATTCAAGAAAATGCAAGTATGAAATCAAAACTAGTTTGGAAGGAAAGAAAACCCATGCTTGATAGATGGAGCGATGGTTGAGGTAGAGTAATACAAGGTTGATATGAAGCTCTCATTCTGCATGCATTTGACATCCAACATATTCAATTTGTGCATTTCCAGCAGCCACGGCATTCCACATGACCACATTCCTTGAGACATTTGTTAAACAGATCACATGCCTCAAGGCTTATGCATGCTTGAACATTTGTATACATGATAAATAGGGCCTTCATAACTATGAACAGAGAAAAAAAATCCGCTTGGGATTATGTTTGATAAAATAACCATACCCAGCTCTAAAGCTCTTATTTTGGTGTGGTTGGAGAAGCCAGCGCAGATCCTCAGTCAACCAATAAGTCAAGAGCTACTGATCTTATGCCTGGTTTTGTTGGGGCATAAGAAAAGCCGAAACTAGATTGTAATGAGGTTCAGATTTATACAATATGATTAAAAATTCATGTTCCAAAATCAAAAGAAGATGTAGGTTCATTTAGTGAGGATCTCAGACCTCTTTCAATGCCATAAGACCGGGCCAAAGCCATTGCAAAGCGGAAAACTTGCACCGTGAAATGAGGCAGGTCGTTTTTGGCAAAGATGTGCCTAAAAACGTGGAGAAATTTTGAGTTTAGAAAAGAAAGAGGGAAAAACGTCTGGGCAAGTGTGAAGACCAGTAGATAAATCATTTTACGGGAAAAAGAGCATTGACAATAGAGAAACCCAACTTGGGTTAAAAGAGAGGAAGAAAACTCAAATTTTGGCATGGAAGGGAATATGCAGACAAAGATGAACAGATCAGATTTGACACAGCTGAGAGTATGTTGGCAAGGGTGAACCACCCATATTTTACTTCCCTTTATGCATTAATGGATAACCACAACCAGATTAATATCTCCTTGGCGCGGCTGGGAGGAAGCTGGCAAGGCTGTGGAGCTGGTTTTGCAAGCATCAACACTAATCTCTGCAGGACTGATGCATTAACCCATTCGAGTGCCTTTGCAACTGTAACATCAGACACAAAAATTCTCTCCACTTGCCTTTGATGGCATCCACATGCTTGTTCCAATGCTTTTATTTTGGCACAGACCTCGAAGCGTGTAAGATATGGAACTGGTTTAAAGTTAAACATGGAATTTGCATTTGCTTGGGAGTGTTCCAACTTCCAATGCATCCCTTGAAATCATTTCCTTTGGTATTTTCCAGCCATACCACAGGCTTTTGATTATTATTTAATATTTTTTTTGTGGCAGACAAGGCGACATATGCCCGCCCAGCCCTTGTGGCTTTTCAATCTTGATTGACATCATGGAAGAGGTAAAATTGGAATACAATCCAAAATTCCAATTCATTCAAAACATCATAAAATTCCAAAACCACCGCCAATCTTAAACTCAATCTCCATTTCACTATTAAAATAATTTGAATAACAATGTACAGAATATGCCAGTTATATTGTGAATGAGCAAATTTAGAGGAGACTGAGTATTTCAAACTTACAAGTACTTTATTGCCAAGTCATAACAAGAAAAACATGAAACCCCAAACAATTTTAAACCCTGGTGGAAACAGATCTCAAGTCAATTAAATTGTATAAATGAAATGCATCCTTGATGCCAGAATTTAACAAGAGGAACACATATTCCATATAATGAAAATATTAACATACTTACTATAAATATCACCAAAAGATTGATTACTAGTTGTCGTTATTGGGGGACATTTACAAAATTTAACTAATTATAATGAATAATCACTCTCAAGTAGTTATTTAAAGCTTGCTTGTTGCATACACACGTCGCCTTCCCAAAAGTGGAGTTTTGTCTAGGGTCGATTAACTTGTAGTACGGATCACTATTATTATTGCTAATATCAAGAAGGTCAATCTACCATACAAATCGTCGCCAATCAACTGCCGACCAAGACTGCATTTGTCAAGACCCATCGGCACATGATGGCACCCGCTTACTAGCGGAACAAGGACTGCGATGAGCATGGGAAAAGTTTGCAACCAGGAGGGGCACTATGGATGAAGCTCAAGAACTTGATGGTGGCATAAAATAGTTTGAGCTCTGGAAACTTTTGGTACTCTTGAACAACTGTCAATTGGCAATCTTTTTGCATATGTGATATGTCAATCAGCGAGATGTAAATTCTAAAACTATACAAATATCTATGTAGTTTTGGGTGTATTGTAATCCCTTTCATTCTTGCAATGCTTGAAGTGCAAAACATGCTGATAAGACCGCCAAGATAAAGAAAAATCGCTGCGACTTTGACAGCCATAAAGAAGCTAATGTGTTTTTATAGTAGAATAGATATCGATGTGTAATTAAATTGAAGGGAAAGTTCTATGAGGCTATTCTCTAAGTTTCATCCCTTGTGTGTGGCATTTTTCTTTGTATGTAAACATTTTAAATTATATAATTCGGAAATAATGTGACAATTTTTATGAATAAAATGACATAGGACGAACACTTAGTACAGAAGCTAAAGATGGTTGTTGAAGATGCGAAGCATACCAGTGCAAGTAATTGATGGAATAGAAACAGTGATCTTCAAAATGCCAACAGAATGAGGAAAACAACATCCCTACATAAAGCCAAGGAACCATAACACCTGCGATATTATCGTGCACAAGGCGAAGCATGGAACCTTGTAGCTTTGGAAAATTATTGAGATTCCATGGGCTAATGGTATGTTCTTCCCACAGTTTGGGATCTACATGAGCGGGCATTTTGTCAAATGAGCGAGGAAACCCGCTGCCATAGAGAGATGTGTCCAAATCGCTGCCATACATCACTTCCACCTCTCCCCGGTCTGTCCCTCCCCCGATCTCTCTACAATTTCCCAGAAACGGTCTTCTATTTGGCCGTGACTTACAATATTCGCTGTTGTTCCAAAACACTTGCGCTTAAACCTGTCTGCGAAGCGTCGAAAAGAGTCGAGAGAATAGAGGTCCCCTGGAGTAAAGCCAAAAGTGTCTATCTCGGAATTGAGGCAGTCCAAGCAATACCAGTTCCCCGACGGCACTCCCGCCAGAGGGGGCGACAGGCAGTAGATGTGCCACCCCCTGTCACACCTGTCGCAGAGCAGCATCACCTCTTCGTGCTGCCCGCTCTTGCACTGCTCGCATATCTGATCTGCTGATGATGACCCCTCTTCCTTCATTTTCCTCCTCCGTTTCACCCCCTTTAAAGGAGAGGAACTACCTTTCCTCCTCTTACATTTCGGCGTTGTGGTGGGATTGGAATTGGAATTGTTGCGTATTTGGTAAGTTTCGTAATCAAGCAGGTGCTTTTGATAGAGCTTACAGAGAAGAGAATTATAATGTGCAGAAGTATGGGCGATGGGATTGAGAATCCTTGAGACCTCCCCCATTTCTTGTGTTGGACAACGCTGTGGAAACCCCGTAGCGTTTGACGGCGTTAAAGAGTTGGCACAAATCCACCTGCTGACCCTGGAAAGAGGGGGAGGGGAGGCGGGAGGAAGGCTTATTGTCCTTGTCCAGAAGAAAGCGCTCATAGTCCAGGTGGAAAGTGTGGGCGTCGCAGGTGGAAGGCCGCTGGCTAAGGTGGTGGAGGGCTGTACCTTGGTTGGAAATGCGAACTTGTCCAAGTCCAGCGCGCATGGCGGCTTCCATGACTTAGGCGGAACGATCCTGCACACCCCATACGCCTCCGCCTCCCCCGTATTCTCTCTATAAATCCAAGCGGATCCCTGAACTCATCTTCACTCGGGTAGAATACCGGTGCCTGGGGCAAATTTAACCCCCCTCCTCCTTCCTTCTCGCGCTGTACACAAGCGTCCTTGTCCTTGTCGTCGCCCTTGCCCCTCGACCTCGACCTCCCCCTTCCCCTCCCCATCCTAGAGAGTGAGAGTTGCAGTTGCAGTTGCGGGAACGAGCTTTTCATTACCACGGGATTTGTACTTCCTTTATGCTCGATAGTAATAACACTCGTAAACGACCTTCATACCCGATACCTGAAGGGTTTCCTCTTTCTTTATATCTGCTGCTGCAGTAATCACCCGTAACTAAACGGGAAAGCAGATCGAATTTTAATTTTTCGAAAATAACGTTTTATACATTGGCATGTCTCCTCCTTGCGAATTTCATTTCGAGTTGGAGTGACCACCCACACTTGTTTTTGAAGACAAAGTAAAAAAGTGTACTCCTCGAGAGACGACATTTTATCACTTAAATGACCAATACAAAATAATTGTATGGATATTAAATGAATTGAATTGAAAGTCTCCTAGAATTGCACCAAATCATCTTCGACTATGGAAGGTTTCTTGAAGTTTTTTGAGAGGTTGTTCCTCTTCCTGGTTGATTTGCGTTCGCATTTTTCCCAAACCTTTTATTATGTTTTCCTCAAATAGCTTTACCATGGACCCACTGTTTAAAATTTCTTTATATCTCTGGTTCAAATGTTAATATATTACATTTAATATTGAAACTAATATCTAATATAACATTTGGGATTAAAAACCACCATCTTCCTTTAAATACTTTAGGGTTAATATTTATTATGAAAAGGTACTTGTGGATGGTTTGTATTTACTTTTGTCTTGATGGAGGAAATCGGTTGTTATGACGTGACATGCATTTGGTGTTAGAACTTCCACCATTTACTTGACTGTATTTAATTTATTTTCCCTCCTAACTCTTTGATATGTACATCAAATTTGGATGTGTTCAGACATTATGGACGTCTGGTTTTTGTTGTTAAAGATTGTTATGTCTAGGATTTATTATTAGAGATTATTAGGAGTTTAGGTCTCGAGTTTCATGTTTGTTGCTCACATAGAGGAACTAAATCATCATGCATGTATCGATGGGAGATTTTTATTCATCGTTTTGTGTTTATTGATACTATAGTTAAAAACTCCTAAATGAATTGTTGAAATGCCTCTTCCATTAGATTATGCTTCTCTCAAACCCCCAAAAGACTACTCACCGGCAAAGTTAGAAGATGTTCCTTCTCCAAGTTCTAATTAATTATTCTATTATTTTCTTGATATTGGGTATGGGCCTAAACGATCAGTAGTCACAAAATCACACACTTACTACTCTAATTATATCGCCAAGTATGTTGTTTTATATGGATCTCGTGTAAGAAAAGTATTCTCTAATGGCTCGTCCCCTAGTCATGTCGTCAGTTTAGTCAGTCATTGTCATTGAGTGTTTTGCACAATCATCAGTTACTTGCACAGTTCTGGTCATCTCTCAGGGAGTCTCGGTTGTCGTCTCTAGTCTTTGACTAGGGTGCCTAGAAAGGATTAGGGTGCCCATGGACGCCTGGTCCTCATTCCTAGGTGCCCTAGTCCCGGTCACACTTGGTTCTCATTTAGATGTTTGAGGTCGGTCTTTATAATTTTCCTCCCATTCCCTAGTGTACGGTCGGCATGTCGGGTCATTAGTGTCGAAATTTGAGAAAGAGATCCTTATATAAACACAACATACACATTATTTAAGGCGTACTATTTCTACTAAGGGTTACCTATCTACATAAGGCAAGGGACTGCATTTGGGCACTATTATGCGTCACACACTTTGCATAGAAGGGGAGTTTATTCTATTCCATCCCCCATTCTCGCATTTTTATCTAGCTATTTCCCGCTACTTTTGGTGTCATCATGCCGTTAGGGCACCCTAGGCACATGATTGCACACACAAACACATAGAACTACATCAAGTCCGAGATGTAGTGCAACATTTAATCATAAGTCCATCCATTTGGCAAATTAAGGAGAGTCTGACCCATTCATGTGCATCTTTCTTTTTTAGGGTTTGATGTTTTGTGTGGGGTTTTGCAAGTGATTATTCAATGGTGATTTATAGTGACATCAAAGCAAAGCAAGACAACACCAATCGATCAAAGGTGAAGTATTGCAGAGGTTTAGCGACCTTATCAAATTCGGTTCTAAGTCAATCCTCAAACCAAGGTGCCCACATGAACCTCTACCCCTCTCCAGGCATCCTAGTCTGGCCAAATCTACCACTTTTGTAATTTTTTGAGGTTCACCACGACGTCCAATTCCGCCTGTAACATCGATCTATCTAGTCCCAAATTATTGCGAGGTAAGTTATTTTCAGGTTAGTACCTTTTCCCTCCTATTTCATTTATTTCATTTCATTTAAAATATCAAATAAATTACTTAGCATTTATATTTCAATATATTTCAGTTATTACATTGCTATACTTCTTAGATTAACCTATAAAATTCATATTATAGTTAAACAACAATAAGTGTTTGTTAACACGTCTTTAGATTAATGTAAATTATTCAAGAAAGCTAGTGAACCATGTTAAGTATATCCATTATAGAGTAAGGTTACATTTCCAAGGAGTCTTTGTTTTCCTATGATCAACAATGGGCATCTAGTTTTTCTTAATTTCTCCTACAGAGGGTGCCCTATTTTGTTAGACATTATTCCTTTACATACCAAATGCTTCTTATACGAGACTTGAACATTTTTCAATTGTGTAGGTTGAAAAAATGTCTTTGCATGTAAGTTCATCCAACTCACCATATGAAGTGCCAAGGATTTCCACGTCTTAAAAACATTTAGACTCCTCTTTTATACAATTTTATCCAAATGCTCTTTTTCAACATTTATGAACTCGGAAGCTTTAAGTCTTTGATCATGGTCTCATTGAATTTCATACAAGTTAAATAGCTTATTTAGAGCTCTGGATGTAGTGAAAATGTGAAAATCACCATAGAATGTATGAAAACTCCTTTTGAAAAAGTAGTGAACCTAGACCCTATGCCAATGGGGGTTGGATTTAGTCTTGTAGGAAAAGGCAAATAGATACCATTTGTACATACGTCCCGGGGGCTCCAAATAAATGATAATGATTATTACATCAAAACCCTCTAGTTCTACTAAGCAATAAATGATTGGATTCCTAGTTCCTTTTACGGGAGCATATGTATATGGTGTTTGTTGGCATAAGTTTACTTTGCGAGAAATGGGCTCGATCAATTGATAAATAAAGTATTGTTCAAGTGATTATTCAGTAGGACAAATTTACTTCTTGTCGTTTGATAGTTAAGTGATTATGTTAGATCCATTTCCTTCTACCAACTCCTTAAGTTGTAAGTCAGAATTATTTAATGGGTTTGGCTTCTTTCTTCTTTTTACCTGCTTGATTGAATCAGAACATCTTGTTGGTAATTTTTATGGATGAATAGAGATATTTTATTGAGTTTATTTTAATTGTACGAAGTAGTGCATCTATCGCAAGTATATCCATCACTCTTTCCTTTTCTCGCATGGTCACTCTTTGCATCGTCATGGCTAATTAGAGCAATAACAATGTTTCTTTTATATGACCTCTTAACAATAGTAAAATGGTTTTAAATGGTCTCTTTATTACCATCTTGAAATTGTGGCATGTAGGGATGGGGAACCTTAAAGCCACAAACCTATACGGTGTTGTTAATCACGTCACTACAACCAACTCTTTTTGAAATGCAAAAGTTGATCGCTTTTATAATATATGGGTGTTTAACAAGATTTTTGATAGGTGAATTGTGTTTATGAACACAATGATTTTCATGGGAAATATTTTGTTTCCCCTATACTATACAATCTAAATATGAATTTAAAGCATCTTATCATAAATTTTGTGGTTCGACAACCTTATTATTTCTTTTATAGGGATATGTATGAATGAATGTTCTTTGTGACACATCCGGTGAAGCTACTAACCTCATTAAGGCAATGATAGAAACATTGAGTATATTGTTGTGTTCAATTTTGTTCTTTTTATCAATTATATTGGATCTTTTTCTTGAAAATAGAATGATAGTTCAACATGGGACACAAAGTTGTTTTTGGGCCAATATGAAACACAAATATTTATCATTATATATTTAAAACAACAATACATATTGATTTAATAAAATTAAATCTAAGATAAGGACATTGTTGATCAAATAGATAAAACAATAAATAAGCAAGATCAAGTAAAGGAAATACAAGCAAGAGTGATATATGGGGTTTAGAGAATGACTCGGCTTGTAATCAGAGTCCGAACTAATTTTGACTCAAGATTGATTTTGAAGGGGAGATTCTCGGCTATATAAGCTTTGTGTCAAAAATTGGGTCAGAATAATCTTAGGGACATGAGCGTCTGGGTTGAGACAAAGCTACATGGGTGTTAGTGTTTTGATATGGGCGATGGTATCTCGTAGAAGTACTCGGGATTTGATTATTTTTGTGTCACTTTTTGTCACTTCTTATTCATTGCGAAGTGGGTCATGTTTGTTGTACCTCTTCTCTATCGCACTTATACCTACAAAGGAAAATCCTAGCTACCTACACAATACTCGAGTGCGCATTAGATGAATAAAAATATGCATATGCTTGAGTCGGTCGACCTCGACCTCAACGGTCCACCCAATGTGATTGTCACCAACTCGATGTTACATTTCGGACTCCATGTAGTTCGTGTGTGTGTGTGTGTGTGTGTGTGTGTGTGTGTGTGTGTGTGTGTGTGTGTGTTTGATTGAAATAGTGTCCCTTGAGCTAGGACGACCTAGTGCCAATCACACAGAGAAAATCAAGCTACAACTACTTTGTCCTAATGCAAATGTGTTGTATGGAATTTAGAATAAACCCTCTGCAATGAAGTATGTAGTGCCAAAATGCAATCCTTGGTGTAGTAGATAGAAAATATTAGCTCTTTGTAATAGTATGTGCCTCTTTAATGTTTTCCCCTAATGAGGTTAAATAAGACATGTATATATATGATTCCTTTGCTTAAGTTTCATCATTAACAAGTAAAAGGTCAACCAAGAGTGATAAAAGAAGACAAGAAAGAAGTAACATTCGAAATATCAAAAAAGAGGTAAAGAGGAAAAAGGCACCCAGAGGGGACAGAGTGCATAGGTGCTCCTATCCCTAATGGACAGTTTTGTATTGGGTGCTCAAAAAGGTTAGACAATGAAATTAGAGCTGAGTAGGATGTCAATTGGTATGCAAAACTATAAGTTGTCAATTAGAAACAACAAGTAATAAATATGAAAAGGATAAAAGTAATGTCAAAGCAAAGTAAAGAGGTGTTAATGAGTAATTCTCTTACTTAGGAATCGGTGGACACAAAATTATGCACTTGGGTACATTTCTAGGTCCTAAGCACATACTTGCATTCATCCTAATTGAGAAAACTAGTAATCGATAACTATATTTGGTATTTTTCTTTATCTCTCGCTTTTCTTTATATTCTTTCACACCCTACAACCCAATCAGACTTTATTGCTTTATCTTTCTTGACTTTGACACCAATGCCTAGCCATGATGTCGCGCCTGTGCACCCTCATCCTACTTGGGTGTCCTTAACCTCTCTATATCTTACTCACCCCTTTTGGACCTCTTTTATCTTTTAGACATCTTGTTTTCTTATGGGTTGGCCTTTTAGTTGTCAATTATGAAAATAAAGGACCAAACTTTAAGCATCTATTATCACCACCTAAGGTTGCATCAATCCAAGGCATCTAAGAGCATCAAAGGCATCCATCTAGCACTCATATAAGGAACTACATTTTTGCATACACACATATGGAGGGGAAGTTCATTTTACCATCCACACATCTATTTGTATCGGTAGATCTAGTTATTGCCTGCTATCACGTGCACTTGCGCATAAGGGCCTCCTAACGCACAATTCTATCATACGTGCACAAAAACTACATGGAGTCTGAGATGTAGTGCAACACTCGGTTGTAGGTTCACTCTCTCTGGGTGACCGTCGTGGTCAAATACCGACTCCCCATTTACATCTTTCTTTTTTAGGATTTGATGTAGGTTACAAGTGAGTAAAGTGGTCATCCAACGACATACATGCGACCAACAAAGAAGGTTAAAGCAACCTCCTCGCGACACAAGAAAAACTAGATTTCAATCTCTCGTGCACTCACATGCACTTACCAAAGGGTCTCTAGCATCCTAAGCACCCAATCCTATTGTAGCGCCTAGTCCCAAATCATCCGATAGTTCTAGAATTTTATGTTTTCGATTATGACAATATGTTCTTCCTATTTACCAGCTTCTTCAATCCATGATACTTCAGGATCAATAACAAAATCAACTAAGTCTTTTATCCTCTCTCTTGCACATATGGTTTCATTTTTATCTAGCTTATTGTTTGTGTCAAATCTATTCTTTATCATTTTATTTATCATATGTGACTCTGCAATATTAGGATTTCACAAATTTACATATTTGTTAAATTAAAATCATGCATATAAATGGCATATTTAGAGGCTAGATGTAGATAGTAAGTGTGTGATTTATTGACTACTCATACAAAAACATATTTAGATCATATTTTTGTTATATTTGGTCATAATTACAATAATAAAAATAGTCATGGCCTTACAACAATTAAAAATATACTTGGCCCAAACAACAGTTAAAATATATATCTATTATTCAATAATCAAATAGCCTAAAAAACCTCCAAAAAAGATTAAACTATATATGGGTCATGCTTCCAAAAACATAAAATGGTGGCGGTGAATCTGAGCCATGCTTGAAATTGAGTCGTTACATGTTAGTAGTTGATTTCCCATGTTGGCTTCTTACACATGTGTAGTTGAAAATGGATTGGAACATGAAGGAGCACTTACGACAAGTTAAACATTATGCCTTGATGTCAATCGGGACAATGCATGGTGAATAATTCCCTTAACAATGGGTGTTATTTAAGAAAATATTTTGTATAGTACTTAGTTTCCTTTTCCTTCCCAAATCCCTTCTCACCTTCTCAAACTCTTTCTCCTTTCTTTCCTAGTCTCTTTGGATCGTTTATTGTTCCTTATTCAACTCTTTTTCTTGCCTTAGCATCACCTTATGGTGGTCTTTTATCTTCTTTTATCTTCCTTTTAATCTTCATTTGTTCTTTTTGTTCCCTTCCAACAAATATCTGCCTTTTTCTCTTGCATTTGTACCCTTTTTCTTTACTTTAAGTCTTCAATTTCTTTATTTATTTTCTCTTTTTCCATGAGTAGATCCACATATTGATCGGTAATGATGAGATGAGATTCCATATTCAATATTATTCCATATTTACCATTTGACCTTGATGACCGATTCATCCTTTTAATTGAAAGTTTCAAATTTTTAGAAATGGAACTTTATCCTTGGTTTTTCTCAAAAAATTGTTACAATTTTATGCTCGAATCTATACTTCCTCCAACTTTTTTGTCATTAGTGTGTTCCTCATCTCAAGTGTTGACAAAACAATGCACCACATCGAACTCATGAAGTAGTGGTTTCGTGAGGGGGTATAAATAGGGTGTCTTCTTCGATGTGGAAGTTCAAATTGACACCAAGACTAAGAGCAACTTCTTTCATACAATCAAGACAACTAACCTAGGTAGGCAATGTCGTCGAATCATATTTGTCAAATTGATTCTCTCCATCTTGAGTTGTTTGTTTTTAACAAATTAACTTGCATTTTTTTCAATCTATTAAGCATCACATTCTTTTTTTGATTTAACAAAAATAAGCTTTTTGTAAAACCCTAATATTGACTCATCGAATGTAACAATGATACACAACGGCTAGATACCATATTACGTAAGTAATAAACAAGTAACTGACAAAACCCTATGTAAGAGATATAGGAAATATGACTTAGCTGTTTTTTGTTTGATCCCAAAGTGTTCTGGCAGTAAAATGTTGATCGGGAGTTTATCTCGTGCTCGCCAATGCTCGGGAATAAATTTTGTAGATCACGGACAAGGCTGACATGGGCACTGGATCCTGGGTTAGGGGTGTCTGGGCACCAGTAGTCTGATACTTGGGTGCCCATGACTTATTGTAAAAATGGTTGGAACCTCGTTTTTAGTGTATCGCACAAGTGTCATAAATAACTCTTGTTGATCGCATGTATGTCATACCTTGTCACCGAGGGTACATGTAGCTTGAAATATATATATATATATATATATATATATATATATATATATATATATCACCCACAAACCCATAATACCACATCAAATCCAAAAATAAATATGTAATATGGGGAGTCGACTAACTCGACGGTCACCTAACAGAGAAGTTATGACTAAGAGTTGCACTACATCTCAGGCTCCATGTAGTTCTTGTGAGTGTGTGTAAGAATGGTGCCCTAGGATTCCCTCGTGCAAGATGCACTAGATAACAGTGACTAGATTTACTAAAAGATGCAAATGTGTGTATGGAATAAAATGAACTTCCCCTCCCTATGTTGTGTACGCATAAAATGTAGTCCCTTGTCCCTTATATGGATGCTAGATGGATGTCTTTGAGTGCTTTGTATGCATTTGGATGCAAAATTAGGTGATAAATAACATGCTTAGAGCTTGGTCCCTTGTTTTGATCACACAACCATGTATTTATATGATTCCCTTGGTTGAATTTCGTAATTAACAACTGGAAGGCCGACCCATAAGAAAATAAGATGCCCAAAAGATAAAAGAGGCCCAAAAAGAGCGAGTAAGGTGGAAAGAGGACAAGGGCACCCAAAGGGGATGAGGGCACCTAGGTGTTGGCATCCTGGCCGGGCACCGTGTCTCAAGTCATGAAAGATAAAACAATAAAGCTTTGATTGGGATGTAGGGTATGTAAGACTAAATAGAAAATAAGAAACACATACAAGAGGCCAAAGATAGTTCTCAATTACTATTTTTCTTCCTTAGGAATCATGTAAATGCTAGTATGTTTTTAGAACCTAGAAATGTACCCAAGTGCGTAATTTTGTGTCTACATCTTTACTTGTTTATGTGTTTGGTACAATCTCAACATCTTTGTTATGTTTCCCACTGCTTGACACCTCTAATTAGCACTAGCTAGCCTTAACATGTTTTTTATCGCATATAATTGTTCTTGATTAGACGTGTCAAATGTTCTTCTAGGTGTCGTGTCTTCATGCAAGGCATTTGTATTAAGAGGTCATACACTTGTCCTCTTTAAAATGTCTTTAATATTTTCAAGCGAAAGAGCATTTTGGAAAGCCTTACTCCTGGTGTAGTTAATGTTTCCCTGTTGACATCTATCTCATGTTTCTCAAATAACCATTTGTACTCTATCCTCTTTGAGTAACTTTGAACAGAGTAAATACTCGACACCCAATGGTTGTAGTTTGTGAGAAGAATATGTCCATAATATAACTAAATATATCATCAAACTCCTTACCTCTTGAATTGTTCCTAAAACCACATGATAACCATGACCATCAAAAATCAATAAATGTTTATTAGTTGGAGATACACAATTGAGTATACATGTAACAAAATTATGTGACCATTTTATGAATAAATCCTATGGCATCCATGCACTAGGTTGGGATATCATGCAAACACTAGGCTCACAACCTACTATGTAATTTTTTGCAATCGGTTTTTCCCTTTAAAATATAGAAACTAAGGATGATTTGTCCAACAACATTCACACAACATAATATGGTAATCCATTCTCTATTTTTGGGATTATTTCAGAGACACTCTTGTTTTCACTTATAGAAAGCACTCTCATACCACAATTTCTTCCTACCTATAATCCAGCTTTCATCACAATTTCATATTTTTCTTGGCCCATATGAGTTGGCTGTATAAAAAATGGACAAACTCAAATAAAAAGGATTGAAAATAGTTGGCCTTAGACACACCATCCATATCTTTATCAAGCTCTTATGTTGTCCTCAATTTTAAATTCAGGCATCTTCCTATAAAACTATCCCACAATGAGTTTCCAAGGGTGCCATATGTGAATAAGGTCAACCTAGATTCACATGTATCTTTTATGTCATCTTCGGTGGGGATTTTCACACTCATTTATCATATTATGTGATAGCTTATCGAGTGATAGTGATAGGACACTATGGTTATGGTTAACTCACCAATATAGAAGAATGAATGCGACTCTAAATATTGTCATTATCTTGAACTCATGCCTCAATTATGGTCATGCAAATATAACCTTTATAGGAATTTCTCCATGAGAAAATGCAACCATACACACATAAGATAACAACATAGGTATCGTCCACGGGTATCCACATACATGAACATGTGTCTACTACCAACTACAAAAATAATAGTTCAATAAACAAATCAATGCACATTGCAGCCATAAATCAATGCACATGTGTAATGACCAAAATAGATGCAATATCTCATAGTTGCACTTGGGTACTGTGCCCGTAATCATATATCTTACATTTGATGTATATAGCCGACTTGTGGATGTCATAACTTCTTATCATTATGTATCTCTTTCATATATGTTATATTATCATTGGTGGGTTGACTTCCGGGATGGCCATAACACATGAATAGTATAAAGAGGAGTTAATAGGTAGTAGTTGATCATCATTGGAGCATTCAAGTCTTATTTTATGGTTTGGAGGTTTCCCCCTCAAGTGGCTAAGCTATTATACTTGCAGAGTATGATCAATTATCTGTAATATTGTGTTTCTTTGGTGTTCTCTTGCTTGTGATATTCTTATTTATCTAAGTAATTTCCTTACAAATGGTATCAGAGCTTGATCTCGGCCAGAGCTACGTCAAAACCCTAATTTCAAAGGATCGACTATATATCCAATTTGGTAGTGAATTTTTATACATTTTTTTGGGCTGTTGTGAAATTATGAAAGTAAGCTCCACTCCAAATTTCAAGATATTTTGAGTTGTTTTGCAAAAGTTACATCAAATTTAGATTTTTTGATAAATTTGCTCTATCAACTGCAAATTGTGGATTTTTTCCCAGTTTTTTACATTTTCGGAAAGGGGATAAAACTTAGTTTGAGTTCATTCTTTAATTTTTTCATATTTGGCTGAATTCATATCAAAATCACAAACTCTAAATTTTAACCTCGATCCTTAAATCCTATTATTATGGGGCATCATGGCGGGGCCTTCCACAAGAGGTAAAAATAATCCCATCACTCCAGGTAAAACCCATGACAAGGATGAGATAATATTTGAGGAGTTAGAGTTAGAAGGGGTGACTACAAATTCCTCGATGTTAGGGTTTACTTTGATGGACCATAAGGCAATCCAACTTGAGTTTGACCTGCGAGACCTCGAGTCTAGGTTGACCATAAAATAAGATGTAGACAAGATTGGACAACAATTAGAGGAATTCATTCACCACTTCAATTCTAATCTAATGGTCCATCATATCCTTCCTAATTAGCCACAACTCAATCATACTCATATCAACCAAGGTGGATCTTCAAGTCAAAGTAATAGATAAACTAGCCAGGGAGGTCGTCGAGCATGCCCAATCCAAATACAAACACTTTGGAGGCCGGCAACATGATTCTCGAAAGTGGAAATGTGTAAGTTTGATGGAAAATATCCACTCAATTATATTAAATAGATGGAAAATTTATTTGATCTTCATAAGATTCCATCGGACAAAAGGTTACCATGACATCCTTGTATCTTGAACCCAGCCAATTTGTTTGTATCGATAGTTAGGTACTCAAAGGAAAAAGAGTGGTCTCAATGTTACCTGGACAGTCTTCACCGAAGAGTTACAATTGCATTATAGTTCTAGTGCGTCAGAGAATTATTTCAGCCAATTAGTAAAGTGAAGACAAACAATATAAGTCAAAGATTACATTCATCAATTGCAAAACCTTTTCTTGGGTAGAAAATATTACTGAAGAGAATATGAATGACTTATTTCTTGGAGGTCTTAAGGAACACATTGATAATGAGGTGTGTATGTTTAATCCTCAAAAGGTTTTAGATTCTATGATCATGACACGAAGGGCAGAGGAAAAATTTCTTTCCAATAGGAAACACACTCGTCGATAATATAAGAGATTATAGACCTTTCCACCATCATTCCCTTGACCAGATAGATGACCGACACCTCAAAAAATTGAAGAAAAGAGAGCCAAAGGGTTATGTTTTAATTGTGACAACAAATTTGGACCAGTCATAAGTGTGTTGAAAAATTTATTCTACATTGAGGGTCCTAATGAAGAAGACAAAGAGGTATAACTAGAGGAGGAATTAGGAGATCCCCACCAACAATATCATGTCATGTAATTTTAGGTATTAGCACTCCCCAAACTCTCATAGTGGCTGGATTCTTAAAAATCAAAGGGTAACAATGTTGATTGATTTGAGAAGTACTCACAACTTCATCAATCATAAGTTGGTGATACACTTGAATTGCTTTGTTTATCTAGCTCCGCAATGTCAAGTAATGATCACCGATTGGAAAAATGTTAGTTGTTTAGGAAAATTCCATAAGATTAATCTCACCATGGGAGATTACGTTCTAACTAGCAATATGTATGTCATTTACCACCTTGGGAACCATTGAAATGAATTTCTAGAGTTGTTCATGTGATTTCATCGGAAGGGAGGACTTTTAAACTAAAAGTATTACGAGCAAAGTCCCCACCATTGGTTAGCTCTCATCGATGCAAAAACTACTTAGAAAAGGTGTAGAAGGGTTTGTGGCACAACTATTTTCATTTGAAGAACTTCATTCAAATACATGTATACCCTCATATATGCAAACAATTATAGATGAACACTCGCTTATGTTTAGAGATATACCAAATGGTTTACCTCTAAAAGAGAGACCATGACCATGTCATCCAAATTAGTACAAGGAGTCAACCACCCAACATCGAGACCTTATAGGTACCCCTATATGCAAAAGAGTGAGATTAAGAAGATAATACAAGAGATGTTAGAAGTAGGACTTATTCGTCACTCTTATAGTGATGATGTACGAAAAAAAATGACAATTGCGCATGTGTCTAGATTACAGGGAACTCAATAAGTACACAAATAAAGATAAGTTTCCTATTTCTGTAATTGATGATTTGCTAGATGAGCTACATGGTGGTGTTTACTTTTAAAAACTTGATCTTCGTTCTAGATATTATCAGATTAGAATCCGAGACGAAGATATTCATAAAACAACCTTCAAGACACACGAAGGCCATTATGAGTTCTTGTAATGCCTTTTGGTCTAACAAATGCACCCTCTACATTTCAAAGCTTGATGAATTCTATCTTTAAGCCATTTATGTGGAAGTTTGTTTTAGTGTTCTTTGATGATATATTAGTCTATAGTAAAACATGGGAGGAACACCTACATCATGTGAATAAGGTGTTGGAAACTCTTGAACAACATCAACTTTATGCAAAGCCTTCTAAGTATTATTTTGGAGTCAAGGAGGTTGAATATCCGGGTCATATTGTCTCTTATGAAGGTGTTAAAGTGGATCTTAATAATATAAAATCCATGCTTGAATGAAAGGTTCCTAAAACCCTAAAAATCCACTAAGGATTTTTGGGGCTTACAAGTTATTATCATAGATTTCTATGGAATTATGGTAGCATAACAACACCACTCACATCTTTATTGAAGAGTGACTCTTTACATTGGAATGAGGAAGTTACTATGACATTTAAGAAGTTAAAGGAAGCCATGTGCACTACTCTGATTTTAGTCACTCCAGATTTTTCCAAAACATTAATTGTTGAATGTGATGCTTCAGGGTATGGTATGGGGGAAATACTTATGCAAAAGGTCAACCCATTACCTTTGAGAGATGTCAGTTCAAAGGTAAGAATATATCAAAACCAGTTTATGAGAAGGAAATGCTAGCCATACTTCATGCAGTGAAGCAATGGAGACCATATCTAATGGGTAGACATTTTAAAGTAAAGACAAATCATGATAGTTTGAAATACTTCTTAGAGTAACGTTTATCATCTGAAGAACAATGAAAACAGGTCTCAAAAATTTTGGGGTATGATTTTGATATAATATACAAGAAAGGGAAAGAGAGTGTAGTTGTTGGTGCTCTATCTCGGAAGGATGAATCAACCGAGGCATTTTTGTGTACCATATCTCAGTATTACATGAGGATTGGATAGAGGATACAAGGTATGAATGGAAAAATGACCCAAGTACAAAAAATATCATTCAAATCTTCAATAGGATCCATGTATGTTAGACAAATTTGTATGAAAAGGAGATGCCTTATGGTATAAAGATAGATTATATCTATGTTAGAATTCAACCCTTAAAAATAGGGTTCTATCTGAGCTCCATGCTTCTCCAGTAGGAGGCATTTTGGATTCTTGAATACTTATCATCGAATTAAGCATGATTTCTTCTAGGAAGGGATAAAAGGGGATGTCCAAAAATTTCTTTCAAAAGGCATGGTTTGTCAGTAAAATAAGGGCGAAACAATTAAGTCACCAAGTCTTTTACAACCTCTATTTATTTGTAGCTAGAGGTGGGAAGAGGTGTCCATGGACTTCATCACAAGATTTCTTAAATCAAAAGGTAAAAATGTAATCATGGTGGTGGTGGACAAACTCACCAAATATGCCCATTTTTGTGCCTTATCACATCCATTTGTTGTAAAATACAAATGAAGCAACAACCTTTATGGATACGGTTCGAAGCTACATGGGACACCAAGGATTATCAGTAAGTGATCGAGGCCCTATATTTACTACTAATTTTTGACCGACTTTTCTCATGTTTGGGCATGCGACTAGCTCACGCTTCTCTTATCATCTCCATTCGATGGGAAAACATAATTGGTAAACAAGTGCTTGGATGGATATCTTTGTTGTTTTACCTCAGATAAGCAAGTGAGATGGGCCTAATGGCTACCATTGGAAAAATGGTGGTATAACACCTCCTTTCATACTTGATCTAAAACGTCTCCTTTCTTGGCATTATATGGATACCATCCACCATACATCACCTCATATTTGAAATTCCACCCAAGGGTTTGAGGAGTTGAAGAACATATTCAACACCAATAAGAGGTGCTTTCTAGTCTCAGGGAGAATTTGGCCATGACACAAAACCACATGAAGCAACAAAGGCAGAATAGCATCACAGTGAAAGACATTTTGAAGTCGGTGATTGGGTTTTTGTGCATTTACAGCCATATAAGCAAATGTCCTTGAATTAATAGAAAAAGGATAACAAGCTTTCACCTAAGTATTATGGCCCTTATCAAGTGTTACAAAATATTGACAGTGTAGCATACAAATAGGAACTTCCTCCACCACTCGGATACATCCGCTCTTCCATGTATCTTTCTGAAGAAGGTAATTAGACAACAAGATCGATATCAGCACAAACAATGTTATCTGAGCTTGATGAGGAGGGAAGAATCATCTGAGAACCAGAATGCATCCTTCGGACACACACACTAAGCGATTGATGACAAGGGTCATCACCGAGTATTTGATCAAGTGGAAAAAGATAGAAAATGAAGACGCAACTTTGGAGGATGCAAACTTTCTTCAAACATACAAGGCTTCTCAACATTGCATGACGATGTTGCTTTGAAGGAGGGCGTACTACTCCCTTAATCATATATCTTACATTTGATGTATATAGCCGACTTATGGCTATCATAACTTCTTATCATTATGTATCTCTTTCATATATGTTATATTATCATTGGTGGGTCGGCCTTAGGGATGGCCATAACATAGGAATAGTATAAATAGGGGTTATTAGGTAGTATTTGATCATCATTTGAGCATTTGAGTCTTATTGTATGGTTTGGAGGTTGCCCCCTCAAAGTGGCTAAGCTATTATACTTGCATATTGTGATCGATTACACTGTAATATTTTGTTTCTTTGGTGTTATGTTGCTTATGATATTCTTAATTATCCAAGTAATTTCCTTATACATACATGAACATGTTTATACTACCAACTACTTAAAAATAATAGTTCAACAAACAACTCAATGCATATTGTAGCCATAAATCAATGCACATGTGTAATGACCAGAGAATAGGCGTAGTAGCTCATAGTTGTACTTGGGAAATTACAACAACCAACTTTAAAAATGAATGCATCCAAAAGATCTTACAAACTAAAAAACACCCACTACTTTTTATAGAAAAACATACAAAATCTGATCTTTGGCACAATACATAATTCCACCAAATAGCCCATAGATGACTATAAAAACCTAAAAAGATCGCTTTATCCCGCTTTACACCATACTCGAGTTTCTGTCGATGCTAGGATTTTTGCATGATCCAAACTCAATGACATAGTCCATTTCTCTCGGATAACGTACATAATGAATATTTTTATGCAAAACTACCTATTTCCTTATTTGATTCTCCGGACCATCTAAAGATAGTAGAGAAGGCCATATTCAAATATCAAAGGATCTATAATAACAAGCTTGAAAAAATCAAGATTCCAAAAAAATAATCACAACAAAACTATGGCATGCTATTAGCAAAACGAGCTCGATACCATATGAGATTATTGGCCAAGATTGAGCAATCGATAAAATACAAACACATAAAAAGAGTAACGTTGAGAGAGAGAGAGAGGAACTAAACATGATCTAAAAGATATCTTGTATCTTGAAATGCATAAGAAAAAAACTTTATAAGAGGTCTATAAATAGTAAGCGGGGAAGTGTAACCGCCACCTAAAAAGGTGGAGAGGTGTAGCCCCATCTACCTTTCCAACACCTAAGAAATCTAAATACATGTATAGGAAAAACCATGCAATGGAATAAAAAAAAGATACACTAACAAGGTGAAAATTTTTCTTAAACTAGGAATCCTTACTATTAATTATTTAGAATTATTCATAAGGGGAACATGTTGTCAACCAAAAATGAATCAACAACTAATCAACCCTTCCCGCTAATGCAAAAGGTCGAAGTGGATTCTAACTAGTTTTAATTATGGCTAACTCAAGAATAAATCTTAAGTGTGGGGTAGTTTAATCCTTCAAAGTTTATTACAGGGAAAAAAACCATATTTATTTGGGGATTATTCTATATCTCTTATAAGAGAAGAAAAGACACAACACAAAACCAAAACACAACACAACGTGATTTGCCGTATTAAATTACAATCAATTCCAACCTTAGATTAAGTCTTGTAGACCAAGTTTCATCCGTGGGGAATCGAATATGGATTAAATACTAATGCGAGAGTGTATAAGCACTTTGTATAAGTATTAATTGTATGATCATTTTTACGCTCAAAATAACAAATGAATATGAACTACATGCACGAGATAACAATATAAATAAGTCTAATCAACGTCTTAAAGTATGAAAAAACAACTGTCACAACAAATGTTATATACATAAACCTCCATAGTATACAAGTACAACAATTGCATAGACCAAATGAATCATTTATATTGAAGTGGGAAACACTACTTCAACTCAAAAAATCACAATCCTAAATAAAGATGTAAACATATGCTTAATATTACATGGTCTATCATGCGTATGCATACAATCCAAATTATATATATATGCATATACTTATATATCTAATATGTGTGTGTGTGTGAAAAAGATTGAGAGGTGAGTACTATTGGTGTGAGTCATTTTCCACATCACGTGGCAAGTCATCTCACTTAGGTGAGGTCATAGGTCTAGGTGTTATAGGGGTTATGATTAGATTCCTTACGCGTCGATGCGTCAGTAGTCGTATATGGGAGTTACTTCCATTTCATGAATGTAACTCCCCTTCTCCACTTGAGGAGGTATGATTATAAACACTGGGGTTACACAACACCCCCTATTTGTACCCCTTACCTTTTTCAAATCTATGAGAGAGGCATATGATATTTTCCCCTTTCAAATACTTATATGCACATTCATGGTTGATGCTCGCTCCCTCATGGAACCTTGTCACGCTTTGCTGAATGTAACTACGTCGATGTTTATGTTATCCCACATGATCCTCGTGAATTGTGTTTTTAATTATTTGTTGTAACTCACCAGGTTCATTGTTGCCCTAATGTTCTCAATTTGTATTCTCGTATGGTTTCATGTGCAAACATCGTAATAACTATTCCATCCGTGCTCTACTTACATTGATTTGGGTTTCAAATCTCGTTCGTGGGTTTTTTGTTCATGTTTTCAGTGTTCATGGTTTTTGGCCTCTACATGCGGGTTTTGTAGTTTCAGTTATTGTTTTCAAGGTTTATTTGGTGTTGGTTTTAAGGTTTAAAAACTAGTTTTTGGGCCTAACTCGGCCCCAACCCGCCTAGCTCCCCCAACTCACATTTATAATAAATCCAACTTGCCTTGCATTTATCACTCGACCGCATTTTTGGCTCCTTGACCATGTTGGTCTTCGACATGTGTTCCTTGCATTGGTTACGTTCCCCCAACCTCGTGCATTAATTTTCAAGAAGCTCATGTTTTTGAGTTGCATTATGCCCAAGCTCCTTCCACTCTTTCTCGTGATGCCCCCATTCAAATCATCCCTCGACCGGTTCACCCAACCTGCACGTTCATTGGTTCATGTCTATGTTCCCCGAACTTATCTCATCACTCTTGGCCACCTTGCTCGTGGATTGCTCACATGGCTCTGGTTTCCACTCTGCATTGGTCTATGTGGCTGTGTGGTTTGTTTTAGCCACGAACCTACTCGTGAAACCTTCTCACCCTTTGGTTTGTGTTTGTCTATGTTGGCTCACCACCGCTCGACCCCTACATCCCATCATCTCGCATTGATTCCCTGCACCGCATCTCGACAACTCGGACTCAATGCCCCTAGCTTGTCATGCATTTCTACTTCCCGATGCAGGAACATCCTCCCTAATATGTGAATATAATTTGTAATAATAAATTTTATATTTCTAGTAGGTTCATGGGGTCATATAGGATTCCTTAGTATAACTAGTCTAGTTTAAATCCTTCACAAATTAAAATTTTGCATTTTCCCTCCAAATATGCATATATGAATGAAGGCCATTTTGGCTTGGACTAGTTTGTTTTGGGGTGGTTTAGTGGTCATTCATAGGTCTTCAAACATGTTTTAAGATTTTAATAAGACCTATAGATCCGTTGAGTCATAATTAGTGTTGGATTTTAGAAACTTGGAGTTTTAGTTAAGTGTTTTAATGGTTAGCAAGAATCCATCATGTGACTAAGGGGTTAAAAGGATAAAGATTTAGTTAAATGGACCTACGAATGTATACATTCCTCAATGTAACTTATTAGCCTCATTCCATTCGAATGAGAACTAAGAGATAGCTCTAAAGAAGTTTGAGAAAGGAGTTTCTTATGCATACATAGCCGTGTTAACTTGTCGATTATTCTTGTATAACATTCGTAAGGGTTCTTTTATAATATTGTAGTGAATCTTGAATGCATGCATGTATGTGATTGCTATTGTGAATGATCGGGGGAATTTTTTATGTATTTCCTTTGAACTCACTATGTGAGCATAGTTTTGATCTTAAGGGGATTGTACAAATTTGAATAGAGCATCTTTTAGGATCCAGGTTAATCAAGAGACAAGTATGAGTGTGGTGAAGAGAGTTGAGAGTTGCAGGAGGTTGGAGAGATTTGAAAAGGCATGCATATCTACATAAATGTCTACATAAATCTCTAAAGATATTAACAATGGAGTTATAGTGGTAGTTTGGGGTTGAAAACCGTGAGAATTAGAGCACACTATTTTATGAGGCAAAGTTGGCACAAAATTGGCATGTTTCATAGTTGAAGTAAACAAGAAGCCTCACTGGTAAGGTAATCATGAATACGAGGTATAGAAAATTATATGGTGAAATTTTTAGGCTTTGGAATTGTGTTTAAACATTTTTATAGTAATTTGTTCCCCCTTGGGTTTACACATACCCAAGAAACCCTCAACTAGGGTTTGTGAAGAGAAAACTCACTTATCTTAAAAACAAACCATCTAATCTTCTCAAAAAATTGAAGAGATCCTTGTCCTAGGTTTTTGCAAGGGAATAAGAAGGAATTATCTCAAAGAAGTCTCAGAACTTGAGAGTTATTTAAGAAAATTTACTTTACCTATTTAATGAGACATAAACAAACAAGGGGTTTGGTAGAAGAAAGTGATTTTAGGAGAACTAAGGATTGAGTCAAGGCTTGGAATCTTATAGTAATCATCCATATAGTTCATAGAGATAAAATTGACAAGTTGAGAGCTTGGAGTGCATTTAAAACTCCTCCTACCGATAATAATCTAACGTGCGAACCAAGAGAAGGAAATTTAAGGTTTAAGGGTTTGGGGATAGTTTGATCATGCAAGGTTGTCGAGAGCCACAATCTAAAGGTCTAAAACAAGGGAATCGAAGGATTTTTTCTAAGAAAAAACCACATAAGCCTTGTAAACAGACATAAAGCCTAAATGGGTGGTTAGAAGTGCCATTATCTTATTGATTAAGTTCCTAGAACACAAGATAAGGTTGAAAACCTCTTGATGTAGGGCTAGAAGAAACTAGTGAACATTAAGGAAGGGAAAAGTGATTTGGGAGAAGTATTGGGTTTTAAGTCTTGAAACTTGGAGCACACCATTAGAGATAAAAGGAGATTGAGATATTTCCAATTAGTTTTGGGTATGTCTAGATACTCCTCACCATGAAACCACCCATGAAATGCCTTAAGAAGCTCCTTAAGACAATTTTGACAAAAATGGAGTTAAATTGATGATTCTTTCCACATTGTTTCAAGTTGAAGGCGGATTTAGTCTGGAATAAGGGTTTGTAATAGTGATAAAGAAGTATCTAGGTACAAATAGTTGTTTAAGAACAAATTTGACTCTTAAAGGAGGCATTTTAGTATAGGAAAAGTGAGTTTCTTGATAAGAAGAATATTTTTTTGGAAGTTTTTGATCTACCTAACCTTGTGTTTTGATTCAAGTTGATCTAACTCTGCATCATTCCCGACGTGTGGACCTCATGCGTAATGTTATGCTTCAAAAATCATCTCGTCATTCAACGATCTCCTCACTAACATGACCAACCCATGTGGTTTCCACCTCTTTGTGTGGACCCTCTAGCTCTGTGACATGTGGCCTTAGTGAATGACTCTCGAAAGCTTGACTGTGGGCATCTAGCTTGCCAACTCAGTGAAGACCCTCAACACACACCTGACTTTCTTTTAACGCGCCATCAACTCGAAGTGTGACTCCCGAATTTGACCCGTCTCTAACTCACCTGAGCCATCTCTGTGCACAACTCACCTGACACAACCACCAACTCACCCACCGAGCCATTCATTAGCTTGCCGAGCACCTTATCATGCAACTTGCTGAACTGCCCCTCTAGCTCACTCCTTGACTCTCCGACCCCCCTTCTCTCCCTTTGTGATATGTTTTTTTTCCCACTTTTTCAAATTAGTGCAAATCTAATTAAGGAAAAACAATAAAATTTGTCATTGTATTTAGGGGGCATATTTTACTGTGCTCCATTTATAGGGCTATTGGACTTTTCGAGTAAGTTTTCTAGATCGTTGCTTTACAGTGCTCCTTTTACTTTATAATTAGTGAGCACCTTTGCCACAACCTTGTGGTAAAAGAGCCTTATTTTTTTCGATGTGAGACACCTTCTATCACACCAAGCATTTATTGTACCCTTGTTGTGCTTATGCCTTTTGTGCTTGATTGCATGTTGTTCCTCTGCTTTCGACTAGGAATTATTATTTCCTTCACTCTTGCATGAATCATTTCTTACTACAAAGTGAGTGGCCAAATCGTCAACTATCTCACAAATGCACCTTATTGTAATCACACACTACTTATAAAGTGTCGCAAATGGGGTTATCATTGTTTCTCGGGTGTTGTATTGCACGCAGATGAATTCTCGGCTGAGTTTTATGTATTGCCAACTTACTTGTATCCACACACCCTTTTCTTGCACACCTTACGATTATTGTTTCCATATCATGGATGATATTTTTTCCATACTTGAGCGTCATAGGATAGCTTTACAAACTTCATTAATTTTTCTTGGGAGAGTGAACTACACATCATGTTGTGCTTCTATGGAATGCTACTTTACATATGAGGGTCTTTCACACTTTCTGTTTTAGCCGCCCTTCACCCACTAATTCCATTCATCTCGAGGAATATCTCAACACATGCAACCATGTTGTTGGTCACTTGATGTTGCATGTCTCTAGACCTCTCCAATTTCATGTGTGTTGGTGAGAAAAATTTTCGGGTAGACAAATTGGTGGATATCTTGCCAATGCTTTGGGACTCTAGGTCCCTCTGCTTGTGTGGTGCAACTCCAATTTATTGTGAATGAATAAAAAGGGAAATTTTTGTTGGCCAAGAGGTCAGGGATCCAACAAGCACACTCCACTGTACCCATGGAAAATTCTTGCAATGAACTGAAATGGAAGAATTTCTTTGGAAGATGGGGAAAGGGATTGAGAAGTTAGGTAGGGGAATTAACTCTGCAAGTAGAAAATTAGATTCTTTCCAAAGCTAATTAGAAGTTTCACATTCACAAATTATGGGAAAGAAATAACCATGCTTAGAATATCAATGATGAGAGGAAACCATACACACAAAGTTACACACATTCATGCATCGTGAAAAGAAGAAACTCCTTTCTTTATTGACATCTCCAAAGTTATACAATGCTTATAATATAGAAGAAAATTAGATAGGGAAAGTGGAAGAATGTTATCTCTTTTGCCTTGCTAAAAATTCTTTCTCTTGAGTGCACAAAATTGACAACCCTTAAGAATGAGGGTGTCATTACATTATATAGAACAAGAAATGACTCTTCATCTACCCCCCATGTGTCTTTTCACTTTCCTTTTCCACTTGTGACTCTTGGTATTCCTAGGAAATAACATTAAGTCCCCTTTTATAAAATAAGGGTGACTTATTACATTTTTTGACTATAGTCACATTAATGAATAAGATGAAAACAAAAAGTGCAACCCCCAAAGAAGAATTAGAACATGAAGAAAGAAGGGGGAGGGGAGAGAAGTGAAGAAGAAGGAAGAGGAGAGAGAGCACTATTAGATGAAGATCCCACCATTGATGAACTCTTGGAAATTTCCCCAGGTGAAATCTCAATGCCCCTAAATTATTTACTGAATCTTGCCACTGCCGATGCCACTTTCCACTCCTGAGGGATGTGAATTAAACCAAGATACTTGATCCAGCTTATCCATAAGAGAATCGATGGTTTAAGACTCGAGTACAAAGCTCTATGACTCTCCACATTGGTGGAAATGATTAACCTTATCTCACCATAGATTCCAACATTTTTCATTAAACCGAGAATGGATCTCCACCTCCCTTTTGACTCGATCCTCAATTGTCTTCAACAGATCTTCTATTGAAGTATCCAAATTCACTACTAGCACCCATACCTTATGTATTTGAGCATCATCACTCTTTTACATTTTCTCAACCTGCTCTTCATATGAATATAAATCATTGATAACATGCTTTATTAACTCATACCATGCAAACAGAGTCTGAGCCCAAACTTGAGTCAAGTCTTCAGTTGCCAAGAGAACGCACCTTTGGTTACTAGAAGAGATGACTTGACTTTGCCCATTTCCATGACTATAGGATACACTTGGTCCCAATGGTCTTTGTCAATTTCAATTACCTCCTTTGTGATGAGTATCTTCATGGATTTGGCATTCATGTTCTTGTAGAAAGTCACCATATCATATAACAATGCCTTCCCTCTTTTAAGAATCATACTCACCCATTTTTCATTTGCCTTTCCTTGCATGGTGAATCCTTGTGTTTTCTTGATGGACTCGGGATAAAAATACTTACCGAGTGACTTCCTCAGCTGGGAGAGCATTAGTGGCATTCGAATCTAGGAGCACTTGGACATATGAAGTGAGGGTGTGAATGTGGTCTTTCACTTGGCCTAGCTTCTCTCGGTACTCCTAAAGTCTCGTGACAAGGTGAGTGGAAGAATCTTGGAACAAGTGCATGTCACCCTCATCTCGGTGCCAATCCCAAGGGAATTGTGCTTGTTTTGTAATCATCTGGGGTCATTTCCTCAATGGGCTTGATGACCTTTGACTTGACCACCTCAATGTATTGGTTCCTCAAGGCTCCACTATAGAATCGAGAATCCGCATGAGCTAATTTACCTTTCTTCTGTTTGATAATTGAAGCGATATCCGAGAAATCGGGAATGGTTACCTATTTCACTATGCGGGTTTTTGTTGTGATCATCTCCTACATCGAGTGGAAGATATCATTGGTCTCTCGGTTAGTAGCGAGCATCATCGCAACTTCTTGCTCCACTTGAGAAGTGTATTCTATGTGGGTGGAGCTAGTGCAACAAATAACCGGAGATGAAGAACTTGGAGACGTGTTGGGGCAAAGAGGTCAACTAGGACAATTTCCCCTTGTTCAAGATCTACCACAGGTTCTTCTTCTGTTCTTGGTTTCTTGTTCAATCTCTTGTAGCTACAAGCCTCTTGTTCTTCCTATTTTATCTTTGAGATTTCTCCCAAATGAGTTGAATTGGGAGCCTTATCCATGGCCTTAGAGGAGGAGTGATAAGATGCTTGCCTCTGAAGAGATGGAAAGTTACCTGATGAAATTGGATCAAACCTCTTCCTTTTGAATCACTCTTTGGAAATTTTGATCACCACCTCTATTAATTCTTTGATGTCCCTAGATTCAAACACACTCCAAACCACTTGAGGAAGAGGAGAAGCCTTCACCGTGAGGTACTTTGAATCAAACATCTCTAAGCCATCTTCTTGGATACCATGCTTGTACCACTCAAATTTGATTTTTCTTATTTGATCCACTTTCATCCTCTCATGGTCATGTTCATGGACCTTATGCAAATCAACGCAATTTTCCCGTGAGTCTTCAATTTGGGGCATGCGATACAAGTCGGGAAAGTGAAATGATTTTGGATCCTCCTTAATATCAAAGTCCTCCCCGATACATTGTATGAGTGCATATTGATAAGGGCTAGGGTAACTTCTAAATTCATGGTATCATGAGAACTTTTGCATGTGAAAATCCCCAGTGAGATAGGGAAAGAGATCTGTTTGTTTTTTCTACTTTTCAACTTGTTGTTCATGTGCACCAATTGTCTACACAATTCCATCAACAAGATTTTTCACTTGGATAACAAGGCAACCTTGAAGGAACAAGATCGAGCTTGACACCCTAACATATGAGAATGTTGAGAATTGAATGAAACATGATCCATAGTTCCTGACTAAGGCATTGGCTTGTGAAGACATCCTCAAATGTTGATTTCCTTCAAGCAACTTGACCACGAACATTGTGAATGTATCATTCACCTTGGCATAGTGTTGATTATTTTATTTCAAGGCCAATTGCGGGTACTTCTTGAATGCAGGAGATTTTTGGGAGACATTCTAAGCGGTGTTAAGATCCCGAACGGTCTTGTGTTTTCCAAGGTGTAGACAAGATACAAGGTCATGAAGAATTTCTTAGAAGTAGGGACCTGGAACAATTGGAAATGTAAGTTGTCGTTGATGAGTTACCCCCAATAAATCACCTATTTACCTTTAAGGATCATGAGAATGAAGAGCACCTTCTAATCATGAAAATGTTTTGTGCTCTTTTCATCCATTACCTTACTTAGAATAATGATAGTAGCAGAGAAAACATTGTGAAACTCACTGCAGGAAATAATCTTTGGTGTACGAGAAGTTTTTCTCTCATGCTTTAAGTAGGAGCCAAGGGAGAGTCCTTAAAGATAAGACTCATTCTTGAACCATTCAGAATATGTAAATTATTTTGTGATCATGACCATATCCTTTTCAGTGGGGATTGACATACCTTGTGGCTATGACCACAGGAGTGAGCACAACTAAGACTAAAATTTCATCAGCTCTGATTGTCCTTGTGTTTGGTTCGTAGTATTGGGAACATGTCAACACTAACTTGATGTTTTTTAAGGATTTGGGATGGCCACCTGCCCCATATAATCCACTAGCAAAGATATTCTCTTCAACTGGGTCTTTTAGCCCACCCAACATTCTGAGCTCGAGCTCCTCCAGTCCATGTGAGTAACATTGTTGTCACCCACACTCAAGAACTTTGATGTGAGGGAAAAACAAGCTCTGAGTTGGTGAATTTTAACTTCATTATGGAAAAAAACAATGATATAGGTTACCATGGAGGCGATAACAAATTTTTGCACTTGGAACCGAAAACTACTATTTTTAGACTCTAGGTTCCAGGAGTTGCTATTTTGTTCAAGTGTTGATTTTTTTCCTTGGTGTTAGCACTAAGAGGTCCTCTTCACATTCAAAGCATGTTCATAAATGTTTTAGGGCCAATTTAAAGCACTTTATATTTTTAGAAAGTTGTTTTTTTGCTTTTTTGGCCCATGTATCCTAGTTTTCAGCTTTATGTGATTTTCATGTTTTTTTTTCTTCTCAAGGATTTTATCATTTTAGGAAAATTACTAAAAAAGAAAGTGTGAACTAGTGAAACTTAATAATTTTGGAATATAGTCTTTTGGGCCTCGGTTTGACGTGAAAATTTTGGATTACTTTTGGGTTTTTATTTTTGAGGCTCAGTGCAAATCTCGTGTCAACCTACTTCCCGGATCAATGACAAATGAAGAAAGAAGAGATTATGGCACAAAAATAAACTGGATACCATAAAAAAATGAGGAAATTTATGGAAATTATGTTTTATGCAGATTCAAGGTGCATGGGAGATGAGGAGATGCCAAAAGTTTTGTTGTATTTCACTCACCAAAGATGAGTGTTTCTTTGTTTTTCTTCACAAGGGTTTCGGAGAAATTCAAGCATTGTAACATCCGGAAAATGGAGATTTATAAGTGGTAGAATCTATGAAGGATGGAGAAAATGTGTGTAAAGTAATGAAGAAGGAAAATGAGTAACAACATTGGAGGAAAAAAACAAGTGTCGATGGTGAGGGTTTTTCTCATGCGTGGATGTAGGTAAAAGTGGAAGCGCTAAGAAGCAACACTAAATATTAAAAAATTGAAAATTTGAAAAACTTGTAGATGAGTGCAGTTTATTGTCCTAACCATACCAAATGTTTGGGATGGTTGGTGCAAATGTGCTCCCCATCCCATTGGTCTACTTGTTGTATTATGATTCACAACTGAGGATGAGAGGGGAGTGAAATAAAGCACTTAGGAAATAAAGCATGGGTGAGGAGGGCTTAAACGAGAGGGGGAGAAATTTTTGCACCAACCTTCCCAAAAATTTGGGATGGTTGGTGCACAAAGGTGCTCCCTCTCGATTGGGCCACATGGTGTTGTGTGACCGGACGAAGTTGGGTGCTTGAAATTGGTGCATATGGGTTTAAATTGGCAAAAAGAACTTTAATATGGTCGTATGATGATCCAAAGGATTAAATGGGAGGGGGATCATTTTTGTGCACCAAACTTCCCAAATATTTGGGAAAGATTGTGCACAAAAGTTTTCCACTCTCCGATTGGTCTAAATTTCAAGATGGAAAAATTGACTAACACCTGAACCATACCTTGGAGTGAAAATTAAGCTCCCTGACGTCTTTTCATGTGCTTATTTATATTAAATTTCATATAAAATTCCTTTTAAACACAATGGTGGTGGTATCATACCTTAAATCTTCCTGAAACCCCCTAAAAATAGATTTTTCTTCGGGCTCAAAGGTTGTGCATGCTGAAAATAGGTTATGGACAGAACTACTAGAGTCTTATGAAAAAGTGAGACCACCATCCTCTAGATATCTGAATTATATTTTTGAAGATATTTTTTCTCTCCTAACTCCTTACAAAGCTCCTATAATTACTTCCTGAAGCTCAAGAGCTATTTTTGTACTGCAATGCCTTTGCTTTGCCCTCCATGACCCCCTTTTGTTGAAACGTCCCCAAAACCTCTAAAATTCCCATTATTCAAAAACAATTGCAATATTATTATCTCTCTAATACACCTCCATGATGATTTTGAGTCCTTCGTTCCACTCAAAGGGTGTAGCCTTGGGAAGACCAAGAATTATCTTTTCTTAAGCTTCACATAGAGCTGTCTTTAAGAAACTTGTCTTGGAAGTGCTTGAATGTACTTTGGATATCCCTAAATCACCTATATAAATGACAAAACAACACATTAGACCATTCAAAAGGATGTGTTAGGATTGACATGGGGATTAGGGTGACTGGAGGAGGGCTCGAGGTGACCTTTAAGCAAAACATTTCACTATAGGGTATGGTTGTCATGCTTTCAGGTGTGAATTTTGCCTTTGCAAAAACTCATGACAACATCTGGCTCTAACCTAGGGACATGAAGTGGATTGAGCATAGTAAGGACATGAAACAAGAACTCCGAATCTCAATACATAACATTAACCTTAGGTGCCTTATCTATTGAGATTTTAAAGAAACACACAATTTGTAAGATATAGGAAAAAACAAGGAACACACACACGCGCGCAACTAAAATGGAAACACACCACACTAAAAAGGTTAAAACACACACAACATGGAAAGGAAGAAAAACTAAATCACTTATAGTATAAGGTGGGGGACAACCCGCTTTCACTTTTTATATAGCTTCAAATGTTACTCCAAATACATACCGTTTAGATATGAGAGATGGAAGGAATTTTCACCGCAAGCTTCTTAGATTAGGAATGGATCGAGCCACAAAGAATCAAAATTCATATGGCTTCCTTTTTGATCTCTCCTTTTGTCCCATAATAGGATGAGGTCTCCAACTTGAAAGTCCCTTTCCTTAGCTTTCTTGTCGAACAACTTTTTCACCTTAAGTTGATGTTCTATTATCCGGTCCACTAATTTTGAATCTATCTTCTTTGAGATTTTACAGGAAAAATACTCTCTTATCAAGGGCATAATGGTACTCACCATTTTCCACGGCTTTAGTTAGCTTGAGTGCAGGAAACTTGACTGTGACTGAGATTTCTACATTGATTCCATAGAGCAATTGGAATAGAGACAAGCCAATTGTCTTCTTAGGAGTAATCGTGTCCGCCACAATGCATCATAGAGTTTATTATGCCAATTTCTTTGGTTTTCATCAACTAACTTGCAAATGATGGTCATAAGATTTTTGTTGTTGGATTCTTCCCCGACCATTCCCTTGTGGGTAGTAATATGATGAGTGGGATAATGATATGCCATAGTTGTAGCAGAAACTAGTCGGTTCTGCGGGCGAGAAGTAGGTAGCATTATCTACCACAATTTTGTGGGGACTCCAAAATGGATGATGATGTTCTCCTTAATGAAGTTACACACAGTTTCAGAATTGGCTTGCTTGGCCAGAATCGCTTTTACCCACTTTGTGAAGTAATCCATCACTGTGAGTACATAACAATGTTATGCGCTTGAGTGGGTTGAGAACTCCAATGAAGTCTAAGCCCCACTTTGTTGGAAAGGTTCTTCAATTACCACCGACCGAAGAGGAAGCATAACGAGTTGAGGTCTCCTAACGAATTGTTGGCAAAATTCACATTTAGATGCCCACTCTTGAACGTCTACAAACAAGGTAGGCCAATAATACCTACCACGAAGGATCTTGTGGGTGGTTCCTGATTAACTAAAATTAAACTAAACTATATGAAAGTATAACAATAGTTAATATAATATAGGAGGACTAAAATGGTGTAAAGTACGCTAAAGTAGTATGAAATAACTTTAAATAATTATTGTTAAATGAATAAAAACCCTAAGTATGCAAAGATGTAGAAGGAAAAAACTTAGTTGATTGTTGGAGACTATCATAAGTTGCCGTAGGTTTGACCGTAGATTCTGAAGTAGGAACAATCACTCGAGAGGTCCCATAAATGCTAGATCTGGGAAGATGTAAGGAGATCAGCAGGTGCCCATAAAGGTCTTGGGCACCTCGACCCCCGGTGGTCTGCAGAATAGGTGCCCTGGTCTCAGGAAAAGCTTAGATTCGATTATAGAAGTGTCACAAAATACCCCGACATGTTCTTTGTCTGCATTGCATTGGATCTACCGAGCTATGCGGATGTATGAAATAATGCAAGATGAATGAATGTCTTACAAAAGAAAAAAGTATCAAAACCCTAAAAGTAAAAGATGCAAAATGAATGGGTCGGAGTGACCTCAGCTACCATAACAGCGGGCTTACTAATCTAAGTGTTACACTACATTTCGAGACCTAAATGTGGTTCTTGTGTGTGTGTGTGTGTTGTGCCATATGTTCTCTTGTGCCAGTCATACTTTGTGAAGTAACAAGTAATAATAACTATAGAAAATATAATAGTGTTATCCCGTAAAATTGGCAAGGGCAATTTTACAGATAACCCTACCAAAATTTTGTTCCGGTCCCTCGTCAGGGACTCCTTGCATTCGGAACGTTGCAAAATCCCTTCCCGGGAAATCTAGTTTTCCGAACTTAGCCATTTTTGGTCTTTTTGGTCGGGTGCACATAATGTCTATGCAACATCAAGTTTTGGTGCGCCCCCTTTAAATCCTTTGGCGCATGGTTTGAAGTGTCAAACAGGATTTTGGTGCGCCTCACTATGTTGTGCCTTTCTTGCATGCGCCAAGGCGCATGCGCCTTCATGTCAGCAATACTTTTGTTGCGCCGAGTTTTGGTGCACCAAGGGCGCATATATTCTTGTGTCGACAACACTTTCGGTGTGCCAAAGGCGCACATAACTTCGTGTTGGTAGGTGTTTTGATGCGCCAAAGGGCGCATGCTTTCCATTGTCGACAACACTTTTGGCGCGCCACTTGAAAAAGTGGTTGGCGCATTTATTACCACCTCGCCTATATATAGGCGCATCTGCACTGTCATTTTCATCAGTCAGAATCACGTGATTTTCTCTTCCCTCTGTACCTATCAGCACACCTACCTTGTCATTTTCGAATCACTTCGTGGACCCAGTTTCACACTTCTCCATTATATAATCCGGGTAAGAGGTCCCTATTGCTCTTGTGCTTTGTGTTTTGGTTTTTGGCTGCTTGTTGGTGTGGATTGGGTTAAATAAGGCTGTGAAACCATGAACTTCCCCCTGCTGTTTCTTCTATTCTTCCACATGCATTTCCCCCTCTTTCCAGATCTGCTGGTAAAGGGGACTCTGTCTTGAAAAGATTGCTTGAAACTCTTTGATTAAGCTTCTTCATCACCCAAAGACATCTTGCAAAAAGAAGTTTAAATGCATGTAACCCCTCGGAGAAAGAATCAAGGCTTGAAAATAAGACACTGTCATTTCCTCTTTTGGCGCATCTGCCACCCCTACAACATGATATACAGTCACCAATGGCGCATATACCATGCCTGTTACATAAAGAACAATTACGCCCTCAAGGCACACTTCCCTTGCTTGTTGCAACCACTTTTCCTGCGCCCTCTTGGTGCACCAAACTCATGTGTTGCATTATTAAAACTCGCGCCCTTTGGCACACCTGCATCCATGTAACACCAACTTTATATGCGCCAAGTACAAAACTGTTAAAAAGGCACAGTGCATCCATTGTTACAACAACATTATGTTATGCAGACCTTCCATGCGCCACGCCAAGTTCCCCTGTGGCGCATGAAAAAATGATGTTACACGCATTAAACCTGCACCCTTTGGCGCATCCTGTACCCGTGTAACATGAAAAATATCAGTGCCCTTTATAAAATGCATACATATGGCACAGGCGCACTTCTGCTTACAACAACAAAAATGCAACCTGCAATATCTATGCGCCATGCGCCCTTTGGCGCTGATTTATCCCTTGCAGCAGCCCTTTTCTGTGCACCATATTGTTTAACCCTGTAGCCTGCAGTATTCATGCGCCATGCGCCCTGAAGCCTTAAAATCACTAACTCTTCCTTCTGTCAACACTTTAATGGAAGATCAAATAGCTGATATGACTTTCTTGCGTTGGGTTTCACTTCTTCTTCTTGCAGATCAGCAACTGAGTTCAGAGTTACATATGTCAACATCAAGCAAGAGACCTACCAAATCTAAGGGCAAGGCCAAGCTCACAGAAGAAGAAATGAAGTACAAATATCAGAGGGTCAGGATGCCCGAATCCCAAGCAGAGTGTGACCTAGACATCAGAGACTCAGAACTTGGTCACATTGATATGGAGGAATTCTGGGCCAGAACCCAGAGGGTCACAAGAAGTCCATGGATGGACAAACTGATGGGCAGTGGGTTGCATTTCACTGGAGGGATCCTAGTTAGTGTCGTAAACAATGAGTTCATGATGGTAGTAGCCCGTCATACAACAAAGACACAAGATGTGTCCATAATGAGAAGGGCGAGGTCATAATCAACCTCACTGCCCGACACTTTGAAATAATGCTCGACATTCCTCACCACCGGCACTTTGTGGCCGTAAGCCAGGAAGATTGCATCAAGGCTTGGGATGACAATGAGGATCAGTGTATGCAGCTGATGAACGAAGTATACCTAAAGAACAAAAAGGTGGTGACCCGATGGCCACAAGTCATTCATCGCAGTGAATTTTCAGAGGAACTCAGTGATACAATCATGTTCCTGAGTAGAGTATTTGGGCTTCCTGATGCCCATTACTTTCACAAGTGGATGTTGCGATACTTAGAAACGATGAACAAAAATGTGCCCGATCAACGCTTTGAGTGGGCGAGAGATCATAAGCAGCACAATATCTGAGCAGCTCCAACAACTTACCACAACGGGGAGGTTCTATATGAACTCCTATGTAGTCTATGTTGCAGCTTCAGAAAGAGACTATCCAGCTTTAATGCGGTGCGGGGTTTGGCCCCAAGTTAAAATATATGAATACTATCCGAATCAAGCTGGAAAATAGCATCCCCCAGTTCACAAAGATCAACGATGCCTTCTTCTACGGCATCATCTAGCCTTTTGAGGCCAAATATGACTCACGGTCGTACGACCAAGAGTATCGTCGCAGCCACAGAGAAATGGGGGGCCTTGTTCACTCAATTCCCTACCTTTACTTATCTAAGGGCAGCTAACTTCTTGGGGGAACCAACCAAACTGCCGAGATATGCCGGCCCCAAGTTGATCCTGTTGGAGCTGTCGAGACAACTTATCACCTACCACAAAAAGTGTTTAAAGAGAAAGAAGGGTGGAACTCCTTTCCCCCTCACAGTGGGCAGGTATACTTGTCTCTCTCACCACAAGGCGAAGGATATGTTTACAGAACTGGAGCTGCTAAATCTAAAACATAACTTCCTAGCAAGGCCCAATTTCGACCCAAGAAATTGTCTCCCCAGGGCTAAACTCGATCCGATCCACATCCCTCAGATCGAGGATATTTACATCGACTTATATCATGAGGTCGAGCTCAGGAGGAAGGATCATTCCCGCTTGGCCTTGGCTGAAATCATCCAGTACGGTGTGGCCATCGTCCCAAAAGGCTATCAAACTACTGATCAAGAAGTTGATCAAGTATATCTTGACACAAATGGGGATGATTGGCCTTTCGCGGTGATCGACAGAAACAAAGCTCCTCAAACAATAGAGGAAAGGGTCAAGGAAACTCTGCGAAGAACAGAGCATTGGTGCCGAATGAATGGTCTCATCTACCTCGGAGTTGATTTCATCACATCTCCATTGGGCAATGCACCTCCTCGGTCAAAACAGCTACCAAAGGGCAAGGGGAAAGGCAAAGAGGGTGAATCAAGCTCCACCCAAGAGGAAGCTCCTGAAAGTCCTCCTTCCGCTTCACAAGAACGGGTTGTAATCCCGGAAAGCTTAGAAGAAGAAGCAGCGGAAGATGTTCCGATAGGCACATCCACTCAGGATGTCGCCACTACTATAACTATTGAGGTCCCTTCTATCCCTTCTCCCTCTCCTCCTTCCCCTCCTCGAGTGACCCAAGCAACCATTCCTTTGGTCGTGTCCTCTCCCCATCTTCTACTGTTCCCCCTTCTTCATCATCCATCTTCTCTTCTCTCGCGGAGTTGTCCCCCACCATTTCTTCCCTCATCTCTGAGCTCCCTTCCATTCCTATGTCTTCCTCCCCTGCAGTATCTCTTCCTCCCGCGAGCACTTCCTCGGCTTCCCTCTCAATGCCACCTCCAAGTGTCTCCACGTATTTCCCTTCTACTACTGCAGCTACCCCCTTCTCTATTTCTGGTCCTTCTCCCATAAGTCCAGCCTGGATCTCCCAGCACCTGAGTCAACAGAAGAGGAAAGTTCCCATCGCACCGATGGACTTCTCTGTAATCCCATCAAAAGGGGCCAAGAAGCAAAAGCCCATAACCCACTTCTCTTAGAGTGCATCAGGGGAGAGAGTGATGGAGATTGCATACCCCAATCCTTTGAAGGATAAGAAGGATCTGTCTTCGACAGATTACACAGTGACTCAAGTCACAATGGGGACATCTTCAGAAAGCCTGCAAGGAGAGGCCCTATCTGCGCTGACGCCCTTTCGCAAAAAAAGCTCCAGAAGCAAAGGAAGAGAAAAGGCTGCTAAAGGAGCAAAATAAATATCTTCTCCACGCCTTGTAGAAAATGGGCAGTGCGCCTCCTACAACTGCCGCTAAAACTCCTGAGCCTTTGAGCCAGGATAAGATTAATGAGTATGCTAAAATCAGCGAGTAGGGCATGGCAGTTTCCACCTGGAGGAGCCAAATCCTCAAGGAAAGCGAGGGAGTGATCACTAAGTTCACCGGTTTGTACCAGAATATCAATCGGACAAACAGAGAACTCCAGGCGATAGCAGGACCCATCTCCGAAGAGCTGGATCATGCCAGGATGCAACACGAGACCTTTCAAAAATGCTCGACTGTTCAGTCAAAGATTTGGTCAAGTTTGGCATCTTTGGACACCCCAGAGCCCTCAACAAAATCCTTTCTACTCTGGATTATCGGGTGGATCAGCTGGAGTTTGTCCTGAGAAGATCGACAAAGTAAAGGAGGAAGCCCTAGATGTAATGCATCAAATGGAACAGATTGTCCTAAGAATGTCTCCAGGCTTGCTCACTTCTTCTTTCACCTTAAGAAAGGTTGAGGAAACTATTCAGATCTTCAAGGAGATCGTTTCACGGGGCTGGGGCCAGAGGTCACGTTCGACGCCGAATCCATCAATAACCTGTTGGCTTGTCGTGACTTCATCGGGTACCTGATAGAGGCAGAGAATGATTATTCAAAACTCCCAGAAAATCTCACAGACGAGTGGGAGACCTGTGAAGCTATCAACGATCGACACAAGGATCCTTCCCAGGATCAACTTCAACCCATGATTAGCAAGTTCATGGAGTACCGTGCCCAGTTCCACATCTCGTCACCCGAGCAGCAAAAGCAAGATACCCCCTTTCAGCCGGGACGATGACGAATAGTTTCCTTCTTCCCATCTTTCTCCTTGTAAATATCCAAAGTGTGTTGACACAAATGATGACATCATCCATGTTGCACCATGGGATGATGTCATCCACTAAAGTTGTCAAAAGTCAACAAATGACTTTGTAATCTATTGTAAGATATTTTTGTAATTAAGTGGTTGGTTTGCTTTTGTCTTCTTTTCTTCTCTCCTTCTATATATACTTGAATACTTGTTGTATTCAGGGGAGTGGATATCTTTTAGATGAAAAATAGAAGTGAGAAGAAAAGGCTTTGTACTTTTTGTAACAGAAGAAGATATTAATGCAAATATTAAGACTTTGTGCTGAATATGTGTGTTATGGGCATCTGATCTTTCTTATGTCAGATCTATGCGTTTATTCTGTTGAATCTATCTCTACTTTTTTGTCATTTATTCATCAGTATTGCTTTATTCGTTTATGCAAGTAGGTTTGGCTCTGTTTACTACCAATCCCAAAACATAAACCCTCTGACCTTTCTGCTTTGGAATTCATTTCTTTTCTCCCTTCGGACCTGATCTTTCTTCATCCTCTCTTTCATTCCTTTCTTTTCACAGTTGGAAACACCCCTACCGGGATGAGATCCCAAACCCCCGAAGGCAGAATATTATGAGACTTGCACAGATTCCTGCTGGTAGAATAGCAATAAACTAGTTTCGCTTCACGACTCAAAGAGGGGCTATGCCTTGCACACTGTTGGCTCGTCTATCCATAAATCTGCCCAAGCGACTGATTTTCAAACCAACAAATAGCATGTGTTCATGGAATAGAATATAATCCCTCCCCTATGTTGTGTGTGTTGATGCGGATCTCCTAGCCTTGATGTATGTAACTATGTGGATCGCAAGTGATGCAATAGATGCAACTCTAGATGGAGTGATACTAGCAAGTGACACTCAATCCCTCATTATGGTCTCATAACTTTATATGATGAAATGACTGGGCATGTATAGGAAAATACGTAGGAATTAGAAAATAAAAGGTAAAAATAAGATGGCCAAAAGGTGGGATTAATTAGTACTTTCTTCACTTGAGAACCTTATAAATAGTAGTATGAGATCGTGCTAAATAATGCCTAAAGTGTATGATTTTGTGACTACATTTTTCCCCCACTTTATGTTGGTGAGAGGAACGCTTGGTAACATAAAGTAGATAGAAATACATACCTGATATCCATGTAAATCGTAGTAGAGATGTGTCGATGGACTAGACTCAAATGTGGAATGAAAAAAGAAAAAGTGGAGGAGCATGGATTTTAAAGATGAAAAATGTGCATAAAAAGTGATGAGAGTGAACCTAGGGTGAAACACATGTGTAGCTATTGTGGTGTGTAGTGTACCTACATGGTTAGTAAAGGCAAGTGTCATTGCGATGTATATTGTCGTTCGCTATCATCTTCATTGTTTGTTTGTTGTTGTTGTTTTTGCCCCCAATTTGAGTGCGTGTTTTCTCGATACGACCAAACCTGCAAGGAGAAAATGATCAAGTAGTCAAATATGTATGTATGTAAAAACGTTATGTAAAATACGCATGTTTATAAAAATGTGTAAAATACTCAAAAGTAAAATACGTAAAAGAAAAGTGTAAATGGAACATGTGCACTTTGATCCATGTTGAGAGAAAGGGTGTATAATGATATCATGTACTGTGTGAGTTTTTAGGCGATCTCACGCTACCTTGGATGAAGAAATGTAGGGAGGAAATGCTTTGTGTCCTCCAATTCTATTCGCTTCTGTTGAAATGTGTGAAGGGATCCGTTGGTTGCTCAAATGTGCACCCGTCTCGGATCTTGGAAGGGCCGAGGTGTTTGAGACCACAATGGAACCATCCCCAAGTTGTGGGACCTTACACGCTTGGGATGGATCTCCAGAGAAGGCCGACTCCTCTATCTATTACTACTACTACTGCTACTCCTAGTGCTAAAATGGGAAACTAAGCTAATAATGCCAAGGACCAGGGATAAAAGTATGACATGAAAGGAAACTACACTAAAATTTGATACCACTAGAAAAGAGGGATGAAAACTATCAGTTCTGAGCGAGAATGAAAGGAAAATGCATGAAAGGAGGCTAGGCACGAGTAGCATAGCTGAACACGTATTCATCAGATCGTTCTCATGGAACACAACCAAATAAGGAACTGCAAGGGACATGAAATAGCACAACCAGCACACAATGTAAAAGAAAAGGAAAGAAGAAGGAATGCAAACATGTTAGGACATAGAATAATCACAAAATGATGCTTTTATTACTTCCAGAAATGCACAAAGTCTATTACAATGATGAAGGAGGCTGATATCCACATGCAAGAGCCAGATCTAGAGGTTTGTAACTCAAAATATAGAAAGTATGGAGTCCTTAGCAAAATGCGTAAGGATCCAGAATGTCCAACATAACAAATGAGTCTATCTCTTACATTTATAGATGAATCCATGGAGGAAGAAGGGAAGAAGGAGGAAAACTGAATTTGAAACACAACCACCAACAAAAGTATTCAATGCCTACAAATATGTTTGGAGATCTATGAAATACGCTTCCCCAAGCCTATTTGGCATGTTGAAGAAGAAAGGATGGCAGATCATATCAAATTGGGTGGTTGGAGCAATCAGATCTGCTCATCAATGCTCAGAGAGATGTTTTCCCATTTCTCACCTACCAGATCTACCAAGAATTTGAATTTGAATTTATGGCACTATAGTTGATGTCGTAGCTTTTTGACAAGTCCAGTGCGCGCGCTTGATATAAACTTTGTAGTAAAAGATACGGTCACAAAAGATGTCAGAGTTGTCGGTGCATGCAAAACACATGACACACGCGGATTGGCTGAAATGATGGCCAAATGTGCAAATATTTATCATTTCTACCATGTGTCACTTGCTAATTTGTTTACAAGGATTTGGTGCCCTATTGGCACACTTTGGCTAGTTACGCGATGCACTTAATGTCATGACCTAAAGATGACCTTAACACAGAGGGCGCAAAGGAAGCACGAGGGAAGGGTGCGTGGAAGAAAATAGAGGAAGAGCAGAGAATGGGTACATGTACAGGGCACAAAGACCGGGCAATGAGGCAAAGTGCGAGAGGGTGGGCAGAGAACATATGGTCAAGGCACAAAAATTACAGAGTAATGGGCATGGAGAAGGAGTGGTGACAAAGGAAAAAAAGAAAATGGAAGGAGAGAATAGAAAGTGTGCGAGGGCACGTGAGGAAAAGAAGGGGCTCTCTAAGGGAAAAATGCAACCAAGGAAATTTGTGCTAATTGAACTTGAGTGCGCATAACCTTGAAATGGGGAACTGAGAGCCAGAATGTGTATACATGTTATCTAAATAACTAGGAGAGTTATTTGGATAACAATTTTGGTGAATTTCGGGGCCATCTGTCTGCTAGATGAAGAAGATCAGTAGCCTAAAGTATCCATTGGGCATGGAGTTTGCTTATGTAATTATGAAACTACCCTTGTAGTCACTTGAAGATCATTTCTTGACTCTATTCTAATCTTACAAGTGCTGAAATAAGATGTGTTCTAGAAGCAATGAAAGAGCGCGTGTAAGAAGCATGCTAGAAGAAATAACTATGTACAAACAAAAAATGTGTGCGCATCACACTTTAAGGAATTGAAACTACTCTAATATATACAACATGATGTAACAAACTTAATGAAAGGGTTTGAGATAGATCCCATTTACTAGGATTTGTAAAATGCCTCCATCAATATGAGTTAACTCAAAAGAGTTAGCTTCCTTGCAGGAACTGATGATGTATGGGCCACTCCAAAGTGCATCAAACTTTGAATGGTGCCCTAGTTTAGCTCTGTCAACATCCCATTTTAAAACCAAGTCCCCAACCTTGAAAGCTTGAGGCTTAGCCTTTTGTCGAACCATTTCTTTGTTGCTTGTTGATGTTGTTCTAGCTTGATCATGATAGAGTTCCTTGATTCTTCAAGATTAACCAGCTCTGCCATTCGATTTCTCTTTGGTTTGCACCTTCAAATTCCAGTTGTTAGGCAAGTGCTAATGAATTCAGCTCTAATGTCAAAGGAAGGGTAGCCTCCTTGTCCATAGACAAGCTTATAAGGAAAAGTTCCTATTGCCTTTTTAACTATGATTCTATCTGCCTAGAGTGCACATGAGACCTTTGTATGCCACTGTCTTTGGTTAATGTTCATTGTGCACTTCATGATTCTGATCAGGTTCTTGTTTGTTGATTCTACTAGACCATTTCCTTGGGGTAATAGTTGGAAGAAGTTTTCAGATAAATTCCTAGATTTAGAGCCCAATCAGTGATTTTAGTACTAAGGAAGGCTTTTGCATTATCAGAGATAATGGTTTGAGGAATGCCAAACCTTGTGACTATACCTTCGAGAAAGTCAAGGATGAATGACTCGGTTGATTCCTTGAGCATGACAACTTCTGTCCATCTGGTGAAGTAATCTATAGTTGTCAACACCCATTTGTGTCCAATGCTTGAAGGTGGATTGATCATGCCTATGAAGTCGAGACCCCATTGCGCAAAAGGTGATCTTCCTAGATTGGTCGAGAGGGGAAGCACTACCAATATTTTCTTTCCTATAAAGAAAGCAAATTCCTTGCATTTTGTGACCCACTTGTGTGCATCTGCAAATAGGGTAGGCCAAAAGATACTTGCCATTATGATTTTCATCATTGTAGTTTTGGCAAAGAAGTGTCCACCAGAGAATCCATCGTGAAATTCTACTAACACTCTTTCATCTTTGCACCATTGATACATCTTAACAACACGCCATCAACATTCTTTTTGAAGATAATTCCATCAATCAACACATAAGGATAGGTTGTAACCTCAGATGTCTTCTCTTTGTTTTATTTAATCTAGGAGGGTATGCGCCCTCGGAAAGGAATGTGATCATGTCCTTCATCCAGTCACGTGCGCTAGGGTCATGTCTCTATTCAAGTTCTACGCATGCGGGAGGTTTCATCTAGAAATAATGAAGCCTTTGGTTCACTCTACATGTCCTCAACAATCTTCCTATAGAGAGCATGTTACCTCTTACCAATTTTGTGGCCTTGATAGTCACATCATACTCCATGATTTTGGTCACCCATCATGCTCTTTTCTCACTGATTTTATGCTCCCATGATGAAGTCTCTAACATAAGAGTGGGAGACTAACACCTTGATATGATTGGTGGTAAGCATACTCTTGAATTTATTGAGCGCACACATGATGGAAAAGACCTGCTTCTCCATGTGATTGTACTTTAGTTCATAATCCTTCAGCGTTTGGCTGAAGAAAGCCACTGGTTATTCCAGCCCTTGTTCATTTTCTTATGTTAGGACAACAACAACACTCACATCAATGCCATAAGTATAAAGGATGAAATCCTTTGAATAATTCAGATTGATGAGTGTTGGTGCACAAGCAAATTTCTTGCTTGATTTTGTTGAAGTTTCTTTCCTTCCACTTTGTCCATCTCGATGGTTATGTCCTTTTTGAGCATCAAGGTGATGGGCGAACCAATCCTATAAAGTTAGGGATAAAACACCTAACAAAATTGATCTTGCCAAGGAAGGACTGTAGGGCCTTTTTGTGCGCTGACAGGGAAAGAGCTAGGATGGCTGAAATACACTCAAGATCAATTGTGATGTCATCCTTTGAAACCACATGGCCCAAGAGCTTTCCTTGCACCACCGTAAAAATTGCACTTCTTGGGGTTAAGAGACACCCCAAACTTCTACATCTCTCAAAATACTTTCTCTAAGTGCGCTATATGATCCACACTTTGTTTTGAGAAGACTATTATGTCATCAAGGTAAACCAAGATGAACTCATTGATGTAACCTTTGAAGGCAATATCCATGGTGCATGCTTGAAATGTGGCACCCATGTTTGACAGACCAAAGGGCATTTTTGATATGCATATGTTCCCCACTTGGTTGTAAATGTTGTTTTGAATTGATCCTCTTCCTTGACTAGGATCTGATTGAAACCTGAATACCCATCTAGCATGGATAATCTCTGCACGCTGACCACAGTTTGTAGAATATGCTCCATTGAAGGCAAAGGATAATGATCCTTTAGAGATGCCTTATTCAAATATTTGAAATCAACACAAATCTGATTTCACCATTCTTCTTATGCACTGGAACTAAATTTGTGACCCAGTAGAGTATTTGATGGGAAAAATGATTTTTGCCTCAATGAGTTTGGATAATTCCTTTCTCATGAGGGGATCTATCTTTGGATTAATTGGTCGTTGCTTCTGTCTGATGGGCTTGATACCGGATCAAGGTCAATGGAGTGTTGAGCAACACTTGGATCAAAACCTTTGAGGTCTTCATACTCCCATGAGAAGATATCACTATATTTTTGATAGAGAGAGATGAAGGCCTACTTTTTCTTCATGCACACAAGTCTTGTTGAGCAACAACTCTTTTCCACGCAATAGTGATTGAGAGCAGTATTTCTTGTGTGGCACGCATGTACCTTTATTCACCCTTGAACTCATCATTAGGGCTAAACATTTTCTTTAAGGTGACTAACCCTTTAGGAAACTTGTTTATCTTCAGTTGTATCACTTGGTCACCATAATGTGCATGTGTAAAGTCACTTGCATGCTTTGATGAGAACTCAACTTCATTATGGATAAACTAGATGATTTGCACATCATTGTCAAACACTTTCCAGCTTGGTGTTGTTGTCTAGAATGGATGTTCTAATCACCATATTGATGTGTTGAGTGTTTCCTTTGACAAAGTCCTCTAGCAGAGAGAACTATGAACCAAGCGTGGCCATCTGGTCAGCTTCTTTGTTCATTTTGCGTGGCACCACCTATATATTTAGAGCATCAAAGCTCTCAAGGAGGTCCCAAAATCTATGTTTATAAGCTTTGAGAAGCTTATTCTTTTTTTGGCATTTGTTGGTAACCTGGTGGATAACCAATTTTGTGTCCCCAAAGATCTGCAACACCTTAATTTTCTTCTTCTCAATAATGAGCAAGCCATGCACCAACGCTTCATACTCTGCCACATTGTTAGAACATGTGAAATGTAGCTTGTGCGTGAAGAAGAATTTATCATCCTTAGGGGAAATGAGAACCACTCCTGCTCCCGTAGTTTTCTACTTCTAGATCCATCAAATTACAACTTCCATAGACCCTGCTCAACTTTATTTTTCTTGAGCGCGTGCGGTAAAGCATAGCCTTTTCTTCTTCAGAATGCAATAAGTACCAAGCCTAGTTTCATAAGCTTCCAATTCTTTAACATATGGATCAAATTTATGGTGCCTCTCTACCCATTCATCAAGCACTAGGTCAGGAACAAAGGGTGGAAGAGACTTTCTCTTCAAGAACTGAAGCTTGTTCTTCTTAGATTAAACAATTGGCTTGGAGAGGGATGAGACATATGACTCTACATGATAGGAAAATATAGGCTCAACTTGTATGGTAAATTGGGTACCATACCTTGTCTTGAGTAACATATGAGACCAATCAGAAGACAAGTAACCACCCACTTTAGCAGTAAAGTCCTTGATAAGCATATGGAAAACAAAGGAGGTAGGTCAATGATTGACACATCTTGAGTTATTGTTAGGCTTGGACATACATGGAGGGTTAACTCAAGATCCTTGATGACTCCTAAGGTGGTGAAAATTGAGCCATCAAGTTGCAGGACTCCTTTAGACAAAGGGCTATATTTTAGACCTAAGACATCAACTATTTTCTTAGGCATAACAAAAGTACTAGTGCCTGAGTCAATCATGCAATTATGCACTAGGTGTTTGCCTATGATCAAGGACATATAGAAGGGTGGGGTTTTAATAACTTTACTTACTTGTTTCTCCTCTTCTTGGCAGATATTGATAGAAGTGCATGGTTTCTCTGCATATAGCTAGATCAACACGTAGGAGTTGTGCTGAGTTTCATGCAATATATCTTGCTTTGAGATGGAATGGTCAGGGCATCCCACATTATGACATTTATGTTTGTTCTCTTCATCTAGTCAACAATGCTAAATGGAAGGCCCCATGTCTTATGCATTTGGGGAACAACATCCCTTCTTGATTGTTAAGGCGCAAGCACTGGAATTTAGCTAGAGAAGAGGTTTGACCTACCAAAGGAGGGCACGTGCTCCTTGAAGGAGATTTGCATGGGGCCTCTTGCATAGGGAATTGATCACTTTTAGTACTAGATGCCTTTTTGCATCTTTTTCTTATGAGGATCTACTTGCATTATTGGGAGTGAGACACTGCACCTGATTCTAATATTCTCTTCTTATATCTTGTGTTGTTCATAACTTGGGTGTGCATTTTGTTTGTATCTTCTCTGTAGCTTGGTTGATTACACAGAAGTCCTCCACGCTCCAAATAACATCAAGTTTTTCTTTGGAGGAGCTTTTGGTCTTCCTTGGTTATTAGCTTCAGGGGCACTTGTTGAGGGCTCACAAACTGAAGCATTCTAGATCATGAAACTTGGGCACACACGATATTGACATTGCAATGATATTAGATGTGAGGCATGTTGCAAGGGAAGCACCATTTTGACTTTTGTGCCAATTTTTTTGAACTGGAACAAGAGCACTGACTCAGGTCCGGTGTTGGAAGAGAAGGCGTGGGAGGAACAACTTGCAAGGGAAGATGTGCATTGGGATGTCATCTATCATTTTACTGGTTGGGCACGTATCTTTGATTTCCATACTGATTCCACCAAGGCTGATTTCTTTGACCATGCGCCTGATTATAATTTCCTCTATAGGCTTGCGCCTGTTGCTTTTCTAATGATATGAATTTGTTTGATAAATTTCTAATCATGGCCTTTAACTCTTCATCTTCCTCTGTGTTTTGAGAGTAGGATGTTGAGGAAAATGGATGTGTGCTTTAAATAGGAACAGGAATAGAGGCCACAAGAGGTTGGGGTGCTTGTGACATTTCTGGGAATAAGGGCATAGGCGGTCTAGGAGCTATCTTTCCTACCTAAATAAGACTATTTTTGCCCTTACTACAATATTATAAGAAACTGGTAAAGTCCTACCTCCCATGGATTGGATCATAACTAAAATATCACTATTGAGCACCTTCAAATAATACAGAAAGCATGTTGGGTTGTAGGTCTTACCACAAGAGGGATTCTATCCCAAGTCTTCTGAAATCTGATGTTGAAATCAGTCATCTACTCATTGGGTGCCCTCCTTGTTGTTGTCAGTTGCTCCACTAGAGATAGGTGATCTGACTTATCTTCAAAGTAATTGCAAATATTTGTTCCCTCTCATCCCAGTGGTGATAGATCCAAGTCTCAAGCCTCGGTACCATTGAAGTGTTTTACCTTTGAAAGAGGTTGTAAGTAGCCTGACTGCTACATCATCATGTGTGATTAGATAAAGTGAACACACGTTTGCTATATCCTGGATATGCTCCTGAGGGGTGACTTGATTTTCACCAGTAAAGTATGGAATACTCTTTGATGTGCCATTTGGCATATCATGTTACACAACCAATAAGCAAGGGACTCCCTCCAACAAAGTTTACAAAGTTTCTTAGTGGAGGAGGTTTCTGATGTGCCATTATATGGTGCTCAGGTTGTTTATTTTGAGGAGTTGAATGGGTGCATCGTCGTGTAGGAGATGGAGATGTGTGTACCTATTTTCTGGAATGAAATCTTCTTGAAGATAACTAGAGGTACTCAAAAGAATCTTCAACTACTTGTACTTCTTCTTGTGTGCACTCTTCTCATGAAAGGAGCTCAGACTACTAAAATAGAGATCTTAAAATATTGGGAGTCACCAGATGTGTTGAAATGAGCCTCTAAAGGCTAAAACACTAAGTCCACACACCAAAACTTAGAGATATGAAATTTGAGCTTTCAATGCTAGTCCCACCGGGCGTGCCAAAAACTGTTGGTTGCTCAAATGTGCACCCGTCTCGGATCTTAGAAGGGCCGAGGTGTTTGAGACCACAATGGAATTGTCCCCAAGTTGTGGGACCTTACGCGCTTGGGACGGATCTCCGGAGAAGGCTAGTTCCTCTATTTATTTCTATTACTATTGCTACTCCTAGTGCTAAAAGGGGGAAACTAAGATAATAATGCCAAGGGACCAGGGATAAAAGGATGACATGAAAGGAAACTACACTAAAAGGTGATAACACCATAAAAGAGGGATGACCACTATTTATTCTGAGTGAGAACGAAAGGAAAATGCCCGAAAGGAGGCTAGACATGAGTAAGACGAGATGAACACATATTCATCATATCATTCTCATGGAACACAACCAAATAAGGAATTGTAAGGGACATGAAATAACATAACTGCCAACACAATGCAAAAGAAAAGGAAAGAAGAAGGAATGCAAACATGTTAGGACAAAGAATAGTCACAAAACAATGCTTCTATTACTTCTAGAAATGCACAAAGCTGTTACAATGATGAAGGAGGCCGATATCCACATGTAAGAGCCAGATCTAGAGGTATACAACTCAAAATACATAAAGTATGGAGTCCTTAGAAAAATGCGTAAGGATCTAGAGTGTCTAACATAACAAATGAGTCTATCTCTTACATTTATAGATGAATCCATGGAGGAAGAAGGGAAGAAGGAGGAAAACCTAAATTTGAAACACAACCACCAATAAGAAGCATTCAATGCCTGCAAATCCACCTAGAGATATGTGAAATACACTTCCCCAAGCCTGTTTGGCATGTTGAAGAAGAAAGGAGGGCAGATCATATCAAATCGGGTGGTTGGAGCAATCATATTTGCTCATCAATGCTCAGAAATATGTTTTCCCATTTCTCACCTACCAGATCTGCCAAGAATTTGAATTTGAATTTCTAGCATCAGTAGTGATGTTAGTAGCTTTCGACAAGTCCAGTGCACGCCGATCTAAACTCTATAGCAAAAGATACATCTATTAGAAGATGTTAGAGTCATCGAGCACACACAAAACATGTGGCTTGTGCGATTAGGTGAGATGATGGCCAACAAGCAAAATATTTTTGTTTTTGCCACGTGTCACTTGCTGATTTGTTTGCAAGGATTTGACACCTGTTGGTGAGCTTTGGCTGGTTACGTGGCACACTTAATCATGTCGAAAGATGATCTTGACATAAAGGGGCGCAAAGGAGGGTGTGAGGGAAGGGTGTGAGGAGAAAGCGAGAGGAAGGCACGAGAAGGGCGCGTGCGTGACACACCCTAGGAAATGAGGCAAATTGGTGGGCGAGAGAATGTATGGTCAAGGCACAAACATTACAGAGTGATGGGCGTGGGGAAGGAGTGTTGACAAAGAGGAAAAGGTAAATGGAAGAAGAGAACATAAAGTGCATGAGGGCGTGTGAGGAAAATAAGGGGCACCAGGAAAACGTAACCAAGGAGTTGTGACAATTGAACTTGAGTGCGTGCAACCTTGAAATGGGTAACTGAGAGCCAAAATGTGTATATAGGTTATCCAGATAACTAGAAGAGTTATTTGGATAACATGATCTTTGTAGTGTCTTAGTTTTTGGGGTGATCCGATGCCAACCGACCGAAGTAGTGTAGAGAGGCACACCCACTGTAACCTCTAAGCATGTAATTGTTTCCTTGAAATGCCAAAGGACACCAAGTCATGTAAAGGCTATTGTGTATAGAGTTCATAGATTGGTTTGAACTCACTCACTATATGTAAACCCACAATGACAAGGGCGAAGTGCACCGCACCGAACCGGTGTAAATACGTTGTGTTAGTATGTAAAACCCTTAATGATGCCCCCCTCTTTGGGGGTGCATATAATGTCATTTAAAGGAGAATGTGACCCCATAAGATGACCCATCGCACTCTGGCCTATAAAATTCTACCTTAAGGGGAAAGGAAAGCACTTGGTAGAAACAAAGGTGCAAAAAAAGGGGATGGCTAGCTAAAACAAGTGTTAGTCCAAAAACACATGCATGCAATAAGACAAGTGTAAAATATCCAAAAATGTAGTAACTACCAAACAAAGTAGTGTAAACACACAAGAAAAGAGGTAGAATGCACAATGTATGTTACAAACATGGGACATCACTCACGATGTCGTAAGACACGCAAGGCCGTCATGGCTGCAAACAATAAACAAGTGTGTACACAAGAAAAGGGCAAAGCCCACATACAATGGAAAATAATGGAAGACAAGTATAAAAAAACAAACAAGGAGTCATGGAAACATGTAATCCTACAAAACAAGTGTTACACATGGAATACTGTTAGCATGTTAGAGTAATAACCAATATGTCAAAGCGTGTATGATCAAGTAAATGTAAGATGCTAAGTACAAAATGAAACAATAACACCTAGATAAGATGAATGTGGATGCCCCCAACGACTAGTATAGGAAGGGTAGAAGGTGAGCATCCATGCTTCGCATAAAAAGTCCTGTATCTACGATCACACTAAACAAAGGCATGAACGTGCATGTGTGTATGATATAGATAATGAAATATAAGAAATCAATATAACATGTGTAATAAAGTGACCGTGAAAAACAATAAAAAGCAAGATTAAATGCCCCCAAGACAATGCAATATGTTGTGGATGAATGGAATGAAATGCAAGATGGAATGATAGGAGCAACGTGCCCCTCAAGTGTATGGAAGTATATGCAATAAGGTTCATTTTGTTTCCCCTCTCAGTAGTCAAGAATGAATCGTAAACAAGAGTGCACCATTTTTGTGTGTCTAGCACACTACGATGAGTGTGTATATGTAACTGATGATGGGATGCAACATGTGGAGAGATGCGCATGGACCTTATAGCCTAATAGTATACCACAATTATATGAGATGAAGTGTGGAGTGATGATTTAGCCCTAAGTGTATATCACTATAAGATAAATGGGTGAGTGATGATTTAGCCCTAAGCATATATCACTATAAGATGTAAGGAGGATATGGTGATGTAATCAAAGGTGTATATGACTAGAAAATGATGGAACAAGTGACGATTTAGCCTACAATGTATGTCACTACGAGATGAATAATAAGGGAGTGGTGATGTAAACTAAGGTGTATACCACTACAAAGTGATAGAATAGGTGACGATGTAGCCTAAAGAGTATGTTGCTAAGGTGGAAATGTCGCATGGTGAGTGTAAGGTCCATTTGATCGGCACTCCCTTATTAAGGGCACTAAATTATTAATAGAATGAAAAACAACATGTCTAAAACCAATAAGTAACATTTAATACTTTCAATGAAAATGTTACAACTTGAGTACTTCAAATCTATTCATAATTTATAAATCTACATACATCTATATATATCTACATATATAAAACATGTTAATAAAAATTCGTTAGTGAAATAATGATGGCATTTCTTCCCATATATAATCACTACAAATATTAGAGTAGATAAAACCCACTAATCAACATAAGCATGTCCATAACATTTTTGATATTCATGGCTAGGCTTGAAGATAAAATCATTAACCTATGCGAACATTAATAGCAATATATTAGGAAATCCATTTTTTCATTCATAATTCAATAGCTAATAGAGTTTAAACAATGCCTTGTTCAAAAGGAAAGTGTTTTCACCATTTTTGATATTCATGGCTAGGCCTAAAGATAAAATCATCAACCTATGCGAACATTACTAGCAATATATTAGGAAATCCATTTTTTCATTCATAATTCAATAGCTAATAGAGTTTAAACATTGCCTTGTTCAAAAGGAAAGTGCTTCTAGGAAAATATGGGTGATTTGAATGCTAAAATAAGGGTATCTGGACTTGAGAATGCTCTAAAACTGAAATTGTGACTTGAGAATCTTCCGAGGCGAAACAATATAATAAGGCATGAGTGGATGTATTATCTTGACATGTTTGTACACTTTTGTAACTACTTAGAACTAAGTTCTGTGAATTTATGGTTTTTTCTCTTATCTAGTTTTCTTTGTCACTCTTTATCAGTCATTGTCAATCACACTGTGAGGGGATCTAAATAATCTAGTCAATATTTTAAACCCTAACCATGGGTGAAGTCTTGTAAAAAAAACATTAGTTTGGTTGTGGGCACCACCGACATCGAACTACTCCAAAGAGGCCTCAAACCACACATTATTCTCCACCTAGCATGTGATATCTAGTTATAGTGTAATCAAATTTGACATCCGTTGACAATTTTTGACTTGAGTTTCTCTCTTTCAATCTACTTGAGTGAGTGACATTGAGTGCTTGAAAATGTGAGAAGTTGTCCTCTAGACCTAGTGGGAAGCTTTAAACCTATAGATAATGCCACCTTAATAAATGTGCGAGAGATATTTTTAAAAAGTAGGGAGCTTTGGGTGGATTTTGCGCTAGCTTTTATAATAGTAATCCATAAGAGTGATAATTACTAAATGGGGTGAGTTTCACTTACTTATATGTGTTTCCAAAGGTTATTTAAGTTGCAGTAAGGGCTGACCGAGGAGGATTAAGTTACCGAAGAATAATGTCTTATAGAAACTTTGGAACCAAAGTGAGCAAGGTTAAAATTGTACATTAGGGTTGGGACCGTACAAACCTACTATATATTTTTACATAAGAGTGAGAATATACAATGTAAAGTTTTAAAAAGTGGATTTTTGTTGTTGTTTTCATTCATTCAATTCTTATAAAATGTCAACATATGAGTGTACAAGATCAAGCAATCTAGACAATAGACCTAGGTATGTACCGAATGTGAATGGGTAAAGTGCACTTTGAGAAAGAGAGCATTGTCAAGAACAATAGTTTCAAAGAGTAGAATTACCAAACTTGAGTGTATACATTTCCCTCCTTTAAGTATGAAATGAAATTACACACTTATAAGAAAACATACCTAAGCTGTAGATATGTTTTATCTTCACTTGATGTTTATTTTTCTAGATCCCATTGTATTGGTGTTGGCACACTCCATGATGAAACCTACAACACATAGTGTAGTCAATGTCCATGATAAATAATTAAAATTTAACTCAAATGTAAAAATGTAATGTAAATGAAATTTGAAACTGTAAATATTAAAATAAAGAGATGCAAAATGTGGAAAGAATGCACATGTTTTTTTACGAGAGGAAGAGTTTCATGTTCTTTACTTTTACTTGAATATTTGGATTGTTGAAATTTGTTAAAGGATTGGGAGAGATCATTCCCTAATTATGCCAAGGAGATACTATATTATTTGGTGTATGGAACCCAACACATGAATGTCAAAGATAGAAGAATAATGAGGAACCCAAGCACCCCATGCAAGAAGAAGATTGTATATGAAATTCATTCTGTAACTCTATTATCTTCCCCCTTAGGTATAAGAGGAGAGGAAGGACTACCTATGAAGAGCCTAGTCATTTTTATACCTTCCATAACCCCGCTGACCACGGTGTTTTAGATGGATCTAGGACCATTTTGTAAATTAGGACACACAATATAAAAGAGAATGAATTGACCCCATACTCTCCCCATGTACCACATAACTCAATAGAAACTAAATATGACTAAAATATGTTGAAATGTAGATAGAAGAAGGAGACCCATGCCCCAATATTCCTAAAATTAAAACTAAAATTGAGTATTGTAGAGAAGAAGGAATGAAACATTTCATGCCCCCTGAAATTGATCTGAATTGAGTGATCTAAGTCTAAAATTGTGCCAAAAACTTGTACCTGTAGGTGAAAATCTGAAACTATTGAGAAAATTGTTGAATCGTCCCCAAGGAAACAATACATTATTTACCCTAAGCTTACTTTTTCTTATTTTGTGTCGATGTTATTTTTGAGTGAGTTTTTCATGTTCTTACCTACATCTAAGCCCATAAGTTTATCTATGTTTGTTATAGGTTTAGAATATACTCAGATGAATTCCCCCTCTTTTGAGGTACATGTGATAAAGAGTTTGAGCATGTAGCTCAAAATAATAGATGTGTAACCATGTCTGATAAGTTTGATAATCTACATAGAAAAAACATGAAGGGCTGATGTGGTGGCCACCAAGAAGAACATGTACATGTCAAGAGGATGCACATGGTGAATACCATGGCCTGTAATCAAGAGTAACAATATAAATAATAATAATAATAACAACAATGACAATAAAACAACTAGTAGTAATCAACAATAGTAATGGATATGTAAGTGAAAAGATAACAAAACAAATAGTGTCACCCAAAAGGATTAACATATTGTAAACATGGGACACCCATGATATCGCAAGACAATCAAGTCCCTTGAGACTATAATCAAGTAATGTCATACAAGAAGGAATGATTCCATAAACATTGGATGCCCATGCGGTTTCACAAGATAAACAAGGCCCTTAGGCCAAAATCGAAGTAGAAAAAAATTACCTACACATTCAACAACAAACATGTATAGAAAATAAGAGTATCGTAATGTGATGAAAACACATAGTAATTTTTATAGAAGAGAATGTGAAACCAAAATTTGTCAACACCGCACAAGACATGTGTTAGTCATGTTAGTTCAAAAGATAACAAATACATTATGTATGTAATCAAGCATAATGAGGAAGTGAAAAGGTATTATAATGAAATAATAATACCTGGTTTGTGTGGAGGAATACCCTTAAAGAAAGTATGTAAGGAACAATGGTATCTCCCATAAGCATGTATCAATTTGTATGTCCTGCATCATGCTCAATATACCTCGTCAATGCATATGTGTAAAGAATAAAAATGATATCTATCAAACCACAAAGATAAACAATATGTAGAATGTAAAGTGTAAACAATGTATGTTAGCTAAATAGGTCTTGATTTTTGTGTTTTTAAAAATATGTGGATGTTTTTGCTTTTTTGATTATATCATTATTTTTGGAATTTTCTAATTCATATCTATGTACAATAAGTGTAAGGTGAATGAAAAATATCTAATGGGAAACTCCTTAGGAGGTTCATAGTTCTTAGGAAAATGGAGTCTTAGGCCTTAGTTGTGATTCAAATGCAAGGGATGTCATAGTGGTGATGTGTATCAAAGAATACTTAAAAAATAATTAGGTCACTCAAGTAGATTTTGGAATAGTGTGTGTACTATATGACTTTGAATTGATATTTGTGATTAGGATATTATGTCCTAAAGAGATTATAATCAATTGATATTGATTTTGGTTGATGTGTGAAATCCATTGTGATAGAAGAGATATGTCCTAATAGGAATAACAAACATATTGGAAATGTGACCCTTACCAAAGTATGCAGAGGCATGCAAAAGAAAACCTATTCTTGGAAAATAAGGAAGGGATATCCATATATTTCTTTGAGTATTGGATAATGAGTCATATAGTGGTGCATGTGGATGATATAAGGTAAATTTATTAGGTATAAGTATGTGTTAGAGCATTATACTTGTAGATATAGGAAGGAAAGTCCACTTTAGACAATGAATCTATTGATCATAGGAAAATGTTGTTGGATATGAGAAGGAAGTTTAGATTTATCGATGTGAAAATCCTCGGGACCATTAGGGATAAGGAAAAAATCATCAACATGAACAATATGTATAGATGTGGCCTTACGATCCAGCCTAGCTTATTGTGGGAAAATAGAGATATCCATAAAAGGCTTAATAGGAGGGAACTTATGATTTAGGATATATGTGCCTATAATGGTAGAGATCCACATATTAATAGGCAAGTCATTGATACTTGTTTTTTGATAATCTATAATAGATGTTGTCATGCTAGTAACATGTGTGGAATAATGTATATTGTTTTTGTAGTCAGTATTGATAGGTGGAATAGAATCTATATCAATTTTTTGTGAAGGATTAAAGATATTTGTAAAATCCATTATCATGTTACCCATATATCGTAGTTGTGCATGCTTTAGATGTTCTGATGCGATGTGTAATGGCTTAGGTGTAATTGATAGTTCTTTAGTTTGTACAATAGTAGGATGTGATGTTGCTATTGAGGTTGGTACTTCCAAAGGAGGTATGTCATTCTTATTCTCTTATTGAATAGGTGGCTCTTATATTATTGGATAAGTTGCATCATTTGATATTGCATTATGTTCACTAGACATAGATGGATCAGATTTAGGAACCCATGTAGATTTTCAAACTTGATATGAATGTGTAGTAGAATGTTTTATATAGCAAATAAAATAAATCTCTTATGCTAAAATTGTTAGAATTTTCATTATAAAGAATAAAAATCATTATCAAATGTTTATTAATTCTATGATAATTGTAAAATGGTTGACATTTAATTTTAGTAAGCCAATAACGAAGGTAGTAGTGAGTAGGTAACGAAGTGATTAACGATTATTGAGTAGCTCAAATAGAATATCATGTTGTCAAACCAAATAGGTGTTTGCTAATGTAGGAATTTGAATTCACTTGTAAGTGCACATGTATCATGCATGCTTGTGTGTATAACATGGATTCTCTAATTGTTTGCATTGTAAGGCACACTAGGTCTATGAATCATCTCAATGGTGAATTTATCCTGGGAGAAATTTGGATGAGGGATCAGTAGAGACCCCAAGACAGCTAAGGAATCAGCCCTGGTGTTTCTTTCCCTTGGCATGGCTTCAATGGAAAAGGCATCAAGGAACTCAATGGAATCCCAAACCAGATTCCTGTAATGTTTCAACCTTCTATTCTTCACTTGAAAGAGATCTCTGACCTGTTTTTCAATCAACTCTGCATCTCCACGAGAAAGGAGATTCTTGATCCCCATCTCTTTTGCCATGCTTAAAATGAGGATGAGAGCCTCATATTCAACTGTATTATTTGTGTTTTTGAATTGGAGCTTGAAGGAGAAAGGATAAATCTTCCTTCAGATAAATAAGCACCACACCAGCTCCAAAACCAGCTGAGGAGCAACTCCAATCAAATTCCAAATTCCAAGCACCATTAGGATCAAGAAGCACTTCCTTAGGATGGTTAGCCTCATCTTATGACATGATCATGTAGTTACCATGACCAATGTCCTCATAAAGTATTTGTGCCTTTGGGTCATATGTTTTTGCACAATATATTTAGTTTGTTTCTCAAGAAATAGCTTCTTCATTTTCCCATTCACTGGAATAAGAGAATGTGACCAATCCATCATGATTTATCCTCCAACATCTTTGCAAAAATTTCTACTCAGTAGCATGCCATAGGAAGGAGGAATATCAGCTACCAAAATGGTGGCTAAAACTCTATTCTCTGGCAAAGCAGTAAAGGCTACTTGTGCATCCTTGATTCTTCCAACCAATGGCACTTCTTTACTTTCCATTGAGTAACATGAACCAAAATTCTGGGTTAGGGTATAGCCTAGGGCATGAGCTACCTTAGCAAGCATCACATTATCTGAAGAACCATAATCAATAACACAATTGTTGAGTTTGTGGCCAACTATGAGGAGAGTGACATAAAATGGTTTGATCTTCTCATCAGATGAAGTGACTGCTGCCACAAGGCTTGGTTGAGATGAAGGAGAAGGAGTGGGCAAGAGACCTTTAGAACCATGGGATGAAGGCTTGGATTTGGAATTTACAAAGTCTACCATCTTAGTAAAGGCCTTGGGATGGGTTTGGTAGAATTTGGCTTCTGAGATCTAGATCTTAGTTTTCTTGAGATGGTCAATAATGTCAAAAGAACCAGAGGTAGATGGAGCATCATTGATAGGAGTAGATGAAACTTTTGACTTATCAACTCTATCATTTGAAGGACAAGAATTTTAGGAGCAGAAATAGAGGAGGAAGGAACAACAAAACCTACCTTAGGTGTGGAAGAAGTTGGAATAGGAGCTCCTCTCCTTGTAATCATTGGAATGGCTATAGGAGGTTCCTTAGATCTTTTAGTAGGCTACACCACTTTCTCCTTCTTGTTGGCTTGCTCACAAGTCATGACAACATATGATTCATTTTTCATCTCTGCAACTCTTTCTTCATAATCATTCTCTTCATCTATACCTTCAGTGGTGAGAAAATGGACATGAGATCCACTCAACTCTTCTAATTCTTCATCAACTTCCTCTTCATGTTCTTCACAGATTTCATTATCCTCCTCGTCATCAAGCTCCAACACTTCACATGTTACATTGACTAGAAATTTAACAGTGGGCCTTCAATTGCCAATCTGGTCTGAGGAGAGGGCAACTAATTCCTGGGCTGAAAGTTCTTCCTAGGAACATCCTGATAAGGAGCATGCTAGGCTAATTGCTTCTTGAGAGCAATGAGATCATTATCAAGTTTATGTACTAAATAATCTGCATTAGCTCTAGGATAAGATGTGGAAGAAGAAGATGCTTTAGATTTAGATGATTCTCTCCTTAGCTTGCCAGACATGATTAGATCATCTTCAACACTGACAACAAATCTCTGATCAACATCCAAAGTGGCAAGATTAGCTCTTCTAAGTGCATAGCTCACTTCAAAAGTTGGGCATTAAGGAAGAAACATTTCTGAATCTGATCCATAGGGTATGTGTTTTGTGGGATCTTGTTAACCAACCTGTTGAATTTGGCCACAAATTCCCTCATGGGATCATGTGACTCTTTCTTGATTTGAGAAATCGGGCCAAGAGGGCATGTACATCCTTAGTAGGTTTGAAACGCTACTCAAACTGGTCGTCATGGTGTTCCAATTGGTGATGGATCCAACAGGGAGATGATAAAACCAATCAACAACATTATCTTACAATGTCTCTACAAAAAGTCTAACAAAGATATCCTCATGTTCAACTCTGAGAACACCACAAGAAACAATGAAGGCTGCAATATGCTCATCTGGATGAACCTTCCCATCACCTTTGAATTTAGGGAAATTCTTTCTATTGCCTCTAGGCAATTCATGCAATGGATGGGGAAGAACAAGAGGCCCAACCCTTTGTCCCCAAGGTAGAGGAGCTTCCATCCTTGGAAAGATTGTTTGGAGAGGAACTGAAACACAAGCGAGAGTTAAAGCATGCAAATTAGGACTGATTTGATCTTGAGGGATGTCCCTCCCAAAATTTTCATCTCTAGTAGGAGGAGTGCTTGCAGATCTTATTCCTCTTTTTTTCTTGATGAAGGGAGAGAGAAACCTTGATGATCCAGAAGTTGGAAATGAGGGTCTTCTTCCCAAGAGTTCTTACGCCCAGTGTATCTTGGAGTCGCCGAGATAAAATATTATCAAGAAGTTGTTATTTAAAAACTAGAATCCATTTGCAATGAATTCCCAACAGAGTCACCAAAAATGTTGGGTTTCATAATGGAACATGGCTAGAAACCATAGTCAGGGGACAAACGTGTCCCTCCTCTTTAATGGGAGAGGTTCCCTTATTGAAAGCAGGAAAAACAAATGTACAAATATACAACTCTCAATGTTTGGACCTTGATATTTTGGAATGTTTTCATACTTAAAAGATTATCAATATGAAGGATTGGAAGAGTAGAGATGAAGAAGGAAGAAAACAAAAATGTTTTCAGGAGATATAGGTAGCATAATATATCCTTACTCACATTGAACCAAAAAAATATAGAAAAGATAAATCACTTCATCACCAATGCAAATCTGCAGACACAAAGTTCTAAATATTACACAGACAAGAACACAAAGTTTCTTTTGAATGCAAAGACAAATGATCCATTGAATCAAGCAAGGAGAGAGAGATATATAACAGAGGAAATGAGAAAGAAAGCTTCTGTATTGAATTACTTCCAAATTTACAACATTCCTAGAAAACTAGAATCCTTTTTTCCATGGCCAAAACATGTTCTTATAACAATTCGTGTACATCCATACTTTGTCCCCAAGAAAAGAATATCCAAAAGGAATAATGTTTGTTGTAGATCCACTTTTGGAAAGTGACATGAAACAAACACACTCATGAAAACTAGAGGTTCAAAAAGGTGAATATTTCATCATTTTGAGCATGATTACTTTAGCGGGGGCATCTCATGATTTTCTTCTTCATGTGGTCCTGCCATTTCCACCTTTTAACCACTTTCATAACACTCAAGTGCTTACTGGTAAGTTTTCCCCCTTTTTATTGTGTATGCCCGATAAAATATGTTTTTGATAATCAAACTTTACATTTCTTTAAACTTATCGATTTGGCTCCACAACAAACCAAAAATGCATCTCATGAATAAACGACAAGGAAACAGAGAGAGAAGAACAAATAATGGTTCACATTTGTATTCTTTGGAGCTTTGGTTTGTTAATGGTGTCAAAAACTAGATGAGTGCGTTTCAACCACTCTTTCCCTCTGTCAACTTTGAAATTGGACCCTACGCGTGGCAAGATCCAAGCAACGACGGGCCTAGGAAAAATCCTCGTTTTAAGACATTTGGGAGAAAAAGTGCAATTTCTCATTTTGCTCCGCCGACCCGCCTTGATTTTTAACATGAACACATGGCACACCCTGATTGGAAATGGGGTCGTAGCTCAAATTCTCATTTTCCTCCGCCAACTCACTGTCCCAATTTCATTCTTCAACACATGGCATCACTTGATTGGTTGCATGGGATGTGCTTCACTTTTATACTTTATCTATTTTGAAAAGGGGAAAAATTCCAACTTTTCCCCTAAAAGTTCATGCCTCCGCCGTTGACTTTTCAATATAGGCCACGTGTCCCTTTCTGATTCACTATGGGCCTCAACTCAGAACTTATCCCTTCACATGAGCGGGGCCACGGGTCATTTTAGAACTTTTCGCCCTTTGTGGAAACAAAGCTAAAATTCCTAAAGTCCTCCGCCGGTCCGCCAAAGCGCATATGAACTGAAAAATAGCCACGTGTCCCTTTGCGTGAGTGGGGCCATAGGTCATTTTAGAAATTTTCACCCTTTCACCATAATGCCTTAGAGAATAAAATGGATCCATCACCCCGAACTTCGCCAAAACCATCCAGTAGATCGGGGACCCACGAGGATGCGGGACAAATCTGACATTTTTCCAAAATCACCAAAAGTGATAAGTTCAAAAGGAACCCATCCGGCTGCATCCAATGAGAAGAAAACATGTAGCTTCACCTTCTGAGAAAGAATTTGATGGGGAAAAGAATGTAGAAAATTGTAGAGAACGGAAAACACCATTTTTGCACCCGATGAAGATTTTCTTTCTGCACAAGGTTAATATGCGAAGAATGCAAGTTTCCGCATCCTTCAAATGCATAAAAGAAGATCATAAACCCCCTCCCATCCATGAGAAATAGATAGAACATTATAATGGTGCAGACTGAGGAAATGCATAAAACATCGTGGGGGATCAAAATGAGCACTTGAGGGCTCAAACACAAATTCCTCCATGGCAAGACTTCAATTTTCACAAAATTAGATTTCAAAAAAGGGGGGAAAATTGAGGGGACAACGAGATAAGAAGGCAAGTCAATTTGCAACCACATTGTAGTGCCCCACACATAGTCGGTACATAAATTATGACCCTCACCAGACAAAGTGGTATACTATGATGTGTTGTGTGGTACCTTGTTAGCATAATTTCACATCCCAAAGTTTGAGAAGTAGAGAATTAACACACTCAAGGACATAAAACAAGGCTTGTCTAAAAGTGTTAAAGAGTATGATACGATATTTTAGACTTTATTGTCTAAAATCTCTTATGACATCCACCAGAGCTATCATGCATAATGGTTTTGTGAAGTTTATTAACAATATTCTTGAGATCTGCACACAACATCACTAGGTTGTGTGGACATTGGAGTAAGCTCATTCCTTAAATCCTAGATTGTAACCATGGCTACTTAGCTAGAGAAGTTATATTCTAACTCATCACACGAGACTCATAATGGACTCGGTGAATGAATTGTGATGTAGAGGGGCATACAAAAAGATATATATCTAGGTAGGAATGTGTGCACGCCACGATAGTTTGTGATATTTTCCACAAGAATTATTATTTCTACAACTATCCACTTTCCTAGTGCACTATGCGAGAAGAATATTTCCTTGTATTGCAAGATTTGTGATGCGCACACAAATGACATAGCTAATTTTTTTATTGATAAAATCCACGAGGCTTGTGACACGAGTACGTCATACTAACACAGAAAGTAGCTCATGAGCGCATGATGGACATAATAATGATAGGTGAAATAATGACAATGGAGGCTTTAGAGGTGGATATCGTGGAAGAGGCTATGGTGGTTATGGAGGTAGGTTCACTCGAGGAACATGTTATACATGTGGATCACTAGACCATTATCAATGTGAACGTTGTTAAAACCAATCTTGAGTATATTGTGGAAAGGTGCATAAAGTTGAGGATTACCTAGATTTATATGCCCATATGTGAAAAAATAAGAAGGATAAAGGTGTTACCATGATTGAAGTCAAATGTGCTAAATAAGGAAAGTAGACACCCAAGACATTGGAAAAATTAGATCTACCATTATTAGCTACTATGCACACATGAAGCAACATGTGCATGTGCAAGAAAATTGAAACCACTCATCAGGCGGGAAGAGGTTGTGTAGACAACAAAGTACCTAGATGCAGTCAACAAAAGGAGATATTTTAAGAGATAATGGACGTCACTAGAGATCTTCGGGGGAGATACAACATATTAAAGAACAACGGCATGCGAGAGAATTCTCAAAGTGTGTTGAGATACCTCAGAAGGATGTTGATGACCTTAGAGAGGTATATAAGATGCTCAAACACAAGAATATCATACCTCTATTGGGAAAATGGTTACAAGAAAAGGTATTATGTGCGAGAATTAGAGAGGGAGTGCCAAATCCTCCATGTTAATTTACCACCGTAGGATCATGAGTACGATAAGGAAATCACATTGGATGTTGTGATTGAGAGTTAGTTAGTGAGTAACATTTTTATTGATATAGGTGCATAAGTCAATGTACTTATACTTTATGCACTGGAACCAAATGGGAAGGTTATCATTTTAATGTTCTTCAAGTGTGTTGTATATGGAAAACAAGAAAAGGTCCATGCCCATTGGAGTATTTAAAAATGCCACTATCACCGTAGAATGAGAAAAATTTAAAGGTGACTTTGAGGTTTTGGAGCTAGCTAAAGCAGACAACTTCCCTGCACTACTAGGTCATCTTTGGTGTTATGCTAGTAAGACAAAATTGCACATGCAAGTTTCAATAATAATGAAGAGAATTTTGTGATCCCAATGAATGATGTGAATACCATACCTTACATAGATGCATTAAGTGAAGAAGACCTTGACTAGATCTACGCACATACAGTACATGACCCGAGAATGTTGACCCATAAAGGAGGGCATGCTTTTTTGGGGAGACATGTAGTCCATTATCAACATTACCAATGTTTCTTGTGATAATTGGGATCATATGATGTACGAGATGGTTGGCCACAAATTTTGGGGAAGAGTTACAAGATTGATTCGGTCACGGCTAGTTAGATGGATGTGAAAGACCAATTTTCCAAAGTATACCGAGAAGAGAAGCTCGAGATACTTCTTATGCGTAATGGAGGTACATCTACGAACAAAGGGGATAAGAGGAATATCTTGGTTTACTCCCTAAGAGGTATAGTAGTGCACTTTGGTGGGTCTGCGTAATGGAGGTACATCTACGAAACAACGGGGATAAGAGGAATATCTTGGTTTACTCCTAAGAGGTATAGTAGTGCACTAGTGGGTCATGCATAGAGACAACTTGTTAGGTTGGCGCGAGATAAGAATTTCCTTCTTAACAAGGTTTGTCAGGAATAATATTCCTTCACACATATTAGAGTATGATGGGAAGACCTCTCCCATGTCACACATTAAAAATTGTGAAATGAATTGGATGCAAGGCCAAGATGCACTCCAACCATTGTTGTGGCTACACAAGTTCTATTCTACACTACACATATGCACATACACATGGTATATAGATGCGAAGTTAAGGTAAGATATCACAAATTGGAGTGATTTAACTTCAGGTTTTGTGCACACTTTTGATAATTTTTCTATTGAACCCCATATCAATAAAGTTATATAGATAATTAAGAGAATCACTCTAAAGCAACGACATTGAGGTAGAAGATCTTGTAACTCGGTTGTAAAAAGAGACTCCTGCAGGTGAGCACACGAATGCTTGCGAATGGATGAATTCGATGAAAAAATCATGGGGTGTGCTGAAAGGAAAAGGAAAAGGGTAAGATACTCTATATTATTGATGATGAAGAGGTCGAGGACCTGAACATAGAACATGTAGAAGGTGAGCATGAGAGTTTAGACACTATAGATAAACATGTGCGTGTATACCATGTACGACTAAAAGCGAGAAGGTAAACATTGGGATAGAAGATGTGCCAAAGGAGGTGATAATTGGTGACTATTGAGTCCGAGGGAGAGGCTGAAAAAAATTAAACTTTGGCACAATTTTAAAGATTTATTCCTAATGGGATATCATGAGTTGAAGGGTTTCCATACGTATTTGGGTGAGATGAATATAAATCTTAAGGATGGTACATGATCGGTTTGTAAGAGGCATTACCGGATGAATCCTAGCCTCCACGTCAAGGTAAAAGATTAAATTTATAAAATGTTGAAGTCAAGCATTATTGATACCAATGAATAATTAGAGTGCATCAATCTAATGGTTATCAACATCAATAAGGATGGGAGGATAAGTATTTTTGTTGACTACAAAGTTTTAAATGCTTCACGTGTTATCGATCCTTTCCCGCATCATTCACTAAAGAGATCCTAGAGGGGATTACGAAGTGTGAGATCTATTGTTTCACTGATGGTTTCTCAAGATATCATCAGGTTAGGATCACACGTGCAGAGCAAAAGAAAACAACATTTGTAACTGAATGTGGATGTTTTTCCTATACCGTTATACCTTTTGGATATAAGAATGCATCAATAGTGTTCTCACACATCGTTTCTGAAAGCATTTCAATACTTCATACATGAATTCCTTCAAGTATATTTAGATGATTGGATGATATATGGCTTGGTTAATGATCATTGTGAGTTTATTTGACTAATGTTTGAAAGATGTGGGTAGTTTAGCATATCCTTGAATATTAATAAGTGTATTTTCATGACATATTTTGGTACTTTACTTGACACGTCATCTGTGAAGAAGGATTATTGGAAGATCCAACCAAGATTTCAATTATCTTGTAGTTGGAGGAGACAACCAATCGAAGAAAAGTACATGGATTTCTTGTTCATCTGGATACTATAGGAAATTCATTAAGGGTTATGCTAAGATTGTTGTGTCACTAAAGGAGTTAATTAAGGCACAATGAATGTTTAATTAGAAGGATGTGCGGTAGTGAGAAATCGAGACCTTGAAGGACATACTAACAACCTCACCCATCTTACGATTCCCTTATTGGAATTTACCATTTCATGGCCATTTGGATGCCTCTAAAATAGCCATTTGAGCGGTATTATCCCAGACTAGGGAAGGAAGTGTAGATCATCCTATATGTTTTGTGAGTAGGAAATTGATCTTGATAATGAATACTTGAAAACAATATTTGACATAGAAACTTTGCACAGAAATAAGATAGTGCTTGTGTATTTTATTAATATCAAAATCAAGCACTAAAAAAAAATTAGAGAGCTACAATAGTTATAGATATTGACAACTTCTATCTCATCCACAATATATGGAAAAAAATCACCTAATATGAGAAAACATGCGAGAAATGGCATATTGCCCCTAATTGCCCCTATTGACCCTCATGGAAATCATCCGGGAACAAAATATGCAAGATAAAACATGATCCCACAAACATAGGGATGAGAACACTATCACTTAGTTAACTAACAACTAAGGATAACTAATACCTATTGACATAAGTTTAAAGTATTTAAATTAAATAATTTAACTTATTACATTTATTCAAATATCAACTAATGATGAATTAAGATAATTTTTATTCCTAACATTACCCCCATTAATTCAGCATGGTCTCAAGTGAACAAGAGAGAAATTCTCTAAAACCCTCAAATTTACTTGAGCAAGTGACTTTGTGAAGACATATGCATCATCGCATATCCTGTCGGGAAATATTAGAGTTGGATGTTGTTGTTCTGAACATGTTCGCAAATTAAATGTACATACACTTCAATGTGTTTGGTGCACTCATGAAAAATTGGATTCTGAACAAGTTTTACTACTCCTTCATTATCAACATGTAGGATAGTTGGATCTTTATGTGGTATTCCCAATCCTTCAAGTATACATCGGAGCCATATCACTTCACAGAAAGCTCCACCTATTGCACGATATTATTATTCTGTGGAGGATCTTGAAACACAAGTATGCTTCTTACTCCCCCATGATATTAGTCCAGATCCCAAAAAGAATACAAATCCTGAAGTGGATTTCCTATCATCTATGTTTCTGCATGATTTGAATCTAAATATCATGTCAAGAAGAATTTATTATTCTTCTTGTATTCTAGACCATAGTCCATAGTTCCTATAATGTACCTCAATATCCAATTTGCTTCTTTCCAATGAGAAACCCTTGGTTCTTGCATGAACCGTGAAAGATAGTTGACTACACAGCTGATATTTGTCCTAGTGTAAGTCAAGTAGATGAGACTCCCGATTAAGTGTCGATAGAGAGTTGCATTTAATTGTGGTGATGCGTCTGTTCAAGAAAATTGAAGTCTTGTCTCCACAGGTGTGGAAAATGGCTTACAATCCATCATATTGAATTTATCGAGCATTTTCTTGGTGTATTTCAATTGTGACACAAAGATATGATTTTATCTTTGCCAAAATTCAAGTCCAAGATAATAATGCAGAAGCCCGAGATCGGTCATGTCGAATGATCATGTTAGATCTTTCTTTGTTGACTCAATCATCCTCATTGATCCTCCAATGATGACTAGATCATCGACATATACTACAACGATCACTATCTCCCCCTTGCTTTTTGAGATAGAGATTAGGATCGTATGGACTCCTATTGAATCCATGTTGAATGAGATGCTCATTGATTTTTATGTACCATGCCTTGGGAGACTGCTTTAGACCATATAGTGATTTTATGAGTTTACATACCTTTTCCTCTTTACCTGGTATGAAAAAACCTTCTGGTTGAGTCATGTAAACTTCTTCCTGTAAATCACCATTAAGAAAGGAAATTTTCACATCCATTTGGTGTATTTTCCAACCAAATTGTGCAGCTAGAGCAAATATTAACCTAAAAGTTTTTATCTTAGTTGTGGGAGAAAAAGTCTCCTCATAATCAATGCCTTCTTTTTTAGCATATCCCTTAGCAACTAGTCTAGCCTTATGTTTATCAATTTTTCTATCTAGCTTTGTACTTCATTTTGAAGATCCATCTGCATCCAATTGGATTTTTCCCTGGTGGAATATCTGTAAGTTGCCATGTATTATTTTTCATAAGTGACTTATATTCTGCATCCATAACATCTTTCCAAGGTTTAGACTGTAGGGATTCTGAAACTGTGGATGACTCAGTAGTTTCAACAAATTTACCCATTAAGGCCAAATTGATCTCATTTTGAGCCATACTACAAGTCTTAATACCAGTGGTAGATGTGTTGGGGACACTATCGAATTTTGCATCTCTAATCATACTTGTATATCATTTAGGCATACTTTTTGTGATTCCTATGGGAGGTTGAATTTCATTATCTTCCCCATCATCATTTGTCACATGAAAGTGATTACCATCCTTTGTTTTCACTTTGTAGGAAGATTTTTTCATCATGTGAGTGTATGAAGGAGCATCGATTCTTTCTTCTCAAAGAGCTCAATATCCCGACTAGTGTATACCCTTTTTGTGCTTAGATCCATAAGTATATAACCAAGTGCTTCATCACCGTATCCCAAGAAGATAAGTTTTTCTTATTTCATATCAATCGTAGTTATTTGTTTCTTAGGAATGTGCATACTTGTTATACATACAAAAATTTTAAGGTGTGAAATAGATGGTTTATGCCCTGACCATGCTTCCCGAGGTGTTACTCCATTAAGAGCTACAATGAGAACTCTATTCAAGTAAATAGACTATCGTTTTAGCCGCTTCGTCCCAAAATGTTTTTGATAAACCTGCATCATTAATCATACATCACACCATATCCATGATAATATGATTTCACCTCTAAATAACACCATTTTGTTGCGTGTGTGAAGAGGAGCCATTTGAGGATGAATTCCATGTGTTTCAAAAATCACTAAACTCATTGCTGGTGTATTCTCCCTCGATATGAGTAGAGTGTTTTTATTTTCCTACCAGACTCTGTTTCAACAAGGGCTTTGAACTTCTTAAAAGTTTCAAAAGCTTGGTATTTTGTAGAAGACAATATATCCACATTTTCTTGAAAAATCATCAACAAAGAGCATGAAATATTGAAACCTAGAGTGGCTAGGTCTCATTGGTCCGCATAGATCGGTATGCACCAAGTCAAGTTTTTCTTTAGCCCAAAATGTACTATGTTTGAATGGTGCTCTATGTTGTTTTCCTACCAAACAATGTTGACATTTATCTATACCCTTTTTATAAGTGGAAAACCCCTAACCATATTGTATCAACGAAGTGTGTCAAGATAGCCAAAAATCACATGTCCAAGTCTTCGATGCCATAGTTGAGCCGATGATGTATCCTTGGCTACAAGTGCTTGATCATTTCGTTGAAAAAAATCCAACTGAAACATTCTTCCCACATTCGAAGCTTTTGCAACAATTTTCAAGCTTCGTGACTTATCTCAAATCAGGCACATCTTTTACTTGCTTTGAATCAAAGTCAATTTGAGATTGTGATCTAATAATTGACTCATAGATAATTTTTTTGTTAAACCAGGGACATAAAGAACCTATGTAATTTTACAATTATGTTGCCCAAGTGGTAGTGAAATGGAACCAATGCCTTCAACACTGTAAGTTATATCATCACCCAAAGAGACATGATTTTTGGTGGGTGTTTTACTCATTGTGAAGAACCAATCTTTCTTTCTTGTCATGTGTCAAGTTACACCCGAGTTGACATACCGAATTTGATTTGTAGAATTAGATACTTCATTTGACCGTGCAGAATATAGTAAGTCATCATCATCAAATTGATCTTCCTTTTCGAGATATATTTCCTTGTTGAGTTGGTTTCTTCTTCCAGCTTTTGATTATTTTGTTCTGTTTACTCTATTGTTTTCCAAGTTTTGTTTGTTGGTAATTAATTTTCTTACTACTTGATGATCTTTGTTGGAATGTGTTGTCAAACAATTCTTTAACTCATGTCCTTTTTGACCACAAATAAGACATTTTTGTTGGTCCTTTTGGCCTTGTTGAGTATTACCTTGTTTCTGAGGTTGTTTACTAGACTTAGCCTATTTTTTCCTTTTGATTAGAAGCAAGTGCCTGCTCTTCAATTTCAGTAGTTGAGTGAATAGCTTCCTCTTGTTGTAGCATATTCACTAACTCTTCAAAAGTTGTTGTTTGACCAATTATGTTTAACGTGGTCACAAAAATCCTATAAGAAGGAGGAATAGCTCTCAATACTATAGGCACGAGTGATGTGTCAATTACTTCTTCTTCCAAAGCTTGAAGTGATGCACACAAAGTTTCTACTCTTCTCAAAACATTTCAACTTTCTCAGTTGGTTGCATTTTCAAGTTCAATAGTTGACTCTGGAGATGAGATGAAGTATTGACTCATATATTGTTTTCAACTGTGCAAGATTCTTTTGCTATTGTGGCCTCACGAATATGAGGTTGTACCTCATCTAAAACACTAAACAAGATTATTAACTTTGCTTTTTGATTTGCACGATCAAATGTAGCTTGTTGTGTAACATCTGTTGTAGATCTTGTTAATGTACCAGAAACAATGGACCATAGATTTTCAAAATCAAGTTGTGCGCGAATTTTTGTTTTCCATGTTAGATAATTATCAGAACGCAAAATTTGAGAATCTGGAAAAATAATTTTGGTGTCGTAATTGCGGCCATTGTGAAGACTGATAAACAATAGAAGAAAAAGAAATTGAACACTTTTCCCCCCTTAAAGCATGCACACCCCCAAAAAATATTATTTTATTTATTTTGGGCTCCTTTTTGGCCGTGTACAATGAATTTTTGGCACTATTGGCCTTGTTAAAAATTTGGCTCTATGGCCGATTTGCAAAAATAAAATGGCTCTCTTGGCCGATTTGAAAATTTTATTTTTGGACTCTTTGGCCTCTTTTCAAATACAAAAATCTAATTTTTGCAATTTTTACAAAACAAATCTTATTAAAAATTGGACCAAGACGTAGAGCTCGTAAAAACACACACTTTAAAAAAATGGCACCTTAATCCGAGGTACCAGTTGAAAGTTATGAATTTTTAAATTGCAATTTCAATATCTTTTCGGGCCCCTTTCCAAAAATGGATTTTTTTTTCTATTCTTCTAGTTTTTTTCCACAAAATCCAAAAATGGAAATTTTTTTCAAAGTGTATTTTCTAACAAAAACATGGTTTAAGGCTTACGTGCATGTGTACAACCTTGTTTCATTTGCCATCAGCCTTGTTTCCTCCACCACCACCTCAATTTATCAACTTTTATACATCTTTTCTTTTACTTTGCTTTTCACAGCTTCACTTTTCTCTAACAGTGTTTTTTTCTTTGTTCTTCTTTGTGATTTGCAGGGCCTACATGTGGATGGGTGTGAAAATGGAGGTTGGTTTCTAAACAAGATCACTTGTTTTCTTCCTTTGGCCGTTGTTTCTATTGTTTTGGCCACTTTTTCCTCTGCTTCCATTTGTACAGGGTTAGACACTTGGAGACATTAATTTGGAGATTGATCCAATGCCACAACTCACTGACAGGGTCTAAGAAAACATAGATTAACAGAGGATAATGGGGGTCTCTTATTTTAGAGACAAAAAACCCCAAAAAAATTGCATATAAATTTTTCTTGAATGAAAAACAATATTTTTAATTCAAGAAGTAAGATTCAAACTATAAATTCAAAAAATCACTTCCTATGCAATTTTCTGTAGTACTTCTTTTTCTATTGCTGGTGCGTCGCGTCGAGTAAGAGTAGGGGATGTGTGAAGAGGCTGGGATTAACTTTGGATCCTCCTATCTTTAACTTATTATTACTCCTCCTTCAAAATTCCTACACTCCCTAGCACTCATAGGTTCAAGATCTTCTAGCTTTGATACCAATTCTTACGAATTTAATATTCTCAAAACCCTTGTCATTATCAAATGAAGAAGCTACAATGTTTATAGACATTGAACAACAATTACAACATCCACATAAAGTGGATCCAATCTACTAACTATGGAAAATATGCAGAAATAACATATTTCCCCTAGCTAATCACATCCGGGAACATTCCAAAGTAGTAAACTAACAATAGTATAGCCCCCACTAATCTAGGGATGTGATAACTAGATAATAGGTAACTAACAACTAACTAAGTTAAAGTAATTAAATTTAATTACTTTAACATTAAAACTTAGTAAATGATGAATTAACTTAAGTTTATTCCTAACAGTTGACACCGGTTGAACATAATTACACAACTACGAGTCTGCAAAGCTTAGACAATATTTATTGACAACACCATTTATATTCTATACTTATCATATGACACTTAAATCTATAGTTAATAAGACATTTTTACAAGGGTGAATCATCGTTGGATACTCTAATTCTAGGAGTTTGAGTTTTCCGTCATTATCAATCTTGGAAAAAGTAGTTTGGGACCGGACCACTTGGTAAGGATCAAATCTGTGAGGATGCGCAAAGCATATAAGACAATATACCGGATGCTCAACTATTCAGATTACAACACATGCTAACTAATTTAGAGGACATTAAAATATTCTTATGTACAAGAGTTGCGGCGGGAATGAAGACATTCGAGAAAAAGCATCTCGCCATTCACGTGGTACCCTACCAATTAGTCGAGGAGACTTATACAAGATAGGTAAAGATGAAATTTTACGTAGGTGTGTTTTAGAGCATGAGTGCAAATCTATCATGAAAGAAGCACATGGTGGGATTATAGGAGGACATTATGTAGGCAAATCTATAATGCACAATATATTACTTGCATAATTATGGTGGGAGACACTTTACAAAGATATTAAAGAATTTTTAAAGCTGTGATCATTTTCAAATAATGGGAAAACTAGGAGACCTTGATGAAATACCACTGTGACCTATAGCAAGCACAAAGCCTTTTTAGAAGTGGGCGGTTGAATTTTTGGGTCTAATTACACCATTGCACGTAGGACATGCACGTGCTACATCATCACATGCACAAATTATTTAACAAGGTGGGAAGAAGCAACACCCACAAAGGATTACACTGCAACTACAACAACAATATTTTTATGGGAAAACATCATTAGTCGGTATGGTTGTCCATTGAGCCTTACCAGTGATAAGGGAACTCATTTCTTGAATGAAACAATTAGAATATTGTTGGCAAAGTTTATAGTAGCCCATTATAAGACTACCCACATATCACCCACAATCCAGTGGTATTACAGAGGCCTTAACCAAGATCTTCGGAGATACATTGAAAAAAATATTTGATGTAAGTAGAAAGGATTGGGATGAAAAAGTTTGACTCATACTATGTGCATACCAAACTAATTATAAGAGGTTAAACAAGGTCACACCCTTTGAATTAGTATTTTTTACACAGGTAATTTTTCCTGTGGAATTCATGTTACCTTCCCTACATATTACGCATGCAAGAGGACTTGTTGATGAGAAGGTTGTAAAAGAGTGCATTTATAAGCTAATGCAATTGGAGGAATAATGAGTTATTGTGCATTGGATTCGAATATAGAAAAAGTGAGACCTGAGGCCTAATATGACAAACATATCAAGAACAATTATTTTGAGGTTGATGGGATGGTGGTTTTATATGATTAAAAATTTGAGTGCTACCTAGAGAAGATCAAATTTCATTGGTTAGGACCATTTAAAGTAAAAAAGATACTAGAATCATGTGCATGTCGATTCTGGACATTGGATGGTACAATGTTTCTTGGTTACTTTAATGGGAGTAGGTTAAAGCCCTGCTATAAATATGCTCTATGTTATGATTTTAATAAGGCATTATTGCCATTTAGATTAGGTTTCCCTTCCATTTTTTTCTTTTGTTTTGTTGTAATAAGCACCTTGCGTGTATGAGCTGATCATTATATTATAGATTGATCATTGTATTCTTTTAGTGTGGGGTAAACAGATCAGGTTACACATGGAAAATTTAAAAGTGCGAGAGGAAGTATTATTGTGGCTAGTTTGGTAGGGCATGAATGTGGTTGGATTGGTGGAGTTGTTCATGAATACTTAATGAATGAAGAAGCACAGAGTGTAATTCTAGGGAGGAAGTGAAAAGGAAAACTACTTGGTAAGTAGTGCAGAAGGAAGAATAGGTCTAGTGTGTGAAGGTGTACACAAATGGGTTTGTATCCTAAGAAGTAGTTACGTGGCGAAGGTTATGAGCTACTACGAGTGGGAGAAGTCAATGGAAAAAAGTGGGAAAACATAAATTTTAAAGCTAAAAAGAGGTGGTAGGTGAGCACATTTAATGTGGTATAAAATTAAAAATCTATAAAGGGGTGACGAAGCATAACCATTCTTACCTTACTATTGAGAATTTTTTCACAAAAGAGATCTTGCAAAACAGAGAACAAGTGTGAAGAGAGTGTGAACTAGGGAAAACCAGATATGCGATGAAAGAGATCGGGTATAGAACCTTCAAAATAGAGAAAGAGATCCTTGTTTGAAATTAAAGTTGTGAAGTGGAAGGATTTGAAGGAGAGTTTCAAAGATAAGGTTGCGGAGCAAGGATGTAAACAAAATTTGTAGGGTTAAGAAAGACACAAATTGATTTATATAGTGTATTTAGGGAACATGGTTGAAAAATAAAAGGAAAGAGCACGGGTTGAGCAATAAAAATAAAGGTTTTTCAGCACCTATGGCACAAAATTCACAAGTTTACAAGTAAAAATAACTAAAGAATGATAAACTCAAAAATGGTACCAAAGAAGAAAGTACGAAGGACCAAGAAGACAATAGAATAATCTTCTGATGAATTGTTTTCTGGAATGCAATATCCATAAGAAGTGATTGTGGAAAAACCATGGGCATCACTACTATGGAAATGAAAAATTAGTGAGTAAAATCACCATGCGCAAGGACACGAGACAAATATTAAGAATGGTTTATTAAAGGAAATAAGCCAAAGAACCTTCGAAGATGAGGAAAAACTAAAGAAGCTACAAACCACATTACAGAAAAATAAGGCTGAGCGTGAGAAGTTTTGTAAGAAGTTTGAGAGAAGAAGGAGACAGTGAAATCCAAGCACGATAGAATTGAGGAAATACTTAATGAAGTTCAAACATTGGTGATGCGGAGGGTAGATAGTCTAGAGGGCATCACCTCGGTATTTGACATAGTGTTAAAAGAGCTGTAGGAGAAGGCTAATGAGTTGACTTTGGATATGAGTTTAGGTATTATTGAGATAGCCCCAGACAAGGTAGATAATTACCTTGAAGGTTGGAGGTAAATGGAGAAACCAATATGTCGAGAGTTTCTAGAACTTATACTATCACCATAGAATTGATTTTTGGATGCGCGTAGAGGAGAACATTCTTCATTCTTTGATTCATTAGGGGTGTTACCCATATTCCTTCGAGACATTATTTTAGATATTGTTTTTCAAGATTATTCTTTCATTATTTATATTGTCGAGGATGGAAAATACTCCTAGTGTGGGGTAATGTTGGGATGAGAAAGGTGGAGGTTTAATACCATGCACAAAAGGGTGTGCATGAATCATAAAGAAGTTTCAAAATTCTAGGAAGATATGCACAGGGAGTACTCATAAGGACAGAGAACATATACAAGTATAAGTTATTGTGCGAAGATTACCGTGGGATATGGAAAGAATATAGGGCACAAAGGTCCACGCAAAGGAGAAGAATATAGGAGTTATCCATATATTTGAATAGGTTAAAAATAGGAAAAGCAAAGATGGCGTGATAAGCAAGGCAAATCTATAATTGGAAAAAAGAAGCGTTAAAGCACATGTAAGATGGACAAGGACTATGCATGGACAAAGCTAATTATAGGATGCAAGCATGGATAAGGCCAAACTATTTATAACATGGATTGGAGGTTAAAACAAGAGTTTAGAGGCATGCGAGTCTATAATTAGGGAGTCTATTGTTATAACTAAAGCATGTAAGAGGTGAAGGACAAGTTCCCATCGTATATATATGAGTCACATTCCCTTATATAGAGGACTTATGATGGAGATAATGGTTATCATGTTGAAAATGCCTAGGGATTTGAGTTAGTAAAGGTCTATGTATGTATGAGTACATGATGTACACAAAGTGTTTGAAGACTTATGTGTTTGTAATGGATAACATTTTATGGATTTGTAAGGTTATAATGGATGCGCGTGGTATGATTGGAGTCCAGATCTTGTTGTTAGTTGTTTATGTTAATGAATGAATGATCAAGATCTTATTGTTGGCATATGTGTTTTTATCTACCTAGGTTATCTTCTATCTTATGTTGTGCAATGGTTTGTACTAACTATACATATTGTATGATCTAACAAAGAGGGACTTGGTAGGTTGTGCGCACTTTGGGTGAGCTCTTGGAAATTATTCTAAATGATGTGTCAAAGACACCCAACTAAGTGGTGTTGGCAAATAAAGAATACAATAAGAATGAGTTCTATTATTATATGTATGTTTCATTCAAGGTTATACATGAAATCATCTCACTCTAATCCCTTGTTATTTATTTTCCATTCTTTCCAAGTTTAAACTTATATAGTGGTGTCGTATGATTTTGTAATGTAAAATTCAACATACATGTGTCTATTAGGAATCGAGTCACAATATACCTTCAAAAATACATGATTGGAATAATATTCACGTTATGGTGTGTTCATATTATCATGCTTGTAGATTAGATAAAGGATAAAAATATGAAATTCATTTTCCTTTATAATCAGTCCTATACATTATTATTTCCATAATATCAATTACTACAAAAACTAAAAGTACAAAACCAAACCAATAGTGACCTTTAAGAATTTGGTAATGAGTTTACAATCACTAAACATTGATAAATTTACTACAACACCAATCCATTTATGTCTTCATTCAATTTAGTATAGCCCCAATCAATAGTAAAATATTCGTCATACTATAACATCTTAACAAATAGAACTAGAGAAACATGTAGGAAATAAAAATAACGAACACTACATATTTTTAATGCTTTTTGAATATAAATAGAAAGCAGTTGATATGTCCAAAGGTTTTTATCCCTTTTAATTAATATCCTTATATTGTCCGATATGATTTCCAAGAAAAATGCATGTTGGATATAATGAAGGGAGAGGAATTTGTTGATTTTGATTAGGTAATGTTGGAATTTTTATGGGTTGCATTGTTTAGACCTAGTTATATTGTGGATGCTATTTTTTTTTGTGGCTAACATTATTTGGCATTCTTTTTTATTTAGGATTTGTTTATATTTTAATAAGGACCTCTTCTCTTCTCAATCAGGCCTACAAGGTACTCTATAGGTCATTTTGTAAGAATGGATTTAAGCCCTCTATGGGTTATATTTTGGTACTAAATGGTAATTAATTTATAAGTAATTGTTTCTAATATATACTAGTTCAAATCTCTAGAGAAAATCTTTTATCGATTAAAAAATGATTTGATTGAAAATTAATTACTTCAAAACTATTCATCATTTGTAAATTGATTTAATCTAAATAGAATTAAATATTAATTTCAGAGTAACTATTGTAACTAATGATATACATGTGATAAACTACAATAAGACACAAGAAATAAGCATGAAATGGTATGAAGCCCTAAAAATAAGAGATGGAGAAGGTGAAATAACTTATTTTTGAGTGATTTAGAAGTGATACGGGCTAAGAAACTACTAAAATAGACCGGAAAGAGTTTCTTCAAGGCTCACCAAGGGTTCGGAACTTAGAAATTCACGGGATAGAAGTGCCCATGGGAGGACAAGAACATCTAGGTACTAGTGACTGATATGGGTGCTAGTGTCCAATTAGGTTCTCGTGAGTTACGGCCTTTTCAAGGTTAGACACGCTTTACTTTGCTAATCCTCTTTTTCACTCTTGTTTTACTCCAATGTTGCTGGTCATACTTGTAACCTGAAAAATAGATAACTAGCTACACATGCCCACAAACCACATCAAACCTAATAAAGAATATGTAGAATGGGGAGTCGGACTGACCCCGATGGTCACCCGAAGAGTGATCTTATGACCGAGCGTTTCACTATATATTATAATCTATATAGTTATGTGTGTATGTGTGTGTGATGATGCCCTAAGTTTCCCTTATGCAAGTTGTACTATGATAGTGGGATAGATCTAGATTTATCTAAGGATGCAAATGTGTGAGATGGAATAAAATAAACTTCTCCTCCTATGTTGTGTATGCAAAGCAATGGAAATATTTTCCCTAGTGTGGATGTGCTATATGTATGCCTTTGAAATGATCTTATGCCTTAATATAAGATTAGGTGATGATAGATAATGCTTAGAGTTCTTGGCCCCTTATTTGAGAGCAATAACTAAGCATATATATGATTCCTTTGTTTGAATTTCGTAATGACAACCGAAATGCCAACCTAAAGTACTAAAAGGTGCCTAAGGAATAAAAGAGACCCAAAAGGGTAAGAAAAGGATAGAATGTGTCGGGAGCACCTAAGAGGGACTAGAGCGCTAAGGTACTATATCCTAATAGGGCGCCATTGTCTGAGGACATAAAAGATAAATCAATCAAGAACCAATAATGTTATAATATGTGTAAGAACGGTAAGAATGCAAAGATAAAGAAAAAGGCCAAAAGGAGTTTTCAACCACTAGTTTTCTTACTTAGGAATCATGTTTACATTAGCATGCCTTAGGACCTAGAAATGTACCCAAGTGTATACATTTTGTGTCTACATTTTCCCCATTGTATGTTGTTGAGTGAATACTCGATAGAATAAAGTAGATAGAATATGCGCACGTTTTAATCATGTAGAGAAGATCATAGCTGATAACATGTCGAGTGGACAAGTGAAGTCTGAAGTGATCGTAATGTGATGTGTGGAGACCAGGAAAAGGAAGTAGACCCTAAGGGTGAAGTGTATGCACAATAACATGTTGTTGTAGCTTGTTTTTGTTGATGTGAGATGCTTCATTTTGTGTATTAAGGATGGACCTGTAAAAGAAGAGAGAAAGTAGTCAAATTCCCGTATATGAAAAATCAAAGTAATGTATGTATAAGTAAGTAAAAATCGTGTAAATGAAAGAGTGCACTGATGTGTAAGAGAGTATGAGATAGAAAATTGTCATGCTTTCTTGGAGTTGTTGGATTTGAATGTCTTGTTACCACTAGTGATGTTTTTGGGAGATCTCATGCCGAGAGAGAGTTTTTTTGGCGATCTCACGCCAAGAGAAGTGTGTTGGGGAGAGAGGTCAATTTTTCTCCTTCCATGCCATTTCCCAAATAAGCACCACTACGAAGGCACGTCCACAGTGTTTAACCTCAGTAACCTATTGTAATTGAATTATAACTAATTTTCTAAATTAATCACAGGGAGGAAAGTTCCTGCTACCAGAGAACTATATTGTAAACTATTAGAAACTATAATAAACTAAGAAATTGATTATTTTTACCCCCATGACATAAAGCACCTACGTCTTTGTCTGGGAGACTGGGAGCTAGTGTCTGCTTTGTATCTGTGATCCAGTCTGATTTTGGACTACTCTGTAATTGTGTTCTTGTTTCAATTATGTACTATGTTGATATGTTATGGAGCTCGATTTTTGTAAGGGTTTTTTTTTCACCCAATAGATGCCCCCTTGTTTGGGGTGTATGAGAAAAATGTAGGATAATGTGGCCCAAAGGAGAGGACAAGAGGATGCTATGCATATCTAAGAGTAGATACCTATAAGGGTAGGGGATGTGCATGGTAGAAACCAAGGCACATGCAAAAAAAGTAGGCTAGAAACAAGTGTTAGTGAAAATATGCTAACATGTAATAGAAGACAATGTAACAAACAACTAGGAAGACAAGATGGATTGCAAAAATTGGGTTTCATATATGGGACATCACTCACAATATCACAAGACAATCAGTAATTGAAGAATCCATAAGAAAACAATAAGCAAGCTTGACTTAGGGCATAGCTTACAAATAATAACAAGCAATAATAAGCAAGAAATCACAGATAACAATGGTTTTATTAATTCTACAAGGAAAATGCTGCACATTAAGCACCCGTTAGTAATGTTAGGAACATAAGTAGTATGTCAAGGCATGTATATATCAACAAAAAGGAAAGTAGAAGTGCCAAGAAGTAGTATGTATTGAAATAGTAGGACCTGTGATGTGTAGAGTATGAGAGTATAAAAGGTAGAGGCCCCTAGGATCCTCGATGGTAAAGAGAATTGTCAAACATAATACAACATGTAAGAATTTGTAAACGTCTTGTATTCACCTCAAGATACCAAGTGAATGTGTATATGTGTATAGAAAAATATATTGACATACTAATAATTCGGATAACATAGGAAATAAAGTGCAACATATAAATAGTATAAGCTAGAAAGAGTAAATGTAACCAAGATATGTAAATGTTGTGTGAAAGTGATGGTGTGCTACGATATGTAAGATGTGAAGATGATAGGAGCAAGCGTTTCCCCCAGTGGATGTACATGAGATGAGGTTCATTTAGGAATTCTCCTCAATAGTCAAGTATGAACCATAGAATAAGAGTTTGTCATTGGGTAATTGATAGTAGTTGCTAGAAAATATATATCGTGAATGACATAGCATGAAGTGTAGATGATGTAAGGTTCATTTAATAATTGGACCCTCAATATTCAAGTATGAACCATGGAACTAGAGTGCATCATCGGGTAATGATGGTATAGTAGGTGAGTGAGAATAGATGTTAGGAAAAATGTATCATGAAGTACTGAGCATGAAGTGTGGATGATGTGAGATTCATTTAAGAATTGGACCCCTAACAATCGAGTATGAACCGTGGAACTAGAGTCCATCATCGGGTAATGATGGTATAGTAGGTGAGTGAGAATATATATTAGGAAATGTGTATCACAAAGCACTCAACGTGAAGTGTGGATGATGTGAGGATCATTTAAGAATTGGACACTCAACATTCGAGTATGAACCATGGAACTAAATTATGTCATCGGGTAGTGATGGTACAATGTATGTACTAGAGATGTGAGAATTCTTGAAAATATTTATCATGAAGCACAAAATGTATAGTGTAGTAAATAAGCTAGATGTACACCATAGAGATAACCAATAATGATGTGGGGGAGTGCATTTGCCCCCAAGTGCGCGAGTTGAGGATTAAATTAAACTCATCAAGGAGATCATCAATATCAGGTTCGTAACCAATATGATTTGGGTTAGAGATGTAGTTTGTGATAATATGAGGGTGATCATATAAAGAGCATGTGCGGTGTAAATTATACATGTTCATAACATATTCTTCATCGGTAAAAGGGGTTGTAGAGAATCATGTGTGTACTAATGATTTAGGTTTTGGGTATAGCCAAGGAATGAATCATTGCAAATAGAGATGTGGCTAAAAGGCATAGGAAAGGTAATGGTAGTATGGTTAGGGTCAAGGGTGCCACCAATATAGTCAAGCTAATATTGTCCAAGGGTGAGTGGAGAGGAATGATGTGTATGTGCAAGGAATACTAATAGATGGAAGACACAAAGGCCATAGGAAACAATAATGAGTACATATCCATGATAGAGGTGGGGAGAATGAGGGGGAGGAGATCAACAAGTGTGAATCCTAATTGTGTTAAGCCTTCATGTGTGTAAACAATGTCAGGGAAAGTGGGGTCAAATGGAATATGAGGCCAATAAGAGTCATGTATGAATAGAGTGTAGGTGAATGGATCGAGTTGCGGACTAGAGATGTCCTGGGAGATGAAGGAGGTGGCATGAGGTCCAATGTATGTATAGTTGAGTTGGAAAGGAATCATGGTTGTAGTAGAGGGAGGAGGTTGCTTAAATTGATACTCACATGGGACAATAACAACCAAAGTGTCTTGGAAGTAGGATTCATCTATCTCAAGTGGACTAAAATTAAGGTTGTGTAATTTTGCATTGCTAAGCTCTCACACATCGACCTCGTCATTAGAATCATCAGTGCTGACATTATCTTGGTTGATAGCATTATCAAGGATATTGAGAGGAGTAGAGCTAGGTGTAGGGTGGAGAGGAGCAATAAAAGGTAGGATAATGGTAGTGGTAAAAGGACATATGGTGGGTGAGATAAGATCAAT